>CM024600.1:600000-1110856 GCA_014182555.1 Eucalyptus erythrocorys
AATCCGTGACTCAATTGTTCTAGAAATGTGGTTCCATATTAGCCAAAAAAAAAAAAAAAAAAAAAAGCGATTGATCACAAATTTCTAGAAATTGGACCGAATGGACAGTTATGATATTGTCTTCTTTGAAAATCCGATCTAGTGATTGAAGCTATGTAATTTAGCTAATAGGAAATTTTAAACCTTGCAAGATTAACCATATCATATCTAAATGGGAAAAAAATTGAAAAGTGATAATTGCATTTTTTTTACTTAATTTGGCTAAACTTTGACCAAGCATAATTTTTCCGTTCACTCGATTTTTACACATATGGAAAATGATCGGTCCAATTATTTCAAAATGCTGTTCAATTTTTTTAAAAAAGAACATTGGGTTCTTGAATTTCCAAGACGTGAACCCAATGGACGGTTAGTTATATTTTTTTTTCATTAAAAATCTAATCGCCGTAATTGAGCCTAATCAATTTTGATGATTAAAAAAATCTATATCTCACCATGTCAAGCATTTCAAATAATCTAATTAGGATAAATTTAGAAAAGTAGCATTTATAGAATTTCTTTTATCTAATTTGGCCAAATTTTGATCAGACATAACTTTTCTAATATAGTTACATGAAGTGAAAGTGAGAGAACAAAAAATATTTAATAGGACTTATAGGTTGAATACCTGCATTTCATGTAGGCCAAATACAATATATATATTCAAAATACTATATTTAGAGAAATTATACGACTAAAATACACTAAGAATAATCAAACACTTGGAAAATCTAATTGAAGCACAATGAGACCGTCGGCTAGGAGCTTGTTGATGAGGTTGTTGTAATTCCTTGATTCCTCCTTTTAGCTTTCCCTCTGAATATTTCCTAGGCAAAAGCAAAAAAAATCGCCAATATTACTACTTAGGATAAAGAAAGACTTCACATGAAGAGTATGTATTGAGAATGACACAAACTTACTAGGTAAAATTTTAGGCCATGAGATTAAGAATCTGTAAGCATCCAATACCATTTCCTTTCTTATCCCCGCATCTTCTTGTACACTGCCAATTGACAAAAAAAAATCATAATGATAATTATAATTAAGCCCATAATTCTAAAAATTAAGAACTCAAGAAATCTCAAATATATATTTTTTTATGTGCAGGTATGATTACTTTGTATCGGTGGTATTGATCAACGGCCATACAAAATCAGGAAGGCCATAATTGAAAGTAAGATAGCAAATCCAAGACATTCGCATTAGCAATCGCATCATCTTTGTAAAAATTTCAAAATACTTAGCAGGCCGTTACAGAGAGAGTGGACATGCGCGCCTCTTCCCCGTTCGTTGTGGGCCGGGGCTCTGTGCATCTGTCCGGGCCTCGTATGTTGTGGGTCTCTGTCGTTTCTTCTAAAATCATGGGCCGATTTTAATTCCCTTCTGGACTAGATTCCTCATTCGAATGGGCCTGAGCCAACCGGGCTCCGAAATTCATGGACTTTGAGTCCTTTTGATTCACTGAATGGGTAGAAATATGCTGTTTTGGGCCGCCGTTCATGATTATTACTTTTGTCATTTATTTGTTATTATTTTTTTCACAGAAATTACATATTCAATTTATCTGCAAAAATTTAAGTGTTAACAGTTGTCTCTTTTTTAAAGGGAGCTCAAAGGGGTTTATTTCAAAAACAAAAAGACACTGAATTTTGTTGACATATGATGCAAATGCACTTGATGTTAGGAAAATTGGTAAAAAAAAAAATACCTGTGAATACTCACCTTGGACTTCAATAAGACTTGTGAGTACCTTACTAAGTTTTTTTTTTTTTTTTGCCTAAAATAATGCCAACTAGAAGGAAACAGAAACTTACCTTGTACTTGCACGATATTTGATGTGAACTTTTTAGATCCCCCAATGCTCGAATGATTTGAGTGCTGGGGTTAATTGTTACTGTAGTCAATTGTGTCTTTTCGTAAGCGAATATGTGACACATGGAATATATGATCCGATGAGTATATCACATTACACGTGTTTGATAAACCGTGGCAACATGACCATGAACGGTGGCCTATGCTTGTGTGCATTGATGTGAATCAAATTGTGGGCTTGTCATCTTTGCGAGACCTAGGTATGATCAGAAAATTGTCCAAAATGTCCTAAATTTATTGTATGGAGGTAATTGAATTATAAAATTTTCACTTGAGTCAATTTAATTCTAAATCTTTTGACAATTTGCCAATTTAGTCCTAAACATTTTGATAATTTGCTAATTTGGTCTCAAACCTTTTAATGATTTGCAATTATTTATTTCTTTTGACATATGTTTGATCTATTACTTAAGAAGTTAACACAAAAAAATGAGTAGAATCATACTTATCTGGTAAATTTATTAATTGATCTACAAATTTATGCGTGCACAAACATGATTTAACAACACATTAATTATATAATGTTCGGTAATTCTAAAGTAGTTATTATCTCATGCTTCTTCAGCCATGTCGCTAAGCATTAAAAGTAAAAAGTAGATGTTTTATATAACAAAATAATTATATCTCCAGAATTATCATTGCAAACTTATTCTGATTCAATGAAACTCGACAGATTGAAATAAGTGCAAGTGTAATTTGGTGTGATGGACAATATTGGCATGACTTTTATTGGGATTTACTTATTAAAGTTAACCATACAAGCAAGGAAAAAGGACATATTTTACTAAAATAAAAACCCAAAATTGGAACTTTTATTCTTTCACCCCCAATTCGAATGAGCGGGGCTTTTACTGCTCATTTAGATTAAATCAGTCAATTCTGTATTATATGATCTCTAGTGACATCACCAATGCCATGAAGCAATTATATATCCCTGCAAATTCGCCCAAGCAGGAAGGCACACTCCAGCTTCCATTCCTTTTATTGTACTAATCCACTATATCTTGTGTTGCCATGATTTCTACCCAAGAACTAGAAAAAGCTAAAGAAAACCTACTGAACTAGATTAATACTTACCTTGCATGCCGCATTAGAAAAAGAAACGAATTGGGGCAAGACTTACCCGAATTTGTAGAGGCACTTATCCACCATTGGGGGCTTTTAGATAACACGATATCAAAAGACAAACACTAATCATAGAGAAACTACATTTGACATATTGCTGGTGCAGTAACAACCTCAAACTCAAACCACGTAGAGATAAAACATCTAATGAGCCTCATCGTCAATTGCTCACTTCCTCCTTGTTTGATCTCATGGATAACAAAATCACATTGGTTGCCGTTGGAGTTGAAGTATGGAAATAAGCCATGCATTGTTGCCAAAAGGGTATGGAAACAAGAGCTGAAGTATGGAAATAAGCCATGCATTGTGGCTGAAAGGGTATGAAAACAAGGATCTGGGGCCTATCCATTCATGGAAAGAATCATGAGACATTGTTATGTTGCAGTGGTGGGAAGATTGCAAGTATGCAATCTCATAAGTCCGGGGCCTGCTTGATATGGACAGTCAGTGATCAGCATAATGGTTAGGCATATGCCCTATATATACCGATTAGTTCTAGCTAGGCTTATATTCCTTGTTTGGACATTCACTAGATTACTCATGTGCAGACTTGACCTCCATCCTCACAACATCAGGGGAAAAGAGGGAGGAAAAAGTCAGATTTATGGGTACTTGACTATGAGAGTTACCTTATGGTTCGCATTCCACAAAGGCATCATCATTTTGCCTCTCAAGATGAACTTCTTGTGAATTCCTTCATACATGGTCGTGAGCTCCCCCAAGCTTGTACCTCGCGTGATAGAGGAACGTGTCATGACCCTTGTGATGGTCTAGGCGGCGGTGCGTGGGGAGGAGGTATGGCGGTGCATTTGCACCTCGGTCCCCGGACATGCGCAAGCTCCCGTCTCACATCGCTTAAGGGGGAGTCCTGGGCTGGTTTATAAGGCTTGGGTTCTCTAACCTGTGTAATGCGTTTTAAAGCCGTGAGGGCCAAAGGCCCAAAGCAGACAATATTACACAGTAGGAGGCCCGGGTCCTTACAAATGGTATCAGAGTCGGCTCCCAACCACGTGTGGGGCCACAGCAAGTGTGCTGTGCTCCCAAGGGGGGGATAGTGTGATGACCTAGGCGTTGGTGCGCGGGGAAGAGGGATGGCGGTGCGTACGCGCCTCGGTCTCCGGATGTGCTCAAGGAGGGGGCGCGTCTCTTGTCCCACATCGCTTGGGGGGGAGTCCTGGGCTAGTTTATAAGGCTTGAGTTCTCTAACCCGTGTAACGCGTTTTAAAGTCGTGAGGGCCGAATGCCCAAAGCGAACAATATTATACAGTGGGAGTCGAAAGGAAACTGGACGTAAAGGTGAGTTTAAGGATACTTTGACAATCATGATAGCCCTTTTCAAGATATGTTGGAAAAAGTATTAGAATACATAAAATAATAGTAATTATTGAAAATACATTACAAAAGATTAGAAAATAAAAAGAAATGTCTAAGGCATGCAAATGCTGTCCTTAAGGATTATTGTGTCTCTCGGAGTACGAAACTCGGTGCGTAAGGCTTCGATGGCTATCCTCCCAAGATACAACAAACCTTCTTCTATACTCCGCATTCAATATTAGAAGGAAACAGAACAACTTTTGTGTATAACCCAGCAAAAGGAAAAGGAAATATATGAGAACATATTTTATCTACAAGGATTGTGGTTTGAAGTTTAACTTATATTTAAACAAGAAAAAGAGAGAGTCGTTAGGAGATCGTCATAAATCAATTGGTAATTAAAAAGATGACTGTTATAAAATAATGAAGAGTTTATGAAGTAATAAATGAAAAGTTATAAAGCCATTAGACGACCGTTATACAACCATTAGAAAGCTATTATATGACCGTTAAAAAAGCCGTTATAAAAATGATGATTTTCATGACTATTATAATCTCTAATAAATATTTCAAAACCACTGAAATATCCAACAATCCTCCACATATTTCAAAAAGTTTTGAGAAGAAAAATAGAATAATGCTGGGTTATCGGAGAGTAATGCATTGGAATTGGTGCTTGTTAAGCTATGAACCAATCTTAGAAATAATGAAATATAATTCACGAAATCATTGGTGAAGTTTGAAACTTTTATGAACCAAGAATTTCTTTTTGTGAATTATAATTTTCACCAATCATATTACACTCCCACAAACTTTGTTGTTCAATGCGGTTTTGCACTAATAGGCATGCGCGTGCTTGGTTTATTCATAAGTGCTTTAGAGATTTTCGCCAACAATTCTCATAGGAGCGGCCCTACTCCACACTTATATAGATGATAGTTTAATACACCACTAATAATAGCTATGGAATTTCACTAAGAGCTTAGCTCAACCTCTTTTTCCTTGCAATTTTGCACTATTTTCACCTTAGGATGGACAATAATTTTTAATAGTGCACTGGATCAACAAATGACTTGTTATTACCCATATGAACCTAATTCATGAGATCGCCAATCACATAGGTTGGGTTACTATAATTGTTGATTTTCTTCAGTTGGCTTGTCCCATTCCCCTCGATGTATAGTTTGAGGATTGACCAAAATCCATTTATGACTTCATATAATTAAGGGATATAATTCCGTCATTAAGCAGTTGCTTTACCACGTCATCCTTCAATTGAACGCGTCAATTTTTACCATTGAAAATTTTATCTTTGCATGGCTAATGCCTCTTGGCAATTATGATGTATAAACACAAAATGTGTCATTTTCCCAAATGATATCCGCTAAGAGTTTCTCAACTACTCAACCTCATTTTCATATATGGGTTTGAGAAGAATTTTTTCTTTTTCTCAAGAACTTGAATAGTTCTCAATTTACCAAAGAATAGTAAATATTTTCTTCTCCTTCACCCATTGGAGCTTAGGAGGATAAGGCATTTTGTTTACACATATGCCTGGTAGCACTTGAGTCTACCACACATAATTTCGATTAGCCACAATATTGGCATGAGAATGACCACATCAATTACTTCATCAAATCATCTACTTCAACCAAGTCGACTTTTGGTTTAGTAGGATTGCCATTTCCACGATTTCATTCGAGTGCTTTTATGTCAAGCACTTCCACCGGGTGAACATCACCGTTTCCTTCTGATGGATTTTATTTCATCTGAATCCAAGATCGAGTTAACGTCACCGTTTCCTTCTGATGCAATGGGAAATGCACTATGTAAAATACAATAAACTTGACAATAGTCACTCTTTAACAAAGTATTTCACAAAAGACATCAATCTTATTCAATATAGATCTATGTTGGCTATTATTAAAATATAAACCTTTTTGGTTGTTTCAAACATAAGTATGAATCTAATAAATTCAGGAATAGAATCACGAAAATTTTGACAAGAAAAATGTTTGGACTAAAACTTTAGTAGTCATAAATATAATGTCAACAATGTTTTATATATGTAAAACTTAAAGTAGACTTTAACTCGTTAAACAACATTTAAATGACTGAAATGTGAACTATAAAATATCACAAAAGGCATGATGCAAAAGACATACTCACTAAATTGTCAATTATGCTAATTTAGCCAGAAAAGTAATTAATAACAAATATTAGGATGTATCATTAGTCAATTGAATAGTTGTTGCCCAATTATTCTCCCAGCTTGTGCTTGCTAAATTGGGTCTCCATTCCCATTCTATCAAGCATAATTCCACGTCGTCAAGAAGGCAAGAATCTGCCACCATTCTAATGCTAGAGAAGTTCTATATGTGCATGAACGAGAGATAATTATCATATCTTCATGTATTTATCAAACATACACATTGTCATGTAGCAAATACCAACATATGTATGAGCATATATATAGATAGAGGCCCACGTGCACTCCTAAGCAAGCATGAATAAAGACATGCCACCAAATACCAACACAAGCTCATGTCTACACTTACTTGAGCATATTGGCATGGACATCACCAACCGTCTAATGATTGTATGCACTCTAGCATATTCCCAAGAATGACGGGACAACATTGTGAGGAATACTAAAGAATTTTGTTCCAAAGTCAAATGACACCTATTTTCAAAATCTATAAGCACAATAATATAAGGTAAAAAGAGTGTAATTTTAGTGGTAAGACATAGAAATCCCACATGACAGCATCCATTGTTTCGCTGAAAATAATTATATTTAACCTGGTCTAACATGGGCAAGCTCGATAAGATTCTGTAGAGATGGAGCCAAAGACAAATCACATAGCAGATAAAAACAGTTATAAACCAACTTCATGAATGTATATTAAACAAATTTTAGCAGGAGAATAGGAAGAATTAAGGACAAATGGAAACTATTTTGAGTAATAGAGGAGCGCCCCAATTTCCAATCCTAAATGGATGATTATTAAAATAATTACGAACTTGAGGGAGAAAACACCCACACACGTCCGACTTTCTATTGAAAAAACAAGTATAGGTATTGAAGCCCCAAAATAAAAAATAAATATATAAAACAAATATTAGCCCGATTTCTTTCAATTTCTTTTATGGTTTTCCTTTTCTATTTCTTTTTAGGTAGCCACACGGAATTACTATGCCATTTTTTTAAAGATTTTCTATATAGGTAATTTTGAAAATTTGTAAGCATCTTTCGTAAAAGTATAAGAGCATACATTCATAGAATATGTCTAACATGATCAAATCAAATCTAAAGAGAACACACAAGCTCGTGACGCCAAATTTCAAATATTAGAATGAAAGGATCTCGACCTATGTGATGATGATTCCCCAAAATGTGGAAATAGTGCGCCAAAATGGCAATTACGCCCTTCAAGCATTAATTTAGAGTTTCCAAAAGATGACTTTACTGGAAACTCAATAACCTTACCAAAACGACCAAAAGCTATTTTGTGTTAATGCTTGATACTGTCCCATGACAAACCACCCAAGAATATGTGACACTTGTCTTTCACCATCTCCAAATTTTTGTTCAATTCCAAGGTCGGTGGAAGCACCAGCAATTCCAATTTTGAAAGCTATAAGGCAATTATCCTTAAGATTGTTGGAAAAAGTATTAGAATATATAAAATAATAATAATTATTGGAAATACATTATAAAAGATTAGAAAATAAAAAGAAATGTCTGAGGCGTGCAAACACTGTTCTTAAGGATAATTCTGCCCCTCGGAGTATGAAACTCAGTACGTAAGGCTTCGACGGCTATTCTCCCAAGATACAACAGACCTTCTTCTATACTTCGCATTGAATATTAGAAAGAAACAGAACAACTTTTGTATATAACGCAGCAAAAGGAAAAGGAAAGATATGAGACCATATTTTATCTACAAGGATTGTGGTTTGAAGTTTAACTTATATTTAAACAAGAAAAAGAGAGAGTCGTTAAGAGATTGTCATAAATCAATTGTTAATTAAAAAAATGACCATTATAAAATAATGAAGAGTTTATGAAGTAATAAATCAAAAGTTATAAAACCGTTAGACGACCGTTATATAACCATTAGAAAGCTGTTATATAACCGTTAAAAAAGCCATTATAAAAATGATGATTTTCATGACGATCATAATCTCTAATAAATATTGCAAAATTGCTAAAATATCCAACAAATACATCCACCAAAGATGGCATCACTTCATCTTTATCGGCTTTAACATCTTGAGTACGCTAAATCATGATCGTGAACCTTTTTCTAAGGTTCATACCCCTCACGACGGGTTTATTAAATGGTCTAGTTGTTTAAGACAACTTAGAAAATAAGATGGGAGTTATCACTAGCCTTGTTTTTGGTGGTCGGCTAAAAAACCCAATTGAGGATCGAGAGTTGATTCTTGATTTTTACGCAATCAAATATCTAGGTTTGGGACTTGATTTACACTAATATTTCTATTAGCGCCCTTTCAGTACCTAATTGTATATCGTATTTACTTAAGGTGTCTATGCATTTCTTTATAATTTTTTGGGATTGTTTATCCTAAACTAAGCGATCATGCGTGGATGACAATTTTCATGCCACTCTATTTATAAGAAAGATAAAAGGAAGGCACACAATTTAATTGAAAATACAAAATGGTGAGTAAATCAAGAAAAGTGGTAAATCTACCACACAATCCTAAGAGAGTTAAAAAAAGGAAAATAAAATGGAAGACCAGGAAAGAAAGGAAACTGTAACTCATCAGATTTTTATATATTTAAGGAAAATCCGAGACAAATGTCGGGGTTGAATGGTACAAAATTTGGTACAAAATCAATCAAGTGAAGCAAAGCTCAAAATCAACCAAACTTAGGCCTCGGGGTTGGTCTTTGTAATTTATGCGTAGGTCCCTCTACACACACCTACCCAATTCAGTTTATGACTTATAGCCATTATTGACAATTTCTGTTCTCGCATGGCCAATAACGCTGGTAAGTCCCTAATGAGATGTTCTAAGTGACTTCCCAAGATTTTCTATCGGCCTCATGCATCGCGCTTAACATACATCTAGAATTGACATGAATTGGCAAGAATTAAACACACATGCAGGCTTTTTCGATCTCATTTCTTAATCAATCAACCAAGCGAGTAAACCGTTTGCGGGTCACTAATTGCAAAGACATGTGCCAATCACGAACACAAGCGTTTCTAATGGATAACGTAATTATATGCATGAAGGAGGTACATGTGATATTTTAAAATATGTCAATATGAAGTTAGGGATGAACAATTGTGATTGCGCTATGTCGCATGACACTTGTGCGTCTAAGCTGCGGCACAACGGTGCTAGCCAATAACCGCTAGCTATTTGTATTGTGATAGCCAGATTTGTGTAACATATGTATTAACTGTTTTTCTCTATAATTGATTTCAATTGTAACTCTAGCTGCAATGAAGAATCTATTCAAATCGCATGGGATGTACTAATAACGTAAGGAAAAGTTTTTGAAACATGGTCAATCCTATACGAATGGAAATTAAAACTCAAAAGAATCCAAGATACAATCAATTTGGAATTGTAGTCAATCAACATTTAAAAAAAAAATTAAAGAAATAAGTGGCAATTAAAATTCAAAAAGAAATTGAGATAAAAAGAAATTCGAAGATATGATCACTTGACGTAGAAAAATGTGAAAATATATATAGGATACATGTAGAAACATAACTTAAGGTTGACCATTGGTCAATTGAAAATTTAAGGTTTTATTTTGATCAAATGAATGCTTTAGATTAAGAAAAGAAAACTTCAATCAAGTCTCAAGCTCAATGTTGGATGGGGATTTCTTTTTTTTTCGTCTGTATTTGATGGGGATTCAAGTGTCAGTAATTTGACATGATTTCCATGTAGGATATTTGGTCATCTACCATGTGTCATTTCCAACACATGAATTCCATCAACGATAGGCTCGAGACCTGGTTAAGCTTCTTTATAAAACCTTAAATTCTCCATTGATCTAGAAAATAAATCTTAAATCCTCAATTAAGGAATGATCAACTCCTTAATGCGTATATATAAATGTGTGTGTCGTTAAGATAGGCTAGTGACGGCCTGTGAAAAATTTTCGAAAGAGAGTATTTTTCTTCTTCTTTATATTTTAGAGACCGTACACCATCACCTTGTAAATTGATTTCTTAGTCACGCATTTTGTTTTGATTTTAGAGAATCTCTAGCATCAAGAGTCTTGGTACTGCACTGATGATTTCGAGCATATCGGCCTGTTCAAAGCCCTTGAATCTTTAAATTTGTACATGGTAATGTCTTATTAGGTCGTCTGCAGCTGAGCTCTTCTTTTGTGTTGTTATTCTATACTTCACTTGGACAGAAACCCTGAGGATGATACTTAGAAGGCGAAGGCTGATGTCATGATGGGAGTCCTGTTATCGACCACTGTGCCCCAAGTTATATAAAGGGAGATTCTTAAACAGGAACGTCGAAATGTGGAAAATAGAATCGCATTTCTTAATGCCGGTAGGCACCAAACGAAATTCAAATCTGTTTTTATGAGGTTGCATGACACCCTAAAAAATGTCACTGAATACCTCTAGCAATCACAGTCACAATATCTGCTGATGGAAAATCCTCTAACAAACGCTAACAATGATAACTAATGATCATGATCTGTTATCAACATACGATAGCAGCTAGTTGCCGATTAGCAAAACTAGTTGGGAAAGGTGCCGATTGAAAGGTGTACTTTGAATTGACAATGATCAAAAAGTTAACCGCTTGGCGAATAAAGTGGGTGTAAAATCTAGGTGCAGCAGCATTCGAACCTAAAACTGCTCGTGGATAATATAATGAAGCATAACGGATTGTGGTAATAAAGCGAGCTAGACAAGGCAACTGCTCAGGCGGGATTCGAAACGGCGATGAGCAGAAGTAGAGGATCTAGACGCAATTTTTAAGAATATCCATTGAGAGACAAGAAATCGTGGCAATGTGTAGGCATGAGGCCAGAAATTCGGTGAAAGCATGGTCAAAATCGCTAAAGAACTACTCATGGGCCGTTACATTTTGAATGCTATAAATATCAATGTTTGTGTAATGTAGAGCCCCCGCACAAAACAAACCAATATTGTTATCTTTCAATTCTTGTATCGTAGCCATAGCTATAATTTCAAGACATCTTGTCATCGATTAAATTCCGATATGTACCGTAACTGTGATTTCCAGAATAAAAGAAATATTGTATTGAGATGAAGTATTCCCGTGTTTCTAAGAAAAAATTGGCTATATTATACATGCTTAAAGTTCTCTCTTCAAGCGGAGCTTAGTTCATTCTACAGTCAAACTTTTTGAGAAACAAAGTGCTCAACATTTTTCATAATCTACTTCATCAAACAGGGGACGACAATTTGTTTTCTTGTCGATGTGATTGATATGCGGGAGATTGAGTCAAAAATATTCATTTTGTTAATTTCTTTATTATGTTTCATGCGTCTAATATTCACAAATATAAAAACACAAAATTCAGAAAATAGAAGTTTATATGAAATCATTATAGATTCAAACATTTCAACACTGTTAACATCGAGGTAAGAGGAAAGAGTTTTAACAGCAGGAAACAAAGTCAGGATATTCACTCTTAAAGAACCTTACAAAATTAATAACTGAAAAAATGGATGTATTGTTTCTTTATATAAACTATCACATTCATATGCTTAAAACCTACATATTACATATTGTTGTGGACATAACGATAAGTACTCTTTTTTAGTGAGGGTTTCTTTACCACCTACTCTTTCGAGCTTAAGGATTAACTAAACTTAACAAAATAGGATCAACCGATGTATCCTCTAGGAAATAATTTTCATATTTAAAGATTACTGGGATAACTATCCATGCTCAAGTTGTGCGCATGAATACCTTAAACTCAATTTCTGTTTTTGATATGTGTAATATATATACTAATAGGTACACGAAGTAACAGAGGATAGCCAAACTATTAAAGAAGTGCAAATCGGCTAGATTGATATAAAATATCACAACTTTATATGTTATCCACGCACAATGCAACAACAGTAATGAAAGGACTTATGATTGGAACTAATAAGAAAGTGCAAATAAGCTGGATTGATATAAAATATCCCTACCTAACGTATGTCATACACATATTAAAGTAGTAAAGTATTGTTGACGCCTAAATTTTAATTAGATTTTTAGGCCCTAATCTCTCTTTTAATCCTTATTTTCCTTTTTTAGATAATAAGAAAAAGACAGCTAAAAAAAAAAAAATGCAGCACATCGGGTTGGGCCTTCAAGCCCAGCCCCTCCTTTTTTTCTCTCGCATAGGCCCCACGGCCTGACCCGCGTGATCCGACCTGGCTCACTCTCTTGTCTTCTTCCTCGCCTACCAGATAAGTAGCACATGCTGGAGATGACGATGTGCGCGACACCGGAACAGAGAGGGAGAGCGGCGACGCACGTGGAGCAGGAGCAGCTGGCGTTGGATGGGACGTGCTGAAGGACGGTCGGGTGGCGGATGGGACGCCAGTTTGGCCGGCGGAGGCCGTTTGGCCTGCGAGGATCGGCGATCGAAGCTCCGTTGACCGGCCGCCCCCTTAACTATAAATAGCAGGCCCACCACCGATGTCGAAGAAGAACACAAAGCATAGAGAGAGAGAGAGAGAGAGAGAGAGAGAGAGAGAGAGAGAGAGAGAGATCGAATGCTGGCGAGCATCTCGAGCTTCCCCCAAGAGACTTCAGGGGAGGCCTGAACGCTCGCGAGCCCAGATTTGAGGGAGAGAGGAGAGATCTAAGCGCCCTTCACCACCGTCGTCATCATCGCCACTCGATTCCCTCGTCGTTCGATCGCTGCCGCTGCACACTCCCGTCGTTGCCGTACTAGGTGGGAACCTCTCTGTCGCCGTCACTTTCCCCCACAAAACCCTAGCCGCCGCTTGCCGCGTCACTGCCGTCGAGTCACTGCCTGGTGACAGCCTAGCCAACCTCCCCGGCGCCGCGGATCGTTGGATTCTAGGGCTCCAGAAAACTGGGTCGGCAAAAGAGACGCCAGGTCGAAAACGCGTTGGGCGTGGGTCGCAGTCAGGTAGGGTTTTACGAATCGGGTCAGCAGCTGGAGACCGGCTTGGGCGCTTGGGTCCTAACTGGGTAGGGTTTCTTAAGCGATTTGGGCTGAACAAACATGGGCTGGGTCGACGGGCTGTTGGGGCCGCAATTAAAAAGGAAAAAATCCGAGTCGGGCCGGCAACGTGTTTCGGGTTGACGGCCCGGGTGGACCCAACCCGCAAATCCGACCCGGGTCGATTTTTTAATATTATTTTAATATAAAATAATATTTTAATAAATAAAAATAAATAAATAATTTATTTTCCAAAAACTTCAAAAATCAAAAATAAAAAATAATTTATTTTCAAAAAATAATAAATAAATAAATATTTTATTTTCCATAAAATCAAAAAATAAAAAATATCTCATATTTTCATAAAAGCCAAAAAAGACTTGTATTTTCCAAAAAATAAAAAAATCCCTTTTATGTTCAAAAAATAGAAAAAGATCCAAAAAAATGTTTTTCCCTCACAAAATATATGGAAAATCCCTCAAACATCTAAAAAAATCTTAAGGTTTAAACAAGATTAGGTACCAAAAGGGTATTAGTGATTAACTAGTGTAATCAAATCCCTAATCATAATTTCTCTGGTTACGTAGGAGCGAGTATTTCTCCCAATACTTCGCTTGGGTTTCTAATCGACCCATCCCAAATCGATTAATGGCCACTTCGTTTTAAAATTAATATACATGTTAAACAACTTGGACTATTAAGTCATGATTTGGTGGACTTGGGAGAGTTCAGGCCTAATAGATTTAGCCGAACCATTAGCCTCTGCCAAATGCTCGTACTTAATTGCGGGCGCCGAAAAAAGAGGTTGCGACAAGTATCGAAAAGACTTACGAGCAACGAAATGATAATCTATAAAATCCAATATTAAAGTGATAAAAATGGGATTATTTATGCATCGTGTAAATTAATGGATCAAAAGGTCCAAATAAACAAAATCTACATGGGTATGCAAGTTAAAAAAGCATAGATGAAATATAATGTAACGAGTAGACATTGAAGAGGGAAAACGATAAAATATTGAGAAGGTGCGTTGGTAAGGTAAGTAAAGCCCATTCATCGTCTACTCTAACTAAAAAGCTTGAGAACTGTCCTTTCAGATATAGTTGATACACATACCATATAAGTTAACATTATTTTCCCGTCTGTTTCCTTTTTCCACTTGTCTATAAGTAGACCTCGGTAACTGTGTAAGATATATTAAGAAGAAACCAGTAACTGCGAACCTCAACTGCTATTCATCTCAACAAACCCCGACAAGAGCCACACAAATCATGTAGTAACATCTAGATCATTGGCTTATCATTTGCTGAGGACAAAGGAGGCAATCCTCTCCTCCTCACTTTTAGATCTAGAGACAGTAGAAAGGCTGCACAACACACATCGCATAATGCTTCATGAAGCGATCATCTGCTGTAATCCATAGCATATGCATAACCACGATGGCACGTCAATTTGTTCTAAAGCTCTATAAGAGTAGTACTAGACAAAATTACCTGTGAAAACACCAGTTTTCCATAAAAAGAGAGGGGAGTTCCCCAGCATCGACCTCTATTCCTCTATAGCCAGCAACAAGGCCTTCGTCTTGTTCGGTTAGCACGTGCTGAAGCGCATGCCCAAATTCATGAAAAGCAACTTTAACCTGCCAATTACAGCAACACATATATTAAATGGCAGAGATCAGACAGAGGATGGAGATATTTAATGATGGACCAGTAACCACTACAGTGAGCATAAGGTCACAAGTCTCATCATTCATCTAAGCAACAATGACAAAATCATCTGAAAGGGTAAAATTGTCGTGGCCAAAGAATGGCTCAATGGATCATATAAAACCGCATGGTCAATGACTGAGGACTCATTAAGAATCAGGCGTGAATCAGAACGATCTTAGATCGGGAGCAGGCAATATCGAAAGTTGAACAATAGACCCATTTTTAGATACAGGCAATGGAGGAGAGAAGTGCGTCTCTTTAGGTATTATACACAAATATATTAGTACTACGAGGATTCCGTGAAACCACATCAAAATATAGATTGTCATCACAAAATTCTTAAGCAAAAAATTGCTTCGCATTTACATCATTAGTCTTCTAGAAACTAATCCTCTCTTGCTAACAATTGTTGTCAGACCTACTTCTCAATTCTTGCAGCAGTGCTGCTCCTAACAGGTGGAATGAGGACAAATATACATGTGGACTCATGAATGTCTTTACAATTGCAGAACTTTGAACCCTATTTAAATTAGAATTGTCGAGAAGTCACCAAAATCCAATCATTAAAACTAAGATCGTCAAAACCAGACTAAAAGACCCTCACCTACTATTTCTGATTGCCAAATTTCGTTCTCTCCGTCTTGCATTAGCTTGTGGCTACACTAGCTACCTCCATCTGTTTAGTATTTCGAGCACACATAGTAGAAAAGAAGGTCAATAGACCGAGGAAAGGAGTTGAAAATCAACCTCTTTGAACGTCATAAGAGCCGGCTTGTTCCCCAAAGCTGGTGTTTAATTGCAAACTATGATAGCAATGGGCAATCTTGCATTTGCACCATCTCGAGAGAGCACACGGCTTCGACCAACATCCACACTTGTCCAGTTTCCTTCCCTTTTCTCAGATGGTCGAGAAAATGGATCATGATAGTAGTATGCAATTGGATTTCCGGTAGAATCTTTCACACGGTAGAATCTAACATCATTGTTCCAGACCTGGAGAATAGATAAGCATTTTATCATAATACATGGACTAACAGCACAGGAAAGGCAGAAGCAAAGCATTACACTTATTTACCGGCGCTAGTCCATCAGCAGCCTCGATCTCAATTCCGAAATGTGTCCTTGCAAGGTTGAAAAGGCCCTCCATCACTTTTGGCAAAGAGAAATGCACGCGTGAATAATCTTGGAAATTGCAGAAAGTTGTGAGGCTATTCATATTCACATACATAAATCAAGGCACTCTTGCATTTATCACGTCCAACCCCCACCCCCAATCGCCGGGTTTCCTGTGAAGCCCCTTCTCTCCCACTCTCGATGCCCCCAACCCCCAAAATTCCCCAAAAAGAAAAGGTACCCCATTTGGGCCCTACATGTACATACACGTGCATGTGTGAGACAGAGAGTTAATCTCATCAATGTCATCTTCTGCTTCAAGCAGCCTCTCCCCTTGATCCTCGACAAAACGTTTTGGTCCTCCTCATCTGGATAACCAATCTCAATCTCACATCTCTTAACAGCAATCTCAAGTTTGTCATGTTTTGAAGCAAGCAGCCTTGTGTCATAGCAAGAGGTTTCTGCAGTTAAGGGCCGTGCCTTTTTGTGGAGGACTTCTTGCGACCGCTACGATTCCCAACAAGACTTCTTCCGAAACATTCCAAGGACAGGCGATACGGTAATTGAGCTAAATTCTAGAATTCTCCTGTCATTAGTGTCGGTAGTTGGTAGGTTTGGCGGTATGATCTCGTCCGTTGGATGAATTCTCGATCAATGAATGTAATCTGAGGGCCTCTAGTATAAGAAGGGGTGCCCTTCCACTCATTTGTAACCATCGAACCATTCAGCAAGTCTTCTTTCTTTCCAGAGCTTCTCTCTAGAAACTCTCTCTCTACGATGGATCAAGTAAGACTTGGCTTAGGCATCCCAAATGATCTGGGTGAGAGAGCCAGTGTGCGATGATCCGGGTGAGCGAGCGAGTGTGCGATCGATTGAGCAAGGCTTGGCTTAGGCATCCCAACGTCGATCCGAGTCGATCCAAAAATGCAGAGTCAATGCACAGTCACGATCTCAATCGATTAACTCGTGACACTTAGCCTCTCATAAGTCAATGTCCCAATTGTTCAAATCATCACCTTCTTTTGCCCCTTCATTCTTGGCTAAGTGTTTTAGGTCCTCCAGGTCTAAATAATCAAGGCAATGCATATTAAGATATGGACGTTGAGTTGAAGGTGGACAAAAAATCTCTAGGGAACCTAATATTGGCAGTCCACGTCATCAAACTAAATTAATAGCCCTGCCCCCTTATTTTTCCCAGGCCCATCCAACTTATTTATCCACCCCACAACCCTCATTACCACCATTTGCACATTCAGATTTGTATAAAATGCTATTGTTCCAACGACTGCATTGCTCTTGCAATATTCTAGATGTGCTCCTAGTATTCCCCATCTCCTTACTATAACTAGGTTTGTCGAGTATGTGCCGGTGAAAAGTGGATCTAGTGATCAGACGGCTAGCTAAACCAGATGATAAGGCAATTGGACAAGCACGACTTGCAAGAAAAAAATTGGGGATAACATGGTGACGAGAGTGGGTGTAATTAATATCCACTTCATATGGATATATGCAAGAGAACAGGGAGAGGGAGAACCATCTTGAATATTTATCACAGGGGAACACAAAAGGGAAACCTCGGATCTGGCAATATTTCCATAGAAACAAACGATGTTAAGCCTTTAAATCATATTCCTTCCCCAAAAGTTAATTAGGTTTCTTGAAAGAGGGTAAAAAACAAAAAATCTTGTGAAGCACAAACCAACATCGATTACAAACTAAAAGTTTATGCACTGAAAAGACTTTAATATACCAGGTATATTCATCTACATCATACCTTGAACTGCAGCATCCCATGAAGCACCCCTAAGTTTTTCCAGAAACTCTTCCGCTTTATCAATGGTAGCCATTCTTGTTGCCATGGAAACCTGATGAGACTCTTGCATTAAGATGTGTTGATAAAGCACTAGCAAGGAATTGTTCACCCATGCAAATAGATTCTCCTCTAGGATGATTCGAGGAAAACGGAGAAAAAGAGACGTTCAGAAGCATACTTAAGAAATACTTAATTTATTTTAGAGACATTACATGTATATAATTCCATAAATACCTACAATAACCATTTTGTCTGCCATAAATTTTCCTCTTTTCCCTTGCAAATCATATACTCATGACAGCAGCCAAAAGCAGTTGGAGTTGGTCTGCAATTAGTGACTTATTCGAACGGTATCATCCAAAGACGACAAAAATATTTTGTCTAACGAGCGTCACAGTTATCCATTCAAACATCAAACAGAAAAAATAAAAAGAAATATAAATATTAAATGTAAACAAAAAAACTCATACCTCAACATAATTGTCATAACCTAGAAGCTTAGCTTTTTCCAATCTAAGCTTCAAGATTTCATCAATGATTAATGAGTTGTCAGTATCTCCGCTGGAGGCTCGAGTAGCATAGGCACGGTAAACCTCTATTTTGAGCACTTGCCATGAAAGACCGATAGCTTGGTTCATACAAAGTGATCGTCCAGGCTCCATCTTCTGCCGTTGCATTTTTATACTCCTTGAATATCCCAAAAAATGATCAGACAAATTTTTGGATAAAAAGTGCTCAAATAAATATAAGAAAATAGCAAAGCAAAATACGAGCTATTGTGTATCACCTTTGACACCGCCATTTGGGCAGACAAATCAAGAGATAGAGAAGACAATCCTTTGATCTTCTTCTTATCAGTAATCAATTTTTCGAATTTCCTCGTGGCGTCCATGATATTCTCATCAAACTTTCGACATAATTTTTGAAGTCGCTGCAATCAACTAATTAATCAAGAGGCAGAGGTTGGGTAATTGAAATGTTAAAATAACATAATCTACTCTTCTACTTTCTTGCTCATAAAGAAAACAGAGTCAGTGCCACCACAAGGCTTTATAACAGGTTCTCAGAATATAGCAATTCCTATCACTCAGACGCCAGATTATAGAACGACTAATATTTGACACCCTCGAACCATGGCAAAAGTGCCAGACATCACATGCTGTTCAAGTCCACAAGTCACAGCAAATTTTAGTTTCTATACACATGAATTTAAAGCAAATCATCCCATGATAGCAGGGAAAAGAAGTTATATGAAGAGAGTTTTGACGCATGTTATTGATAGAGCCAACAAAATCATGCAAGATCATGGTTGTACAAAGGTTGTCCTTCATATATAGGCGAAAAGACAATTTACATCATCAATATCGCCAACTAACAGATTTTAACGACGCTGCACACCTGCTCAATTTTGTTAAAGTCTTCTCTTCTTCCATCTTTCAAGGCAACCCCATTCAGAACTCCTTTCCTTATTTGGTCTGCAACAAATAATTCCAAAACCCAGTGTCAACCAATCTAATTAGAAGGCGCGGGCGTCGCTATGCAGCTTGAAAAGGGGAAACAACGATGAGATGATCATGATAAAAATTGAATAATCAAGACATGATACTATCAGATTACCAGGAAAAGCAACAAAAGGTGATCAGAGTACATATGTTCTACTCACTTTCCACCACACGCTTTCAAGCATCGCTCAATATGTGACTGTTTTCTTCTTTTTTTGGGTCTGTTATCAAGCGACTGTTGAAGAGCTTTAAAAGTGCTGTGAATAGGTTCACTTTGGTCGAGTCTGAGATCGAACCCAACCCTGTCTGCCTGCATTCCAAAATGGAGACAAGGAAAGCATCACATGGAAAACCCTTTCAGTGCATCGCATGCTAGACTGGAAAAACCACTCATCCGAAAGCAGCAAGAGTGGCCATCCCTTACTCCAGAACAAACTTAAAGTCTTCTAATTTCGCCCTTTCTCATCACCCAATGTCATTTCAAGAACCCCACTCCTGGCGAAAGAAGTTACCTGCACTTCCTCTATTACCGCACGCAGCTCGGCCGTATCCCTGACGGTCTCCAGTTGATCGATCATCCCCAAGACCATAGTCCATCGATCTTGTATCTTCTCAAACGGCTCCACAAGTTTGGGCCACGACGGCTCCAAGGTCCTCTCCAGTTCTTCCAAATCACTCTCCTGCAGCAGAAGACGAAGGCATTACACCTCAAACAACAATCGCAACAAACCCCGATCAAACACAAGATCATGCTTTACCAGTTTCTTCACGAGATAGTCAATCGCAGGACGGATATGCCTGGGCTCAATCATGTCGTAGGGAGGGAACTCAAAGTCCTCTAACAGAGGATTGGTCTCCACGTCGGTGGACTGGAGAGAGAGAGAGAGAGAGAGAGAGAGCTGGAGTTCGGAGAGCTATTGAGGAAAGGGAGAGAGGTTGAATGGATTTTGGAGACGGAGGAGGGAGAACGAGAAAGAGAAAGTGAGAGAGAACGACTTTTTTGGAGAGGGAACGATGTCTGATGAATCGATGAAGACGATGCGCAGAGCCACAGAGGGCAATGCGAGTAGGCGTAGGATATGCAGGTCTCAGATCGGAAAATAGCAACTTCCCGCCACCACGAGAAACGAGACTCGTGTATGGGTCCGCAAGTGTAAACATATCAGACCCCAGCGGTCACATAAGAGTCCAGAGATTTTATTGATGAGTAAAATCATTTTTCGGATTCACAAAGTATTTGCAATCTTCCATTTGAACGATCGATTTTTTGTAAAATTTTGATTAATCTAGATTGAATTTAACGATTTTGTAAAAATGAATTTAAAATTTGAGGTGATAATAATTTCAAATTTCGAATTTAAGCAAAAATTTTGCTCGTCGAGTCTTTATTGAATGATTTCATGTTACTAATTGATTCATGAGCAAGTCTTTACCCTTTCACAGACTTCCATACGAATTGAGCATACCTTTTCAGTTTTTACGTGCTGCTTCTCCTCTTCCTCCTCCTTCTCCTTCTTGCATTTTTTTTTTTTTCTTACTTTTTTAGACTTTTGTTTTCATTTATGCATGTAAGTTCCGGCATAGATTACTGAATCATTTTCTTAGCTCTCGTCCTTGACCCTTTTCTTAGTTCACTACCCGCGGAATGCACAAATTCACATCTTTTATCTCAAAATCGATGCCACCCGTCTTCATTGCATGGGAGCAGGGACAGAAAGTCCGTCTCCACCATTTTCCCGTTGGGATGAGGAAGTACCAACCCCAACAATCAGAAAATTGAAAAAATAAATAAAGAAAAGTTCGACGCCAGCCGTCTTCAATATACGGAGCGGGGACAAATCCTCTGTCTCCGTGATTTTCCTGTTGAGGCTTGGGGGTGACGAAGCATAAGCACATGAATTATCAAAAAAAAGAAAAAAAAAGAAAAAAAAAAACTCGTATTGACGATAATTTTCAACTTACCAATTGTCATGGACGCATTTCCATGTCCTGAAAGTTTTACATAATTATTTCATTCTGTTTTGCCCTAGATATATATTTTCTCTACATTGTGGCTAAACAATCATTTTCAATGAATATCCGTTCATTTCGTTATAAAGAATTTTGAACGTTGCACTAATGGATAAAAATGACTTTTGAAAAATAAAATAAAGCAAAATACATGCAGTCTTTTTTTGATTGGACCAATTTTTAAAAGCACACTAAAAGCATCCAAAAAGTATAAAATCGTCTATGATATAAGTTTCAATTAAGCAAAAAATCGATAAAAAAAAATAAAGTAAAATATATATATGCAGCATCTTTTTTTTGATTGGACTAATTTTTTAGAAAGCGCATTGAAAGCATCCAAAAATTAGTAGCGAAGTGCATGTCTATGATATAAGTTTCAATTAAACATCCAAAAATCAATGCTAACTTCGAAAATAAATAAAGCAAGATAGATGCAACATCTTTCTTTAATTGGACTAATTTTTTAGAAAGCCCACTAAAAGCATCCAAAAATTAGTAGCAGAGCACGTGTCTATAATATAAATTTCAGTTTTTGAGGAACGGCATACCTCTTGTCGCCACGAGGAACGAGCGCATCAATCCCGAAATTCAAAATAAAAAAAGAATAAAATTGAATATCATATTCGAGTGGGAATACGAGTCCTGTATCTGAAAAATTAATCTTTTGTAAAATCTTTTTTTTTTTTTTTTTTTGGTGAAGGTAAAATCTTTATCGACCTAGACTAAATTTAATGATTTTGTGAAAATGAAGATAAAATTCCAGATCGCAACAGATTCAATTTCCCGAGCTAAGCAAACGTATTGCTCATCGAGACTCCACTGGATCATCTAATTTCGCTAATGAGCTGTCCGATTCTGGTGTTATTCGAAGAACGGCTTCAGCATTTTGTATTATCATTTTGAGGGATCCTAATTCACAATTTCCAGCAGGATCTTTACATATTCTTCTCAGTTGCAAACTGATATTGATGAAACCAAGGAACGGATATACGATGCCGTCGATAATGGTGTCTACAGGTGTGGCTTTGCCTGGAAGCAGTGGCCTTATGATGATGTGACTATCTCTTAGTACTTGAATGCAGGAATTGTCATTCCATTTGCCACTTAACGCAATAAAGAGTAATTTAATCCGGAAGATTACACAATTTTACCCTTTTAGTTTGACGAAATAGTAAATCACGTGGTTTGTTTCTCGTTGCACTCTCTTATGTGCGAGCCGTTAAAAATTCTTTCTACTGATGACGAGAGCCTTCATGTCCCCTAGAATATAGCTAATTTGTTGATTACTAAGGTTCTTAGAAAATGAAATCCTCTGCGCTGCAGAGGCATTAAAGGTCGAGGATCATTCCCCATTTTTCTATTCAATAAAAACCACGCCCGGTTCTGGCACCGAGAGTCCCCTAGTTAGAAGTTAGTGCCCCCAAAGGGCGGAGCGGGACGGGTGCAATTATCTGGGTTCTGTGATCAAATCATAAGAAAAGGTAAAGAATGAAAGTCGACCGCCCCAGATAATCACCTCCTCGCCTTCTCTGCTTTCTAGAACACTGCTCATCATGTAAATTATTTAAATTCCATCATTTATCTGCTTCCCCTTTCCTTAATGAGAGTTCTTGGTTGATTTTCACAAAATTATGGTGGTGCCACCATAAAATACAGTTAAGTCCGGATACATATGAATGAACCAAGTCCAGCACTCTATCCCCAAGTTTGTCTAAAATCGAAGTGGAAAAAAACCACAAAGGACCTCAAACTTATACTCATTTGACACATTTAGTTCATATATACATATTTTTGCGACACCAAAATTCTTATATTTGTATCCGAGTGGCACAATTTTTTTTTGGATAAATGTACCACATGGATGATATCACAAGAGGAAAAAAAAAACCAGTGGCATAAACCCAACTTCTTTATGTTTCCGATGCTCATTGTTTAGTTATGGAGAATCATGCGAAGAAATTACTCATGTCGATAAACTATTGTATTCTTTTTTCTTTTTCTTTTTCAAAAGAGAAACAAGTGGACGACCAAATGTACATATAAATAAAAATCATTGCGGAATGCCAAAAAAGAAGAAGGTAAAATAGGATGCTTTAGGTTTACGAGGATATGCAAGCACTGTTTCAAAAATACCCTAATCTATTCATTTACACCAAAGACATTTTCCAAGTGTCCCGCGTGAGTAGCATAGTTGATACGGAACACATCAAGCGACATCATTACGGTCCACGATAAATTTGTTGTGTGGCGTATATTTTGGATAGTAATGCGATATCGATGCAGAATTCATGAATTTTGTCGTGGTGGTATCTTGATTTATAATGTTTTTCATATTAGCTCCATCTTGATTCTCGATTAAATATAGGTCGCGACAGTAATTCTCCTGGGAATATTGCTGAAGACACAGGTTTACGTGATCTATCTATATGCGACCGTGCTGCTTGAATGACCCCCCTCGTGCGCGCATGGAATGAAAGGGTCACTAGTTCCCAACCTTGCGACATGTTTCCAATGGCTGCGGACAGATGCCGCTTTGGAGCTGGAATGATTGGAAAATCATTACATCAAAATTCAAAGACTTGGATTAAAAAATTCAAAAGTTCAAGGGCCGAAAGTGAATTTTTGATGTGACAAGGGGAGCTCTTAATCTAGAGATCGACGAATGTACGTCCCTAGTACCTTGCATGCCTGTATTCCTCCAATGAAATGTACCAGACGTAATTTGTTTTTTTGTGAGGCACCGAGCACATCTATCGGAGGACGATGCCTGTTCTAGGTGCACCAAACCTCTAAAAGGTCATGGGATGCTTTATACGCGTGTCTTCAATCTTTACTAATGAATAATTTTACCAGTCATTTTCAACGCGCACAAGTATATATATTCGAGTTTTGATCGATCTGTAAGAATAATTAAATGAATTTTTTTAAAATATATCACATAAGAGAATTTTTAAGCCAACGAGCATAGAATATAGTTGATGTAGTCCCTTGACATTTTAAGTAATTATAAGAAAATATAAAATTTCCTTAAAAAGATCGAAATAGAGCAACTAGCATTTTTGGATGGAGGGAAGCAGAAGGAGATGAGGGGGAAAGATAACTTCAGAAAATATTTCTTTTATATGGCTAAATAAAATTAAATGGAAACAAAGGGATTGAGCTTTGTTGGTAATGTATGGGACGGAAATTGCATAATGTGGGATATGGATTAGTATACACCGTTAGTTTTCTCCAAATTATGTAACAAAACTCGGTCTTACCTCGATGATATTTTATCACAAGGTTATACTAATTATATCGCCAATGAGAAAAACTTACGTATAGAAATAGGATCATTCAAAATTACAAGATTTTGTAAAATCTTACTTCTAATTCACTCACTGTATTGAAACCTCCTACTATCTAATGAGAAATCAAATGAAAATCAACTTTATAGGTACTAATGTTTCATGATAAAATCTTAACTCTGATATATAATTGACAATTGAGATGATACATCATTAATTGACTTATGATAGATGTTAAATAAATTGAAAAGTGAAATACCCTTTTTCCTCCGGTCCAACAAGAGTTTTATACTTGTACAATGTGTGTGTGTGTGTGTGTTTTTTTTTTTTTTTTTTTTGGGTAAAGTACAATGTGTTATATTCCAAATGAATGAATATTTCTCTATAAATTCAGCAAAAGTGTGAGAGACGAAATCTTTTATTGCAATTCGTGTACATAAACATAATATACATAAAAACGTGAGTATTGTCTAGCAGAGGAAATGAGAACTAACAATCACCCTCCGGGGGCTATTACATTTTCTCCCAAATTGAGATTATATGGAAGAAAATGACATGACCGAACATTTTATTTTCAAATTATCTTTTACTTTATCCAAAAATATGAATAAGACGAAGCCCAATTTAATCCATTAATCGTTTATTTTCTAATAACTTTTTTCAGCTTCCATTTCCTTTCTTTTCCTTCTTCCCTCCTCACTTGAATTTTTCGTGACTTTCCCGCTTTGTAGTCCCTAAACACTCATAAAGGGCCTAAAGCCGAAAAAAGAAGAAGAAAAAACAAGGAAAAAAATTTTTTTTGGGATGACAATACAGGGAAATGCCAAAATTGACGCCGATCCATCACTTTCGCGTTGATTTTTTCTTTTCTTTTTTTTTCCATCTAAGCACTTCAAATTATGGTCATCCTTCATGTTAGTCTGTTTGTTGACTCCATTAAATTTTTATTTAATTGTTTCAGACACATTGTCAATGAAATCCCTTAAAATAAAAATGGATCGTCCTAACACAAAATGACATCAATTTATGTAAAAATATATTAAAGTTCGGGTTGTCGGATGTCCACGTCTCAAAATGGAATGAAGAGAGAGACGCCCAAAAACCGTGGCACACAAAGCCCATGGGCCATAGCCATGTTTCTTGCCTATTTAATGGATTTCGCCTGTTCCGTCGGTTTTTCAAAACCTCAGCGACGTCGATAGAACCGACTCGAGAGAGAGGGAAGGAGGGAGGGATCGATCTTGAAGCGTTGATCGCTCGCGTTCGTCGTCTGAGTTTGGATTTGGAGAGAAGATGATGCCGGAGCTACATTACGAGTCTCCGTACCTGCTTAGGGTTCGGAGGAGGCCCATGAAACGGCCGGTTAAGACTCGGATCGTGCTGCCGATGAGCATCCGGTGCAACGCCTGCGGGAATCATATCTGCCAGGGGTCAAAGTTCAATTCCAGGAAGGAGAAAGTCGTCGGCGAGGTCAGTGCTGCACGCCTGTCGATTCCGTGGTTTTCCATCTTCCTCCGAGTATCGAGTTTGTGGAGTTGATCGCTTTGTGCTTTTCTTTTTTTTTTTTTTTGGCAGACGTATTTGGGGAACCAGAGATTCAGGTTTTACTTCCAATGCACCGAGTGCTCTGCTGAGCTCGCGATCAAATCCCAGCCGCAGGTTCCCGATTGCGTGGTGGAGTCTGGGGCGACGAGGGTAGAAGATTCTGCCTTGCCTTCCTTTTTGGTTTGTTGGGTTTCTCACGGTTGGTTGGGACTTTGGGAAGAATTCATCCTGACTCGTGCGCTTTTCTATTTGGGTTTGGGTTTGGGTTTGCGCCAGGTGGTGGAGGATGAGGCTGCTGATGAGATGGGCGATGTTATGAAGCCCTTGCAGAATAGCACATCCGATTCCAAGAGAGAGCCGGATATTCTCCCCGCCCCCGCCCTTGATGAAATCAAATCCGTCAAGGTAAGGTTACGTGGTCCTTTTATTCTACGTTTAATCCATGGATATTTCTAATAGTTTGAGCACGCTCGGAGATACCCTGTCCCGAATTCTCTGTTTCTTGTGACCGTCAATCCCTGATTCCGTATGGATTAAGTTCACAATTTGTCTCGCTTCACTTGGGCGTATCCGTGGCAAAGGGCCTGAAAGTTCTCAAGTAATCCTTTCACGACTCCTTACCCTCTGAAGTTGCCGATCCTTCAAGGACACGCGTGACGCGACGCAGAATTAAGCACGTAAGGCGACATGGATTTAAGCAGAGAAAAGCATGCTGCCCACCTCAAGTCCTCAATAACGACGAGCCTGTTAAATGCCGCGACGTCCTTGTGTTTCCAACTCTAAATGGAAGTATCTTCCAAACTTCTGAGAAAGAGCGTGGTTTACTGGTTTGCTGACTTTGTATGCTCTGTCGATAAAGCCGATGGAACCTCGATTCGATAATAAGGAAAGGTGGACGTGCCTTGCGGTTTAGATCGTCTTCCATGTGCTTTCTTAAGTCTTCTCATAAGAATTACTGGTGTTCTTTCAATCTCCCCTCTGCCTAAGAGTACGTATTGCTGAATTGGTTTCTTTTACTTCATGTGATTTGTGGGGATAATTTTGCGGGCGTTTTAGATCTGGTGGGAGCCTAAGTTGCTGAGTTAACTGGAATTGTCTTTTGCTGTTGAGGCCGCCTAGAGAAAAGCTTACTTGTGCGCTGGTTTGATTTGAAATGCAGAAGGGAAATTTTTCTGAGGAATTGTCGGACAAGCTAGCAGGTTCCTTGTCTAAAGCTACTATCAGTGACGTCTTGAAAGACATAGGTACGTTGCGTTCTTCCAACATGTCTTCTTCATTTACGTTACCTCTCTTTGGTTGGGATTTATGGTATCAATGCCTGTCTGAATGATGGGTGTGTGGAAATAGATTGGCTCGGCACTTCCCTTTTCATGCAAGTGCTGCGGATTGTGTATAAAATGCACCCTCCCTTCGTGGAAGTAGACTTGATTTTTAGCACGTAACTTTTTCCATGTGACGGTGGTTGTTTCTGTGAGTTTTCCGGTTACGTTTCCATGTCTTTCCATCATGTTTGTGGTGTCTCTGTTTCCAGTTAGAAATAGATATTGCTTGGTCGTTACATGAGGACCTATATTGTATGGAAAAGCATCTTAGTGATTATTCTAGTCTGATGGAGTAACTCATGTCTTTGCTCCTTATTCATTGACTCATAATTTTGCTCTGTTTAACAGGAAATCCTGTTGGATCATTCGACCGGAGCGAGTAAAGAATGGTGGTCTAAGCAGTGATGCCGGGGACTGAGTTGCAAATGATGCCATCCATTTTCTCGCTGTATAAACAGAAAGCTTTTTTTTATTCTGTCTCCGCTGTAATTTCTGGCTGAAGCAAGGATTATTATTAGATTAGCTTTTGATGGATCTTGTGTTGTGGGAGTTGATTGGGTGTGGTAATTGAAGACGCTGCTTCCATGAACATTGGCCGTTTGAGTTTCCTAATCTTCTTATACCTCGGCAATATCTCTCTCCCTTCTTTCCATGACCTGAGATGAATCTTTGGCACGTGGGAAGGAATGGGTGCATTCTTCGTTATTTTGGAACCTTAAGATAATGGTATTGTGACTCTCCAATTGAGAGGCCTTTTTCTTGAACTTAGGATAATAATAGATAGGGTAAAAGCCATCCAAAATTTTAGACTATGCTTATTGTCATACATTTATCCTAGTACTTTTTTGTGACACCAAAAATGTCATTTTTTTTATATTTACGTGACATTTTTATCTCAAACTTATATAGTGTGTTATATTTACCTCAAATTTTTTGTGACATATTTATCCTCAAAATTGGGTTTCATAGAAAAAAAGTTCAATGTTTTTTGTGTCATAAATATAATTTGTAGTAAATGTATCTCATAGATATAAGTTTGAGATAAATGTATTATACAAGTATCAATCTAAGATTTTTGTGTCATAAAAAATAGTTTATGGGGGCTTTTCTCCTATTAGATATTGATGGTACTCAAAAGGCAAAAGGATTATCATTTCTAGGATAAATATATATATATATATATATATATATATATATATATATATATTGTCAATTCATTATGCTAGAATTTTAGTGGAATTAGACAATTTTCCTCTCGATGCCTTAACAAAATGGTCGTTTCTTCAATTTTTTTTTTAGGGTTAGTACTTCAAAAATCTCAAACCGGTACACTTGTGACAAATTTACCCCAAACTAAATTTTTGACAACAAAAAATACTAAACTGGTGCACTTTTGATAAATTTACCTCAAATTGATAAATTTGTCACAAATTTACCATTCATTAATTTCCATTAAATTTTATTGTCAAATTACTAAATTGAATGACACGTAACAGTTGATTGATGTATTCATTTGAGATTTACTCTCCGTTTGTCATAGTTATACAATTTTTGTGATTTTTTGTGGTATTAATTCAATTTAATAGAGTGCATATTTGTCAAAAATGTATCAATTTAGGCTTTTTGAAAGTCGGATAAATTAGTTTGAGATAAATTTGTCATAATTATACCAATTTGAGGTTTTTCATGGCCAGTTGAGGTAAATTTGTCATACGTATACTAGTTTGGGATTTTCATTGTCAAAAAAATTAGTTTTAGGTAAATTTGTCATACGTGTACCAATTTATGATTTTTAAGGGTATTAACCCTTCTTTTTTCCCTCAAGATGTTTTGGTAATTGAGATAAATCATGATTATATGACACTCGCGTAAAGGTCAAGGTGTACTCATCTCGATGGAGTCAAGGAACAAGGAACCATACGTGAGAAAATGTTTGCTGATGAAATCGGCTGTCGTCATGTACATACAAGTTAAGGAACACTTTTCCGTTGGCAAGGAGCAACAAAACACGGGAATACACATCAAGCAGCTCCAACGATCTTCCCTTTCTATTTTTTTGTCTTTCTGTCCATGAAGTGCTGAGGTGATGTTGAAAATATGTTGATTGTTGAACCATTTAGGCAGTTGGATAAGAAGCTTGCAGAATAGGACATGTGATTTTAAGAGAGATGGATATTCTCCCCGCCCTCGATGAAATGAATTCCATGAAGGTAAGTTATTTGAACTTTCTACATTATTTTCTCTGTTTGTTTGAGTATGGATTTGTGCAGTACCTGGATGGATACTATTAACGATATATTTAAGGTTACACTATTCCCACTTCTATTTTAGTTAAGCCACTCATTTTTTAAGTTAACTTGTCGAAATATCCCTCTGTTCAGTGTATTGTTTCTCCCTCTTCCGTCTATTTACACATTCTTCACTTTCAGGCTCATATAAAAATATTTCAGAGGAAAGTTTTAAGTACATTCTAAAATTTGATCTTCTTTCAAACTTATATTAAATTTTCACTGTCTGACTCTATTATTGATATTAATTACTTTTTCTATGGTAAAAGTAGTAAAATGAGAAGGTCCTCCCTCCCTTTTCTACCCTTTGCTTATCTTATGTTTCGACATGATCCAGATATAAACATGGTTTGATCATGCTTCCAAAAAGTTAACCTTTTACATGTTCTGTTTTTTTTTTCCATTTTTGATCAAGATTGACCAAATAATTAGATTGAAATTTAATTTTCAACTTTGAAATAAAGTTTTGTTAAAACTATTTGATAAAACATAGGTAATTAATCTTTTTTATATTCTTCTATGAAGCTTTTATTATTTAAAAATATGAGACCATAAATTGAAATTAACAACCTTCTCTAGGCAAAGTGATAACATAATGCAAAATAAGATGATGTCTTGTTTGGTTTAATAAGTCATTTATATTGTACAACCGATGAGAGATATAGGATTGAACACCCATATTCCAGGACCAAATAATCCTGTTACATGAAATGCACCAAACCCAAAACTAGCCACTCTTGAAAGGAAAAATGAATTCCCAAATTTTTTGGGCAAATCCAGAGAAGGTTTTCTTGTATGCTCATCACAAAATATATCTAAATCCCAATACACCCAATGCCAAATAGCTGCCAAGAAGCACAAGCCAAAAAGAACAATATGTGCACCGGCCACGCCTTCGTAAATCGAAATATCCAAATTTGTTATAGTCTCTCCTGTAATGAATTGGTTATTCTTAAACGGTGATACTCCAGTTTTGTTAGTTAGCTTTATAAAAGAAGAAACAACAAATTGAAGGAAGAGAGAATGGTGTTTCAGTCAACTAACTACCAAAAAAAAAAAAAAAAAAAAAAAAGGAGTGGCTTAGCCAAAATGATGGTAAAAATAGTGCAACCCTTATGTTGATTGATTTATCACCACAATTCGCAAAATAAAACAATAAAATGAAGAAAGGGAGAATTATATTTCAATTAATTAACTTTAAAAAAAAGAAGAAGTGACTTAACCAAAATGATGGTAAAAATAGTGCAGCCCTTATGTTGACTGATTTATCCCCACAATTCGCAAAATAACATTATTTCCACGGACATAAATTGATTTCCTTTCTTCTGTTGTTTAGAAAAACTTCTCCAGAATGCAGGGCAAACGCATTCTCTTCAGCTTGAGTCTGAAGACTAATTTCTTCAGGTGTACGACAAGTATCAGCTCTCTCGATTAGTTGTGTGTACCACTTGAATTGATTTTGACATATTGCCTTATGTAATTGGATCACTCATTACAATAATTTTACCATTTCGGACTACTCAGGGTTCATGATCATATCCCGCACACTTCTTATGCCTGCCTTGTTTTAGTAATGTGATATCTCTCGTCTTGTCATAAAGAAGTAACTAAGACTTTGCGCGTAGATATACCCCTTTTCTCATTCTTTCCTCTTGATGTTTACTTTTGCTTATGAAGATCGGCAATTTTGCTGTTGTAACATGCTACGTCTCTAATTAGAGTACTTGGAAAACCCGATCCTTTGAGGATTGTGGAAAATTCAACATTCTTAGAATATATTTTGCAAGAATTTGTGATTGAAGGAATTGATTCAATTCTGATTCAATTAGAAGATCTCTTAGATTGTTGTACATGAAAATTATTATTATTATTATTTTTGGTCGGAAACAAAATATTTCATTAAGTGATCAAAGATACTAGGCCCGGTAGATGGGTATCAGTACATAACAAGTCCCATAAAGGTTGTGGAGGAGATGAGACTCAATTCAGAGATAAGGAGTTGTTTTTGTGGGCTTTTGCAACCCAATCTGCAACACAATTAGCCTTTCTAGAGCAATGGGCTATCTTCACGCTGGAAAAGGTCTTCATAGTCTCCTTGCATTTGCTGATAAGAGGTTGAACTTCCCAACTTAACTTCTGACAACTAGTCAAAGCTTGAACAAGTTGCAAACTGTCAGACTCAAAGATAAGTACTTCATGTCTTTTAGGAGAGAGAAAGTCGAAGGCTTCCAGAAGTGCTAGGGTTTCGGCCATTAAGGGGGAGGATGCTCTGATCTTTTTTGCCAATCCGCTCACCATCTTCCCCTCCGAATCTCGGCATATGCAGGCTATGGAATGCTTCAACAAGCCAGGTGAGAATGTTCCATCTATGTTTATCTTCAAGACTCCTTCTTTCAGTGGAATCCAGTTTTGAGAGAGTATGGTCTTACGATTTTCAGATCTGGGTTTTTTGAGCTTTTGTTCGCGACTTTCCAATCTTCGAACCCCACCCCCTGCACCGACGGCTTCATCTGGTTCCGGTGGTCGAGAGGGCTGTCTCAGCGCCGTAGATCTGGTATGCAGTTGGTCTGGTGCTCGGCTTTGTGATCTTCGGACTTCACTTCTTGTCCTTGGGGTTCCAGCTGATTCCGGCGCTCGATGGGTTGTTCTCAGCAGATCTCGCCATTTCAGAGGTGATGGAGATGCAAATCTAGTATTCCTTTGAGTTTGTTCTCGCTTTTCATGGTTTCTAACGTCTCCCCCTGTACCAGCGTTTCCCTCCGGTTCCTGATTCAGCTCAGCTCGCCATTGTGAGCATCTCTGTCCGTTCCCCAAACTTAAATTTTTCCCGGATCCACCGTGTTGCCTAGTTTCTTTTAGGCGAGGGTTCGGCTCACCCGTTAGTTCCTCTTCTATTTCATGCTCTGCTTCAACAATTTTGTCACATGTGCGTTGGGAGAGATTGATTTCTCGCACAGCAGAGCCTTCTGCTACATGGATCTTCGATCTCAAGGCTTCCCGGGTTTCAACGTGCTAATTACATCTCTTGTCTTGGGTGGATTGCTGGTCTTCCTTCCTTCGAACATGAGATGGCAGCAGCTCCCTTGTTTCTCGGCTAGTCTCATCCAGGTGTGGGTCAGGGGTGTTGGGCTAGCGGGGTTTGGTTCTCCAGCGTGCATCCACTTCTAAGCCTGACCTTGAACTCAGGTGGTCTCCCCACTTCTCTCCCCTATGCCGTGAATCATCACCCGATTCTCTAGTCCCCTGTTTCTGCTTTGCATTATTTTCACTTGGTTCTGTACTAGTCACTCTGTCTTCAAGTTCAACTTGTCCTTCATTACTAGAATCGCCCTGTGTTGGATTCCATCTATGATAACTTTTAAGAAGCGCTTGTGCTGTAGCAATAATAGTTGGCGCCTCTGGTTGTCGACCTCGAAAGACTGCCTGATTTCTGGCCTTCCACATATTCCACAATATTACAGCCACCATTTGCATGAATGAAGGATCTGTGATCTTCTCTTTGAGGTGATAGAACCATGTTTCAATTCTTGTCAAGCCTTGACGTGATATTTTGATTTGCAGCTCATTGTCCCAAATTTGTGCTGTCCATGGACACAGCAAGAACAGATGTTCGATCGTTTCCCTCTCCAAGTGGCACAATAGGCATATAGGGTCAGGTGAGATTTTTCTTCCATATAGGTTATCTTTTGTTGGAAGAGCATTGTTGCATACGTTCCACATTTATTTTGGGTGGGGTGTGCAATTTCCAAATATCCCGCCAAAGTGAGGGGGGAGGTTGATAGGACGTTGTGGCCTAGTTCTCCTGTAGTTGTGCTTTGTCCTTCTTGATGTAGTTATACACACTTTTCACTGTATATGTGCCTGCCTGTGTGCCTGTCCATACAAGATGATCTGTTTTAGTTTGAGGTGTGATTGGAATGGTCAGAATTTCTTCAACTAACTACTCATCAAAGTGCGCTGCGATTTTAGCTTCATCCACCTCCCTTGCTCTTTATCTATTAAATCTGAGACTAGAGTAGGTTCTTGAACATGTACTGGACCTGCAATGCCACCTCTATTTAGCCATTTATCTTCCTTGATTTTGATCTTCGATCCATCCCCTACTTTCCACATGATTTTAGGGGCAATAGTATCTCTCCCTAGGACCAGGCTTCTCCATCCCCATGAAGGTCGAGTGCCATTTGCTGCATGCCAAAGATCCGTATTAGGATAGTATAGCCCTTGAAACATTCTGCCCCAAAGAGAATCTGGTTGTTGCGTGAGTCGCCATGCCTGTTTCCCTAACATTACTCTGTTAAAGGAGAGAAGATCTATGAAGCCCATACCGCCTCTATCCTTCCTTGTTTTCAATAGTTCCCATCGCTTCCAATGAATGCCATTTTTCTTGAGTTCTACCATTTCCTTTAAGATTCTAACTAACATCGGTTCTCAGTCCATAGTGAAAGTAATGACTAGTCGTGAGTTACAGATTTTTGAAAAAAGTGAATCCAAAGTAATTTTTAATTATTTATCATTTTTTTTGGCCCAGCGGCAGCCACTAGTCTCGCGTTGAATTCAGAAAAGTCACTTAACAATCTCCCTTCTTTAAATGTCTCTAGGGAGAGATGTACGTTAGCAAAATGTCAGTAATGTGGACTTATCAATCACGTTTGCACAGCTGACACTATGTAACTATAAAATGGTAGATAGCCTCAATACTAGTGCTCCTTAGGTTTTTGTTGATTCTTTGAGGACTAGAATTAGGATAATAATGTTTATGGCCATATGGAAGAATTAGAATAAATGCCTAACAAGGTGTGGATTATGACGTTGATTTTCCAGCTAGGTGTGCGGCCAGGGAAAAGGCGGTTCTTGTGCAGTCGAGGTGTAACAACTAGCAGCCAAGCAAGAGGGTACTCCCACATGGAGGCAATACTCTTTAATTTTATGTGCACTCTTTTGTTTATTTCCCACACGATGGATGGGTATCTAATTATGAACGCATCTCGGATGTTTTACGTTGCCCCGAGACTTTAACCTATTTTGGCTGCAGATAGATTTTCACGATACTGAAAAGGTCCACGAGTTCCATCAATGACAGATCGCTTTCTTTTCACTATGGCACCGATAAATGAGAATGGGAGTGTCCTTGCGAATCCCTTCAAGGGCGAGAAAAACTAGAGCACCCTCATGGATCGTTCACTGAGGGTGGCCTTGCAGGTTTGTCGAACAGAAATAGAGACAGAAATTTCTGCATTCTGCCTTGGGAACAATCGTCCTACACGATTTATAGCAGCTTTTCTTTTATTAATGTCTATGCTTATCTTGAAATTTTAAATCAACAAGAACATACAAGCATTTTTATCCCGTTTCATGGGTAGTAATTTATATCTTCTGTTTCAGCATAATGAGGGGGGCCACTCGATAATGAAGAAGTATTGGCATCGGAAGTCACATATCATGTTACTGGGGTAGGTTTGGCATTAACGAATAGATGTTTCAAGTAACAGAACATAATGGAGAAGGTGCAGTGAGAGCAATTCTTGCCTTCCATTTTCCCATGTGCATGTTCATGGTAGTCGAGCCAATCCATTCAAGATTTGCACTCAATCTCTGATTCTCTGCCCTGTATTATAGAAGCGGTCACTGCATTAGGCTTCAAGTGATCAGCAGATACTGAATCTTCATGTTTGTGCCTCAATAAATTCACCATTTCTACTCAATGGTGCTTGATAGCTGATTATTCCTCTCATTGAGTTGTGGAAAGCAGCTAAAAATCAAAACTGACACCATATGATCCTCGGCATTTCCTTAAAATTGGGCAGGTGATGGAGTTTACAGTATCCAACATCTCCACATGGACACAGCCACTACCAGGACGTTTGCCACCGACTCCTGGATCGCAATTAATGTGGTTTGACTTCAGTGAAGAAGGCCCGTTGAGTTTCTTTGACTCAAAGGTACAGTTGGATTTTAGCGATGTTGTTGCTTTTGTTCCTGCTTGTGAAACTTTAGGAAAAAAGAAATAGAATAATTACTGAAGTCGGCAGCAAGTTAACGTGCTTTCCTAGATTGCTGAAGCAGCATGAAAACCTTGGTTTAAAAGCAAAACGTGATGTAACCATTTTCGCCATTTGTTCGCTTCATGCTAATATGGCTAGGCTTTTTATGCCAAAGATCACTTGTATGACCGAAATGTCAACCATTGCAATTTCGCTTCTAGCTGAAATGATTCTCCACACATAATTTAAGCTAGGCCGTTTCAAAATCCAGCTCAAACAAGGAATTAAGGAACAACTCGTCCTAACCATTGCTTGTCCATTACGAGTCCCAAACCAACAACCATCCTAGGTTCTAAGTTTTGATAACCCTTCACACAGCCATTGCATAGAGATTTGGAAAGAGAACTCATGCTCATCGGTCCTCAATGTGACCAAATTATACACTATTTTTTATCGGTTCTCAATGTAATTTCTCAACAACATGAAACTACATTAGCGCAATTTCTAAATAACATGAAATTACACGATTATGTCATAATCCAATATGAGATCTCATAATTAGTAACATCCACTTGTCTTTAAAGTAAAATTTATTTAAAGATACTGTTTTATACTTCCATTTCTCAGTCAACAAAAGAAATGATAACCATAGAATCAACTATAATAATCATTGAAAATAAATGCTTTAATGGACATCATAAAAGCATTATCAGTTTGCATATTACTATAATATCAAGAAATAGAGATTACATAGCTCCCACTAACAAAATAAATCAAAAGAATCTAAAACATCCATATTCTTTACGTGTTCTTTAAACAAAATGGGTTGTAAACTTTTTGTTAGATGATTAGCTAACATGGAGTTAGTTATGATATTCTCGATCACAATGTCTCCATTTTTGACCAAGTCCTTAACAATATAATATTTGATCTCCATGTGTTTGGACGCATTGCTAATCTTGTCATTTTTGGAATAAAACACAGTTGTAGTGTTGTCACAGTAGATCACCATAGGTCCAGTAATAGAGTCCATAACTCACAAATCTGAAATCAAATTTCTAAGCCAAACTGCTTGAATTGACATGCCGTAATACGCTACAAACCAAGCATGCATTGTAGAGTTTGTAACCAAGGTGTGCTTTGTGCTCTTCCAAGAAAGAGCACCACCTCCAGCCATCATAAAAATATATCCATAACTTGATTTTCTAACATCTGAATAACTAGCAAAATTAGCATATGAATATCCAATCACCTTTGGGTCTTCTACTCTACTATACACAAGTATGAAGTCTTTTGTTCGTTATAAATATCTCATCACCTTTTTAGCTGTAACCTAATGTTCATGACCATGATTCGACAGATATCTTCCAAGAGTATTCACATCAAAAATAATATTAGGTCTGGTATATACTTGTGCATACGTAAGACTACCAACTACACTAGTATATGGATCATTCTTCATTACTTATTTTTCAACATCATTCTTGGGGCATTATTTTATACTCAATTTATCTCCTTTCACAACAGGAGCTTCACCTGACTTGTAGGTTTGCATATTGAATCTTTTTAAAACACGATTTATATAATTTTTCTGAGATAACCTTAGTTACTTTTTAAATCTGTCATGATGAATCTCAATGCCTAAAACAAAAGAGGCTTCCCCAAGATCTTTCATATCAAACTTTGTAGATAAAAAGCTTTTTGTGTCATTCAATAGATCAACATCTCTAATAGCAAGTAAAATGTTATCTACATAAAGTATTAAGAAAATATATTTACTTCCACTTACTTTCATATAGATGCATTGATCAAACTTGTTTTCTTCAAAGCCAAATGATCTCATAGCCTTGTAAAATTTCAAGTACCACTGACGTGATGCTTGTTTGAGACCATAGATTGACCTCTGAAGTTTGCACACCATATACCTTTTGGAATGGTCAGGGTATCCAATAAAGTAACATCTAGTAGTCCTGTGTTCGGTCTTCTTTTGAGAAGGCTCACAAATTTTCACCTCTGCATAACAACCCCAAACTCAAAAATGATTCAAGCTTGATTTCCTCCTTGTCCACAATTCAAAAGGTGTTTTCGGCACCGATTTACTAGGTATACAATTCAATATATAAGTTGTTATTTTAATTGCATCACCTCATAAGTATTTAGACAAATTAGAATTGCTCAACATACTTCGTTACATCTTCATGAGTGTGTGATTGTGCGTTTAGCTACACCATTTGTGACATCCAGAATTTTCAGTATTGTTTTCTATTAAATTGATCGGGCATTTCATTGACGCGTCTATGGGGTTGTTTTCAGAGCTGATTACTCTTGAGATAACTAGACTAATTGGGTAAGTCATTAAAGACTTTTAAGGCAATAGACTTGAAAATTCGAGTAGGAATCGGCTTCTCGACCGTGTTCATCTTTAGAGGTCATTACGGCATAGTTAAAAATCGAATTGAGATCAGAGATAGGTCGGTTTGACTGAGATGTATGGCCGATCGTGGGTGATTCCACTAAATTGGAAAATTCTCGTCGACGGCACTAATTTGATTTTTCTATCGTTTTGGTACCCTGTGTCTATAATTGAGTCCTCAAGATTTTCACGACAATCGAGAGTCGCCAATGTGTCGAGTGGGTTCATTGTGACTCGAAGAAAATCGATCACGAGTCAATTGCCTCAAAAAGTTTTGAAAACTACCCGGTAGTCTAGGTCACGCTAAAAGCGCGCCGGAATGAAATTAGCCGTCAATTTGAGCCTGATTTTAGAAATTGAAAGTTCTGTGGTGTCACGAACTATTTTAGGAACGTCAGCTCAGTGTCAAAAGATTTTTCGAAAGCTCCGAGATTTTTACGGAAATTGGGTTCAGATGTCTCGGAATTTTGGCAGAAATTTAGATTTGTTAAATTGATGGAAAATTGGACTTTCAGGCCGAAACTTTAAGTGTCAAGGATTTATAGAAAATGGTTTGAGATTTTTCTTCATCAAAATTAGACCTCAATTTGGGGAATTGAGTGAGGAAATTGAAGACAAAAAAAAATGAAATTTGGAGCTTTCCAAGGGTAGCAATTTTGGGGTTTTAAAATTTATTACTTTAGAGAAATTACAAGTGGGAAAGTATTAGGGGACATGGAGTTAATGCAAGGGATAATTTTGAGGATTTTTGAGACCAAAATAATGATGAATATTAGATATTTTGGCCTTGATCTAATCCTTTTAATGAAGCAAATGCTAGCTGTTTTCTCCACGTCGCTGTCTCTCTCCGCCCCTGTCTTGTTAGAAATGTTTCTCTTGGTTCGGGCGTTTCGTGGATGAGCTTCTCCTTGCGTGGTGGTCAACCGAAGCTGGCCCTGCCACCTGCCAAGTGCCAACGTCTTGGCCTTCTTCAGTCAATAAATCAGCTGGTGTTGACTAGCCAGCATCCACCAAATCTTCAGCTGCTGCCACGTCCGTGACTTCCACCCACCATAGCCTTGCGCAGATCCAGCAGCCCGTGACTCCACCGTCTGCATGGCTTCATGAAGTCAGCCCACGCCAGCATCGTCTTCAGTTTGTCTTGGGCCCGTGTCTTCAGCTTATGTCTTCAATTGAAGCCACGCTCGAATCTAGCTGCCAAGCATCGTTCACTCGGTCAACGAAGCAGTGAGTCCTCAGCTGGACGCCTCCGTGTTAACCTAGCAGCTCACGCCTGCTGTTCCATTTTCATAATGCCATCTCCAGCGTTGGTCTCGAGTCCACCCAACAGCATCGATTGAGCAGCTTCTTTGTGTGTTCTGTGCATTGGTCGACTTCAGCAGCCCAACGAATTCCAAGCCCAGTTATCCATGCATCTCGGCCTGTGAATTCCAACGCTTTCAGCCCACCAACAACTCAATTGAGTTCAAAGAATTGACCAGCAATTTCATTCTTCAAGCCCGCAGGATTGAGCCTAGCAATTTCGGCCTAAGTTCAGTTTGCGAAGAAAGCCCATTTGCATTCAAGCCAAAGCCCAAGAGCGAGTCCAGTCCAACAACTCTTCAAGTCAGTCCATTTTAGCAAAATCAAGCCCAAGTTCAAGTTGTTTTCAGCCCAAAGTTTCTTCGGACTTGAGTGGTTTCACGGCCCGCCCGAGTTTGGCCGCCGTTGCGTCGTCGTTGCCGTGTCCCGGTGTTGGCTTGGTGCAAGTGAGTTTTACTCACTAATGCTTTCTTAGTGGACTAATTATGCCTAAGGGTTGATTAGATTTATTTAATTACAATTAGGTGGGTAGATTAGATTAGAATAATTAAATTAGAGATTTATTGATGTATGTTGGTCAAACTGAATGTGCATTTAGCAAGTCGACATGTCCTATTATTTATTGAATGCTTCTTGAGACTTTTCCCGTCCCTTATCTGGTGTTAATTAAGCAATTTGGGCCTAAAATGAATTATTAGTAATTAAATATTAATTTTCGAAATTAATTATATAATTATTTATTTCCCGGAAATTCAACTGGGATGGCCAGTGACTGGGATTTTATGCTGATTATCGTAGTGCAGTCAGTTTATTTAATTGAGCTTTATATTGTGCTAAATTGAATTTATTATATTTTTTATTTATTTTTCAAAATTAATTATTTAATTATTTATTTTTCCGAAATTCAACCGAGATGGCCGGTGACCGGAATTTCATGCTGATTGTCATGGTGCATATGTTTATTTAATTGAACTCCATGTGGCGTGAAATTGAATTAATTGTGGAATTTGAGGAGTTGTTCCTAAGTTGAGTTGATTTTGGTAATTGATTAATGAATAATCGGGTATCGATTGTTAGTGCCAAAGTGTTGTGGTAGACTACCGGTTATAGTGGAGATTGTGGAATGAAAGTGAATATGCATGATGTATGCTGGCTCGATGATTGAGTATGTCGTTTAGGAGAATGGGCATGTTATTCATAGTGAACCAATGGTAGGTTACATATCACCTTGGAGAAGGCACGTGGGCTCGATGAGTTGGCCTATCACTTGGGAGAATACACGTGGGCTCGGTGATTAAGTTTGTCATTCGAAGGGACACATGGGCTCGGTGATTTGATGCATCACTTTGGCAAATCTGTGCCTGAGAGAATGCATGTGGGTCCGGGCATCATAAAAAGGGCACGTGGACTCGGTGAATTGATGCATCATCTTAGCGAAGAGGTCGCCTGAGAGAATGCACGTGGGCCCGTTGCGTAAGTATGTCCTCTGAGAAAAGGCATGTGGACTCGGAGACTTGGTATGTCATCCTGGAGAATGCACGTGGGCTCGACGACTAGATACCCCATCATGAGAAACATGTGATACTGATTGGCATGAAATCGACTAGATCGATTGATCAATGATTTGACTTGAATGTTGTGAATTGATTGCTGTTTACTGCACTATATGTGACGTGTGCATAACCTTGAGTTGCAGTTGGGAAACAATCAAAAATTAGATGCCAAGGTATGTCTTCGACTCGTGATTTAATGCCGTGACTAGGCAACCTTGTGGTGTATTGGTTTTCTAATTGAGCCTTAGGGGTAGAACTCGCCGAGACGTAGTCTCACCCCAAGATCCTCCGCCTGTGGGATCACATTTTCAGGAGCCGCGCCCGCCGCGCCCTCGATCCGCCGCCCTTGCCGATGACGACCCCTCCCGAGACGTTATGGTCGTGCGCGCCGCTGAACCCTAGCCGTTCCACCTCACCGGCCCTCTTTTTTCCTTTTTTTCTTTTTTTCGAAAAAGGAAAAAAAGAAAAGAAAAAAGCAAAAAGGCAGAAAACAAAATTAGGTAGACTTCCTTTCTTTTATTTACTTTATTTTATTTTTATTATTTTATTGTTATTTTATTGTTATTGTCCAACATTAAGCCCCGAGATTGAAAATGTCCAATTTATCCCCTAATTTGTGTTTTTTATTTTCATCTATAAGGCTTTAGACGAAATAATTAATCATGTGGGAATAAATGGATATTTTGATCTTTAAGGCTTAAGATCAATTTATCGATTTTACTAGCGAAATATTACCCTTTGATTTGAATAATATGTGATATCTTTTTTGGGTAATTTTAAATGAATTTGATTGTTTCTATTTATCTTGTAAAATGTCTGAGTTAGAATATTGCTTGTTTAGAATTATTTGCATGTTTAGGTTAAGCATTCTAGTTATCATGATTTAAAAAAAAAAAAAAAGAAAATCAAAATTCAAATTAACTAATTTAAGTTGCATGTTTAGTTATTAGAAATTGTTAATTCCAAAACACACAAAAAAAAAAAAAGTAAAAAAAGAAACTCAAAAATTCTTAAATTAAAACTAGTTTTTTTATTGTCTTGCATACTTAGATTAGGATTTTATTTTAGGTCATAAAAAGAAAAAAAAAAATTCACTTAGGATGCTAGTTGAATTGCATGTTAAATTTTAATTAAAAAAAAGCAAAAAGCAAACAAAAAGTCATCAATTTTTTAGAATAGAATTGCATGTTTAATTTTAAGCTTAGATCATTTCTAAATAGATTGCATCTTTGGCTAGAAATTACCATTTTGCCATGTCATATTCTTTAGCATGCATTACATTTAGATTAAATTCTATTAAATAAAGTGAAAACAAAAAAGAGAAATTTGCGTGTTAATTAGAGACGTATGAGATGGTCGTGTCTAACGATGCATATGGTCATGGAAGCTCATAATCGAGGGAGATACCTCATTTTTCAAATTTAGAGCTTGGTTCCATACTACTCTTTATGATCTTAGAATAGGCCTCCTTTATAGGTTTGACATATCGGTGGAAGTGATTGATGCAGCCCAAGTTCTAGATGGGGAGGTAGCTGGTCTTCCATGGATGGTGTTGGTTGACTTAGATCCACCATATCACCGGTGGAAGTGATTGATCCCGTGGGGGAGGCCCTTCCCGATGGCGTAAGGTCCAGCCATCGAGTCGGAGTAGTTGGACTTGGGACCACAAATTTTGAGAATCAAGTCTTTTGTTAGACTTGTAAATATCGGGTAGCATTGTATAATATAACTTGATATGTATAATTAGATATGGTCCAGTTTCAGAGAGTCTGTAGTCATGCTTTTCTATCCCATTGTTTTATTGTCTATGGATTTATAATTGCTTCCGCATGTGCTTAATAAATGAAAGGGTCGGCGATACATAGTCTTGGAATATCGCATTTTAAGATCGACCAAAGGTAAGTGATGTGCGCGTGCCTGAAGATTAGGGCGTGACATCCCCTTTTTGTGGTATCAGAGTGAAGTTTAGAGATTGGAGTGATAAGGAGCGTTGACCATGGGATAGTTGATAGGAAAGGCATTTAAATTCACGGCTGGTGCATGTCTGTGGTAGCTGAGTGCTATAATTGCTTGTTGTTTGAGTCACTCAGTTTCTAATTCATTGTGGAATTGGAAGCAGGTCAGTGTAGGCTGAGTCATGAGTGACCAGGAGCTGAGGACTCCTACAAAGAGGACCAGTAGGGCCATTATTCGGGGTAGAGCTTCGACTCATGTTGGGACTTGAGGCGGACGTGGTCGAGCGCCAACATAGGCTAGCGCGAGTGGAGTGAATCCACCTGTCGTAGATGTTGGGGTAGTAGCCCCTAATGATCCCAGGGTGGATGGGATCTTGCATGTCTTGGAAGTTATGGGGGCCAGAATGGATCAACAAGTTCAGGATCGATCAAGCTACGCTTCAAGCCGTCGCTCGGCCGTCGCTATCATGTTGCGCTTGCCGCCGCCGCTCGGCCGCACTGCTTGCGGGCCGCGCCTACCGTTGCTCCAGCCGCCGTAGTGAATGCCGAAGGACCCCAGGGATTGTGGTCACTGAAAGACCAATGCATAAGCTAGTAGAGCAGTTCCTGAAGCTAAACCCACCGTTGTTCACCGGGACAGGAGATCCCGAAGCTGCATCTTCATGGGTTCAGAAGCTTGAGAAAACATTTGCATTGCTGATGTGCAACGAGACTGAGAAGGTAATATTAGCAACTTACCAGCTGGAAGGAGTTGCAAACACTTGGTGGATGACCACTCGAGAGACGATCTTCTCAGAAGGCACTGTTCAAGAATGGAATACTTTCCTTGAAGCCTTTAATGATAAGTACATTTTAGAGACTGCAAGAGAGGTGAAGATGGTTGAATTCCAACGTCTTTGCCAGGGTTCTCTAACCGTTGACAAGTATGAGGCGAAATTCGCTGAACTTTAACGATATGCTCCTGAGTTAATTGAAAACCCAGTAAACTAAGTCAGAAGGTTTAGGGATGGGTTCAGACCAGACCTAAGAAGCATATTGGTCTCTCTAGATTTGAAGACTTATAACGATATATACCGGAGAGCCCAGAAAATTGAGAAAGACCAGAATGATAGAGCTGCCTCATCTGGATCGAGGTTTAGCTCCCACAGGGAAAATATCCGTCAAGGGAAGAGGCCCATGCCTGGAGGTAAATCTTGTGCTCCGCCATTCGAGAGGGGTGGATTCAATAGGCTGGAGTTTAATAGGAATGGAATGTGTCGTATCTGTGGAAGGCGACATGGATCAGCGCCATGCTCAGCAAGGGTGAGCGCTTGTTATAAATGTGGTCAGTAGGGCCACCTGGCTAGAGATGAGAAAATATTAGGTACGCTCAAAGGATCATGTCATCAGTGCTCTGAACCATTCACCGTTCGACACCTGTCCAGCGACAGGCCCACGTCAGCTTTCTTCGCTTTTCGGTGCGCTTCTCTCTCTCCTCTCTCTTCTCACTCTCTCCCAAGTAACTTCGCGGCTGGTGGCTCGGCTCGGCTCGGGCGAGCGAAGAAAGGACGGATAATAAATGCGCAAATCCCGCTTAAAATTTCTCTCTCCTCACTTAAATATTTTCTGGACTCTCTCTCTCCTCCCGGACGAGTTGCGCTTCCTTTGTTTCCTTCTCGGCGCATTCCACCCCCACCCCACCGCCTCCGCCTCCGCCTCCGCCTCCGCCTCTCCAAGAAGCCTCGCCGGTCATCTACCTCGGCACGTCGCCTCCTCCAAGAGCCCCATCAGTCGCAGCTGGTTCCCGACCCCCTTCGCCTCCAACTGTTTCCAACGCTTAGATTGAGCATAGGGTTTGTGCTCGCGTTGGTCTCTCGGCAACTTCTGGGCCTCCGTCCGATTGCCTCCCTTCGACGAACTACTGGTCATCAACTGCGACTCCGAGCTGCCACCGCCGCCGCCGATGGCGTCCTCCGTCTCTAGCATCTGCTCGTTCTCCCCCTCCCTTAGGCCGAAGACGCTGCCGGCCTCTGCCGTGAAGCCGTAGGCCTCCGGCAGGAGGGAGGCGGCCTCGGTCTCGTTACCGAGCGGCACTAGGCTCCCCGCCGTTGACCGGTTGCTGTCCCTGTTGCTGGCCCGATCGGTTGTGAGGGAGATCTCAGTGTACCTGGGCAGGGCCGTTGGCGCGGCGAAGAAGGAGAGGCGCAGGCTAGAGGGCTGGAGCTCGCTGTGGACGAGGTACGTGGGTAGCTGCACCGGACCGGATTTAGGGCTTTTCCTTGGACGCGAGCCGAATCGGGTTCATGGACGAGTTTGTGGAGAAGATGGAGCCTTAGTTCCAGGCCGCATTCAAGGCGATGGAGGAGCTGATGAAAGGCGCGATTGCGAACCCGGCCTGGGCGAGGGCCGCATGGTCGAGCATTACTGGTTGAGGAAGTCAGAACTCGCGCCGGCCTGGTTCTTGAAGGCTCAGATTGAGAGCACGCTCGACGCCGTCTACAATTTCGCTGCTGATGTTGTCAACGGTGAGGTCTGTTTTGGAATTCCGGTTGTTGTTGCTCTCCGTGTGGTAAGAAAGTCTGTAGTTCCCTGCGTTCTTTTTTTTTTTTTCTTTCTTGGGAATCGGTTTGCCGTCGTAGATGCCTGTGTCAGTTTTCTGGTAAACACCAGCATTGTCTTAGTAGCTTGAGAAAAGCGTGAGCCGGGGATAAATTGAATTGGCTTCTAGTCGAAGAGGTGGAGAGCTCTTTTTAGTATTATTTACTTGAAATGACCGTGTATGGAAATTTCCGACTCTAAGACGCAGTAATTTCAAAATTTTCTTAAGGTTTTCCGATTAATGTCAGCATGAAATTCGGTTTTTGATCGTTGGTTTTCTTTTAGTGTGCTTAGCTGATTGCATCGGACACGGATGGATTGATTGACTTGATTATGTTTGATGCTCAAATTTGTAGATTAAGCCCCCTCCTACTTCTCCCGTGGATTGCTTTCTATCTCGCCCTTTCAGTTGGAATAGGAGGTTCAGCTCTTGGGCCACGTTGTTGCGAGGCATTGGCTCCCGGTAATCCTCCATTGAATTGTTAAAGACCGGAGTGTCCATCCTCCTCTCGCAATCTACCCTTTAGGTATTTAGCTTCATGGAATGTGCTGCTCTTTTAACGTTTTATAAGTTCATTGATCTATCCATTTAAGTTGTTGGTGGATGCACATTGCACCGTTGATAGTGGAGGTGAGCACAGCCCTTTTTCATTCAGTTGGGCAGCGAACCAAACAAACTGCATTAATACGGTTTACCAAACCAAACCACACTATGTTCTTTTTGGTAACTTTTACTCCATCCTATTTTTCAATGTAAGCTGAGCTGGTCACTTCCTTCGGTTTTATTGGCAAATTGTGTGGCAAGCCAGACTCTGTTTCTGCTTAGCGCATTCCTTCCCCATCAACAAAAAAGAGTCCCTCTAAAATCTATGGCATGGACAAATATGTGCAATATTTGGTGGTTTAAATCAGCACCTAACCTAGCTCTTCACCCTATGTCATTTTTTATTGTCTTTATTAGGAAGCAGCCTTGCAGGAGTTGGTATTGCTCTATGCTGAAGAAGTGGACGAAACTGATGTTCAAGGTGAATCTGAGTTCAAATCATTGGATGTATAGATCTATGAGAGAATCCCTATTTGAGCTTTGCCGTTAAATTCTTTATGATATATGACATTACCATGTTTTTCATTTATTTAATTTTTCCACATGAATCAATGAGCTCTAAACTTCTAGAATTGAATTCATTGCATTTTTTTTTGCAATTGATTAGGATATCTTTCCTCACAAAGTATCATTTCGTATCATGGACACGGCATGTAGAAGATCTACTCTCATCATGTCTATGCTCTCAGCATGTCCCGAATGAACTTCTTTTATACTTCTCTGATTTATTTCCTCCTTCAATGAAGTAGTTTAGATTTTAATAAAGAAAGTGATCTATCTAAATTACTTCCATTCACATCATCTACAGCTTCATGTTTAATTGCCAGAATCAAAATTTGCTACCTGTTTTATCGCATTTCAAGCAACTTCAATGGTTAATCGTAATAATAATAGAAAAACTTTCATGGTTAATCACATTTAAAATAAAGCAAGGTACAGAGGATGTATATCCACTGGATAAGAAGACCTTAAATCCCAGTACTCATTTCAAGTCGTTAAGTTGCTCAACATTTGACGCTCATAATAATCTTTTAGTATCAGGGAAAGGTGTTGAGAGATGAGAATATGAGCCCCAAATCTATTATTTGATACTCCTGATAATTGCTTAGTTGTAGGTGGCTTATGGACACATAAAAGAGTTACATATTGCTCTACGACTTCAATACTGGCTTCTTGTTGACTACATATTATTGTTTGTCATCTATATTCATGAAAATAGTTGGCGAGCTTGGATTAGCAGTGCACACAAGTCCAGTTCAAGCCAAGAATCGGGTAGAGCCATCCTGATGAAGTCCGGTTCCAGGTCAATTCTCAAAAAAATTGGTCCACTTCTTGATAATGAAACCATAGAGTCGGCCTTTTTCTGGTTTGGCTCCCCATTCTTATACCTGATGCGCAGTCCCTATCATCCCTCCCCCCCACCACCGGCGGGCGCGAAAAAAAAATGAAAATAACAACTCACACACACACGCACACACGCACGCACACAAAAACAAAAGAAGTTACAACATAAGCAATATCAGTAGTTTTCCATAGCTGTCTGAGTGGCTTCTATACTGATACTGATGAAAGGATGGTTCTTGCCTTTTGTATTCTTGTGCAGTGAAAATAACTCATTTCTTTTCCAGGTGAAGAACAACCCTGCTGCATTTCCAGATTCTTTCTCCTTTTCTTTGGTAGGAGGAGTAGATCCTTTATCAGAATGACTGTTCTGTAACTATAAGCAAGGAGAAAATATGGGCCTCCATCTTTTAAGATTCTTGCTCTTAATGCTTTTTATGATCACTTGTATTTTGTAAATGGGAGAAATATCAAAGTGAGGAGGAAGCAGCTCTTGGTTGGGGAAAGCGTGTCAGAAAAGCTATTTCTTACAAAGAAGCATAGGCAGCACATCCAAGTGAAATGGCCAACGAGGTATTTTATCTAAATTGCCTTCTCTTATGCTGTTAGGGCTGGAAACTTTAGAATAAGAGTGTATGTGATGGTGTTTAATATTGACCAAGGGATTATGATGGTGATCTAATGGTTATTTCTTTGATATGCTGAAGAAACTCTCTGTTGTGCTGAAGAGCAACTTCATGGATCCACTTTTAACCATGCTCCTTTTATGGAAAGGGCAACTAAATAAATCCCTTTGTCATTGTTCTTTATTTATTCTGGGTCCTGGGAGTTGAAATTTGGATTATGAAGTTGCAAATGTCTTTCCTTTTTTAATTTGTTATTTTTCCACTAATGAAGGAAGGTTCAGTCACAAACACTTGTAAGGAGGACTCAAGCATTGAACATACGGCTTATTTTCCTCCTTAACTTTTGTGCATGCATGAGTTTGCTTTCAAATTCCTGTTGAAAGATATACTTTTTCTCTTCATCTTGTCCTAATGTCGCTTTTAGCTTGAATTGCTGACATCCTTGAAGGTAGGATGCTGGTTTGTATTTTGAGTTTTTCACTGAGTATAGTAAGCTATTTGATCCATTAGAAAATTTATGGGCAATAAAATTAAATTTGTTCCTGATCTCAATGGTGCTGAGGTTTTCATGCATTGACTCGCACTTATATAGCATCATAATTTCATTATTTGTTGGTTTACCTTTGAAACATAAAGCAGAGTGGTGACGAAGAGGAACGGGTGCCAGAGCAAGAGCTAGAACAGGAGTATACACCTGCTGGACGCGCTCTAAAGGAAAAATAGTAAGTGCCACAATTCTTTATGTTTTTCTTCTCAGTGTAAGTTTTTTAATGCTAATTTAATTGATGAAAGGGATGCCAATGCTAATTCAATTGATGAAAAAGAAGTTGTGACTGCTCGTCCGCCCCCACCAGATCCTGAGCTGCTGCCCACTGTATCTGCAATAGCTCAATCAGTGAGACTGTTATATGTTTGAGATAAGCCTACCATTCCTCCTTTTGTGATACTAGGCCCTCCTCCTTCTCGACCTAAGGATGCAAGACTCAAGCTTAAACAGAGAAAGAAGTTAAGAGCATGCGGCCCATCCAAGCAGAAGTCCAGGAGAGCAGGCAATGCCCTCTGCAGAATTTCTTAGGTGATGATGCTGCTTCAAGTTCTATCCCTCTGGCCCCTAAGCTTAATGCATTTCCACCATCGGTAGCCACAATGCCAAGTTCTGCTAAGAAGGAGGCTCCACTTAACACATCAACTTCAGCGATGCATCAACCTTCTTGGGAGAAAATGAATGTAGAACTGTCCCCATCATCTGAAGTACTTCAGTTGGTTGCGTCGGGCATTGGTCCAGGTCAATAGCTTGCCCTTTTTCTGCCCGCAAAAAGCTTAGATCTCCCTGGAAGTGATATATCCTCAATGAAACAGTCTTGACCCTACATGCAATTTTGAACCAAATCATGATGGAGGCAAGGAGCAATCACATCTCGTCGATGGGCTTGCAGATCCCGAGAAGTTAGACTAGCCTGCAAGTGGGAATTCTTCCAGTAAGACTTGGTCGGTTCTTTCTCGGACTGATCATCTTGATGCAGAGGAAGTCTCGTCTGAGGAGACTGTTTCGGGTCATTCGAGAGTGACACTAATCCATAAATTCAAGGCAGGGGAGTGACAATCTATGTAAATCACAATTCTTTCATGGGACTAGAAGCATTAGGGTGCTTTGCAGATGGTGGCATAAATTCTTTTCTTGTAGACTTTGAGCAGTGACAGTGAGCAATGAAACCGCAAAGATAGGGATAATTAGCCAAATTAGGACACCCCCGTGTAAAGCTTTTGTTATAGAAAATGAGATTATAGTGTTAGTCGATGTACATTCGTCTTACTCAAATGTTACAGGTGCTAGATTAGCGTAAAGATGAGTTAGTGCAAGCGTTTAACCAGAGTAAGGTTGTTGAGTGGCTTTGTCTAATACATCACCCTTAAGATCAAGTATAACTGGTGCATTTACCTTTCTTTTCTTCACTTGCCTTGTTCTATCTCCCCAAGCTTTTAGAAGGTCCTTTTGTATGAGACTAAAAGTTTGTATCATATATATTGTATTGTCAAAATATCGCAAATTTTCTATGTCAATAAGGGTTCATTTTCAAGTTATAGTTTGATGACTTTTTTGCATAATGAGCAGTATTAGCAACCATGAAAAGCCATTGTTAAAACTTTGCCAAGCTTTCAACAGGACAAAGGGGAAACACGCATATAGTTTATCTAATTTGCGCATCATTTCTTATAGATTCATATTAATTGAGACTATGAGATTGCAAAGTGTAGAGTTTTATCTCTTCAGGCACGTAAACACACTTGGTGAAATTGAGTTTTACTATGATGACCAATCAAAGGAAAGAATGGGTATGGAGACTACTAAGAAGATTTAACCAGATGAATTGAGAGCTTAAAGAACCAAAGTGAACAGACTTATAACTTATTAAACCAACATCTCCTCAGAGTTGAACAATGCTGCGTCTTCTCACCGACATTATCATACGAAATGACACTAGTATTCTCTAGTCGATGGCCAAAAAGAACTCAAACATAGCATTTTGATATTTGAATAACAAAGTTTTCAAGATATCTTCCAACAATACAAAGAGTGAGAATTAAGAACCACCATATTCTTTACAACAAGAATTAAAAATTCAAGATTGTCCTGATTTCCAAAACTAACTGAAAGTTAACTAATGTTAATTTTGTTTGTATATCTACACATTCAAAAGCTGATGAGAGAATAACCACTGAAAAACATTCAGATTGTGCAGTTTGATATCACTGCCAATGCTTATATCAGCTTGTCTGTCATCAGCAAGTCCACCCCCATCTCTTGCAACTAAGTTGATTTCGCCAAGAAGTACTATGTCGATCTCTTGCATCTAAGTTGATTTCGCCAAGAAGTATTATGTCGATGTCTGTCCTGCTTCTCTGGAACAAGTAAACTAACATAATTAAGGATGTCTACAATACATATAGAAACATAAAACAATGAACTTGCATCATTACCTCTAACACGACAGCCCAAAACCCGATCAACCTGAAAAGCGTAAATGTATCAAATGAATTAAAGATGGATTCTAAGATCGATCACCGAATCAAATAACAAAGTTGGTCATAGGTAGATTTACCCGGTGAAATTCACTCGGCGGTGTAAATGGCGCGACGAGCACCAGCATGTTAGGCATGAGAATAATAAGGACTAGGGGAGAGAGAGAGAGGGAGTAGCATTTATACTGGGTACTATAACTATCTCATATTCATGTGGTCCAATTCCCTCTACACTTAATATGTACAAATCGGACATCCTCCCATAGGATGGCACACCCTCAAGCGTATAGTATCTTCTCTTATACAGAATATGCATTCCACTAGCTAACTCAGGTTATATGCCTCTCACTAGCTTAGTCACATAATCCGAGACCTATTTCACAACCGAGCAAAGCACAAAGCATCTAGTTTCTCTGGACACGAAAAAGCCATGAAAACAGCAAGGTTGTGTATGGATTTAGCTAGCTTTCTTCGAATCACACGTGCTATGATGTCCGAGACTCCACCGGCCTTCTTTTTCTTGTTTTCTTCTCAAACGACAGTTCCATCTTTGATTGTTGCGTTTTCAGGTGTATCGTTATCCCCGACCTGATGTAGAATCCTTCTTCTGCGGTCTATCTACTTCTTGAACACCCCAGTAATGGAAGGATCACATCCAGTCATAAATCCGGATGGAATTGAAGTATCGGGATTGCAAAAGGCAATACTTACATTGGTGTCATGAATAACCACATTTTTCCCTATCCGGGCATTCTTGTCAATTATGCGGTTCCTTGAGAAAGGAGAAGCAAGGGAATTTGTCAGTGGAAGGATTGTGAACTACTATTAACAAGTCGTCGATTCAGAATTTCCTGTAGACATGCCTATTCAAAGAATGAATAATTACCTGATTTTAGTATTTTGTCCGACCCCAATAGGAACCTTCCCTTGTGCCGAAGAGATGCGATTTCAGCTTCCGGGCCCGATAGTAATCTGCACCCATCATCACAAGATCCCGCAAATTCAAATGTGTCCCAAAACCAGCACCCATTAAAGTATGTCGCCATTGCTACAGAAATTGGCACACAAACTAACCCCAGTATTGTGAACTTGTAGCAAATTTGGAATTTCTATACTGATGACTTGCTTAGTAAATTAGCTTGACAAAGGAAATTAGCGTCTATAAAAAAAACGACACGTAAAACGACCATCAAGTAATCAAAAGACTTGTATTAGAAGCATCCTGACTTGTTCTAAGTCCACTATACCTTCAACTTGAGGAAATACAACCAATAGATGAAGATACAGCAATTCAAAAATATCACTGTACAGCAGAGTTATATGAACAAATTGAATGGCATCATTTGCCCCTATTAAATCTGGTCCACCACCTCAAAATGTTCTGATGGGATATATTAACCCAAAAAGTTGAAAGCTGAAAATGTCAACATTCCAACTAAATCATCCAAGAATCTGAAAATTAATTTTCTCAAGCAATCACCATTATGATCTTCAAAAGGTCAAAAAACGTATACGAATGCAGCACACCTTAAACTCAACATCATAGTCTAGACGTGAGAGCACACCAACAATGGAGTGTTCAATGCTACATTCTTGCAAGAAGCAACCGTGAGAGATTATTGCATCTACAATCTGCGAAAACAGTTCAAATAAGAGACAGTTTAGACCATTACAAAAACAGAGACTTATCGTGTTGACAAGCTTACCCTGCATTTATCAACTTTACTGGGGGTAAAAATCTCAGAGACGTGGACAAAGGTGTTTGCGGATCATAAAATTCAAACTTTGGAGGCTGCATTACAGGAAATTAACCCACTATTAGAAAAGCCATTGTCTCCTCAAAGGACAAACAATATTGCTTTATGACAGCCAAAGTTTGAACTCGAAGCTTTTATGATTTTTCTGAGAATGTGATTGAGATGAGGCCCCAGATTGACATAGAAATTGTAGCCAAAAAGATCTAAAGAGTGAGTCTTTTTCCAGCCCTAAGGTTAAGCCAGCATATCAAGTGATTAACGACTATAGAAGGTGATGACTGAATTAGCAGATGACATTGACATATCCAATTTTGAGTTATTGAGCAGAAGATGCAATACCACACACACACACCTGCTCTGTTAGGGCCAAATTAGTGTCAAAGAATGACTTGATTGTTCCAATGTCCTCCCAGTAGTCATTAAATAGATACGCCTGACAAATCAATGCATCCTGATAAGTTAGCAATTCTGTTAAGGTAGCTTGCAAGTACAATTTACCTATAAACACACATCTCTAATGAAGGGGAGAGAGAGACAGAGAGAGACAGAGAGAAAGCCCGCAGCTTAGTCTATGTTAAAGAAAAGGTCCTGACCTGGACATTATGCTCTGCAACAGCTGACGGAATTATTTCAGAGCCAAAATCATTGCATGAGGGGTAGCTCCATCTCAGAAGCTTTAGTAACACGTCGGTTTTAAATACATAGATGCCCATTGAGGCAATGTATGGCAAGTTCACTGCATCTTGCTTTGATAGCCCAAGAAGAGTACTTTCGACTTGCTGTGGGCAGAGGTTTATGCATAGACGAGAACCCAAATAAGATTAGTAACTAGTTGATGCATTACATGATGTGCAGAGATGATGTCTGCCAAGGAAACAGCTAAAGCAGTCACGTCAAATGATAGGAAGTGTTTATTGCATTAATGATACCATTGCTTTCAGCTCATTACCCTTCGGTTTTTCGGCTAATTGGATGATCCGTCAAGTTCTGTCAATCTTCATCAGTCCACAACCCGAAGCACGACTGCAGCAACAAAAACCAGAAAGGGTTAGTTGCAAAACCCATAAGTAGCTCTAAATTTAGTGCAATTGAAAATGGACGTAAGAAACAATATAATCACAAAAATTTGGTTCTTCCCAACCATATGTGGAATGTCAAGGAGAACTGAGAAATACAAATTCTAAACCTCTCCAACTTTTTACTATGAGCATCTCAATTTAAGTCGGATCTATGACGAATCGAACTCAGTGTTCTCTCAAATGATTGCTTATTCAAAAATATCCCCGCAGAAGCTTTCTCAACTAATGTCTCTCCCTTTTCCCCTTTCTTTGGCACTAAGAAATGGGCAACAAGCAAGCTTCTCAAGAAATGCTCTTTGTAGAAACTTTTCCAACCAATGATCTAATGAAAACAGCTTCACATAGCTTGAAAAGGTAAAAAGTATCATCATTTTATTGAATATATAACTAGCATTTGTGCAAGAGCATTTTAAGTAATCGGAGAATAGTCTTTTACATGACTGCCTAAGGATAGATACCCATGCCATACAAGCTAGACTACATAGCTCACCTCAGCAACAGAGACAAATGAGGAAGAAAGAAAGTGAGAGAACAAGATCCTTTGCAAAATGAGCAGTTTTTCTATGTCCCAAGACTGTTATTGCATCCACTTAGGACTTAATAAAAATAGAGAAATTACTATCACATTAAAACGGTTAATATCATAGGATACTATTAATGGCTTTTTGCATAGCAATGTATACATACCCCAAAAATCAGTCAAGAGGACAACTCCACAGTTTAAAAGGAAAAATAGCTATATAGATTTGTACCTTTACCGCAGCTGTACGTATAACAAGCAGCTCAGCCACCATCCCCCGCTCATACATCAGCTTCAGCAGCCCTTCCAATGGGACCAACTGCTGCACTCAAACCAGCCCCAACTGAAAAATGAGCAAAGTGCCACCAAATGTCTTCATAGCCTCGCTTGTTCTCAACACCATAACGAAGTCTATCAATTCTCCTCCACTCTGCAATCACCCTTGACTCGGTTAATATTGACTGGAATAAGGATATCTCTACATAAAAATATCACACAAAATCAAACATTTCTTGCAGGGATAATCTTTTCATCTATGTATATGATTTTTACTATTATTGTTGTTATCATTTCGGGAGGAAGGGGAATTGATTTTTATGTCTTATGCAAGATTTCTTTGCTCGAGCTTAAGCCACACAATCAGAAGCGATTAATGCGATAGACATGTTAACAAAAAGGGAACAAGTATAAGTAACACAAGGGCAATCTCCGGCTCAGGGACTTCTCCCACTTCCACAATAAAGCAAAACACAAATTCAAAGAAAGGGAACAGAGATGCAGAAAGGAACTTGAAAACTCAATGGCAACATGGTGATCAAACAAAAAGTCCAAATCTCATCCTGAGAAATACTGTTCTTAGATAAAGTTCCAGATTGGAGAAACAAATGGCACATTCCATGAAATAGAAGAATGACAGACCAGACATTTACAAAGGAAAATTCTCACAGAGACCATGGAAATGAAGCAGACAATATGTCAAGCATTCCGAATGGAGTAAAAAATCACATTGATGTTTATTATCTAAACAATCATTTTGAGCACGTTGATACATGTGGTTAATCTGCAGACTGCATGAAAGCCAAAAACACTTGTTGGTTTCGATGCTTGGCCCTTAAGGTTGATGAAATCAAAATCCAGGGATACGATAAAACGAGCTTACCTGTGCTCCCCACCCTATTCCGCATGAAGAAATTGCAGAAGTGGAGACCATGAGCCGTCTTCCCTACGAGCAACCACAAGGCCGGTTCCCCTATTGTAGGTTACCATCATACCAACTTTCACAACAGTAATTATTGCAAGGCCTTTTGCTTGTCGTGAAATGGCATCGAAATTGCCTTCTCGGGTTTTAGTGAACCCACCCGAGCAATCGAATGCATCATATAATAAGCTTAATAATCACACGATAAGTGCAAGAGAACCTAATCAACATACCTCCAGAGCTTCTTAGAAGCAGGATCATAGGCTTCACCACCACCGTTAGCCCCATCAACCTTCGTAGCCTCGACCCAGCCATCGGATGATGATCCAGCCTCCTCCTTGTTGCCGGACCCCTTGGCTATCTCCGCGGACCCATCTCAGGGGGAGTCAACAAGCACGTCAGCGAGGAACCTATCGCAGAACTCCTGGCTCGAATCAGCCCTAATCCCGCCACCGACAACTCCGCCATCCTCGTCGTCCTTCATCAGGATGTTCTCGATCTCGTCGAACCACGAGAGCCTCGAGTTTGGAGACGACAACGCGTTCGTCGAGGAGCAAGCGCCAATGAAGTCGCCGGCCTCAGGGAGGTCGCCGAAGAAGCCGTCGAGGTTGATGTAAGACATCACGTCATCCACCATCTGCAACTCCAGATCCACCATCAGAACACTAGGGGGAAAAAAACAAGAAAACAAATAAAAGGGGGGGAAAAAGAAGATGAAGGCAACGATGGGAGATCTCTACAAAAACATCTGATTTGCTTACGGTGATTCACCAGTCGGAAAGGGGAGGGCAGAGAGAGAGGGAGGTCGCGGTCCTCTCGCCAGTCCGGTGCAGTGGTTCGTCGATTGCTCGCGGTCCTCTCACCGGCCCGAGCGGTGGTTCGTCGGTCGGACAAAGGGAGGGTAGAGAGAGAGAGAGGGACGAAGGTCGCGGTCCTCTCGCCGGTCCCGTGCGGTGGTTCGCCGGTCGGAAAGAGGGAGGGCACAGAGAAGCCTCTTCTTCTCCTTCCTCTCGCCCTTCCCCACGAAGCCTTGTAACAGCACGGATTTCGGCTACGGCTGCAACTGCTGCTGCTGCGAGGCGTAATTCTCCTTGTCCCCACCGAGCGCGCCGCCCGCGACGTCGTGAAATGCCTCGTCATTCCTTAACGACAGCGGCGGAGGGTTCACCGCCCTCCTCGGCCTCAGATTCCACGGCCGCCGCGCCGCTTCGGCCTCCTCCGCCTTCCCGTCCTCGCTCGCACCACCGCCGCCTCCTCTGCCGGCCACGCGGCTCGGGCGCTCCCCCTCCGGAGGCAGGGGCCGCTCGTGGGGTGGGGGTGGGATGCGCTGAGAAAAGGAAACACAGGAAGTGCAGCTCGTTCTCTACTCTTCATGAGGAGAGAGAGAGAGAGAAAACCCAAAATATTCAAGTGAGGAGAGAGAAATTTTAAGTGGGAGTCGTCCTTTCTTCTGCCAGCCAAGCCGAGTCGAGCCACAAGCCGAGAGTTATTTCGGAGAGAGTGAGAAGAGAGAGGAGAGAGACAGGAGCGAGAGAGGCTTTCGCGCGTTGGCTTGAAGAGAAGTGGGACGACGTGGACTGACGCACGGACAGGTGTCACGCTATGAATGGTTCAGAACATCGATTGCGTGGCACTTTGAGCGTACGTAATATTTTCTCGGCTAGAGATTGTCCTAGGAAATCAATAGGACAACCACAGTTACCACCACCGCCTCCAATTAGACAGATCAGAGGGTATGCCCCTCAGAGTACACCGCAGGTGGTATATAGACAAACCTTCAGAATAGGGAAGAATGTACGCCATCACCCAAGGACAAGACAAAGGGAAAACACCACTGATAGAACACCACTAGAATGACAAAGAAGACAAGAACAAATTGACCATGCACCAATTAACGAAAGAACGAGTTTGGGGTGATTTGATCAAAGTAGCGTAATGGAATTTTGGTTAAGGTTGTAGAATTTCAGTTGTTGTAATAAAGCTGTAGGAAGAAGAATGCACTGACCATAGTTGTGTTGGACTAATTGCTTATGTATAACTCTAATGTCATAAATGAAAAGAGTTGGCTCAAGAAACATCTTGTGATAATGAATTGTTGGCATAAGGTAATACAGTTTGAACCGTTGACGAATGCCCCAACTACTTTTATGGATCGATGAATCGAGTATTTAAATAATGTCTATAGTGGTTCATAGCTACGTCTATCAGTGATACCTTGGCATATTCAGTGAGTGCTAAGGAGCACAAGAGTCATCTAAGAATGGTCATAGGATTTTAGGTGAAGGAATCTCCATTGACCCGAGTAAGATAGAAGCCGTGAGCAAGTAGCCAAGACCGACAACAATGACAGAGATCAGAAGTTTTCTGGGACTGGCAGGTTATTACAGACGATTTATGGAAGGTTTCTTATCGTTGGTAGCGCCTTTGACAAGATTCTTGAAGAAAGAAGAGAAACTTGTGTGGTCAGACAAGCACGAGCGTAATTTTCAAGAACTGTAGGAAAGGCGAATAAAGTCGCTAATGCGTTGAGTTGAAAGTCTTTAATAGCTCATACCTTGATGGAGGAGTGGAACCTAATGGAAAGAGCGCAAGATTCGGTATTCAAATTTGAGGTAGGCCACCTCTCGAGCCTTATGGCCACCCTCAGAATTGAACCAATGTTCAGGTTAGAATCAAATAACTCTAACCAACAGATTCAAAAGTACAGAAAATCCTGTAAAAGGATATTGATAAGAGAGATACCAACTTTCAGATTTTTAATGATGAGACATTAAAGTTCCAAGGACGTTTGGTTGTACTTGACGATGTCGAACTCAAAAGAGAGATTTGGTCTGAGGCACATCATAGTAATTATAGCGTTCATTCTAGAAGCACTAAGATGTATAAGAATCTACGTCAACACTATTGGTGGTTAGGTATGAAGGCGAACATCACTAAGCACCAAGTGTTTGACATGTCAATGAGTAAAAGCTCAGCATTGCAAGCCGGGAGGACTTTTACAACTTCTCGCAATTCTAGAGAGGAATTGGGAACATATTACGATGGACTTCGTGACTGGACTACCTAGGAGTCAAACGAGAAATGATTCAATTTGAGTGGTAGTCGACAGGCTGATAAAGTCGACTCACTTCATTACAGTTTGAAAGGATCTTAGTCTACTTAGACACGTAGACTTGTACGTGTGTCAAGTAGTTCTTTTGCATGGGAAGCCAGTTACGATAACATCTAATAGAGACCCAAGTTTTACTGCAACCTTTTGGAATAGGCATGCAGAAGTATACTTGCGTCAAACAGTTCGTCTGTGTGGAGTGCTAATGACAAACTTTTATCAGATCTAGAACCAAGGTTCCCGGTTTCAACAAAATAGTCAGATAATTCAGTTTGAGGTAGATCAGAGTAGAGTATGCAGAACTTCAGTTTGTTGAGTTGAGATCAGAGAAAGAAAGATCACAGGCCTAGAGTTAATTCAGCAGTTATCGTGAATAAGAAAGTTCGGATCCGGTGAACGAAGATAGTCCCCTTGGTTAAAGTGGTCTGGCAACGCCACGGGACTGAAGAAGCAACCTGGGAGACTGAGGAGTCAATGAGATAGTTGTACCCCACCTTTTTCAGCAAAGTGTGTAAGGTTTAAATTTTGAGGACGAAATTTTTATAAGGGGGAAGAGTTATGACATCCAGAATTTTCAGTATTGTTTTCTATTAAATTAATCGGGCATTTCATTGACGCGTCTATAGGGTTGTTCTCAGAGCTGATCACTCTTAAGATAACTAGACTAATTGGGTAAGTCATTAAAGACTTTTAAGGCAATAGACTTGAGAATTCGACTAGGAATTGGCTTCTCGACCGTGTTCATCTTTAGAGGTCATCACGACACAGTTAAAAATCGAATTGAGATCAGAGATAGGTCGGTTCGACTGAGATGTATGGCCGATTGTGGGTGACTCCACTAAATTGGAAAATTCTCGTCGACCGGCACTAATTTGATTTTTTTGTCGTTTTGGTATCCTGTGTCTGTAATTGAGTCCTCGAGATTTTCATGACAATCGAGAGTCGCCAATGTGTCGAGTGGGTTCATTGTGACTCGAAGAAAATCGACCACGAGTAAATTGCCTCAAAAAGTTTTGAAAACTACCCGGTAGTCTAGGTTATGCTAAAAGCGCCCCAGAATGAAATTAACCGTCAATTTGAGCCTGATTTCAGAAATTGAAAGTTCTGTGGTGTCACGAACTACTTTAGAAACGTCAGCTCACTCTGAAAAGATTTTTCGAAAGCTCCGAGATTTTTACGGAAATTGGGTTCGGATGTTGCGGAATTTTTGCAGAAATTTAGATTTGTTAAATTGACGGAAAATTGGACTTTTAGGCCGAACCTTTGAGTGTCAGGGATTTATAGAAAATGGTTTGAGATTTTTCTTCATCAAAATTGGACCTCAATTTGGGGAATTGAGTGAGGAAATTGAAGACAAAAAAAAAAAAAAAAAAAAAAAGAAATTCGGAGCTTTCCAAGGGCAGCAATTTTGGGGTTTTAAAATTTATTACTTTAGAGAAATTACAAGTGGGAAAGTATTAGGGGACATGGAGTTAATGCAAGGAATAATTTTGAGGATTTTTGAGACCAAAATAATGATGAATATTAGATATTTTGGCCTTGATCTAATCCTTTTAATGAAGCAAACGCCAGCTGTTTTCTCCATGTCGCTGTCTCTCTCCGTCCCTGTCTTGTTCGAAATGTTTCTCTTGTTCGGGCGTTCCGTAGATGAGCTTCTCCTTGCGTGGTGGTCAATTGAAGCTGCCCCTGCCACCTGCCAAGTGCCAACGTCTTGGCCTTCTTTAGTCAATAAATCAACTGGTGTTGACTGCCCAGCGTCCATCGGATCTTCAGCTGCTGCCACGTCCGTGACTTCCACCCACCGAAGCCTTGCACAGATCCAGCAGCTCGTGACTCCACCATTCGCGGCATCGTGAAGTCAACCCACGCCAGCGTCGTCTTCAGTTTGTCTTGGTCCTATGTCTTCAGCTTATGTCTTCAGCTGAAGCCCCGCTCGAATCCAGCTGCCAGGCGTCGTTCACTCGGTCAATGAAGTAGTGAGTCCTTAGCTGGACGCCTCCGTGTTGACCCAGCAGCTCACGCCTGCTATTCCATTTTCGTAATGCCATCTCCAGCGCTGGTCTCGAGTCCACCCAGCAGCATCGTTGAGCAGCTTCTTCGTGTGTTCTGTGCATTGGCCAACTTCAGCAGCCCAGCGAATTCCAAGCCCAGTTGTCCATGCATCTCGACCCGTGAATTCCAACACTTTTAGCCCACCAACAGCTTAGTTGAGTTCAAAGAATTGACCAGCAATTTCAGTCTTCAAGTCCGCAAGATTGAGCCCAGTAATTTCGGCCTAAGTTCAGTCTGCGAAGAAAACCCATTTGCAGTGAAGCCAAAGCCCAAGAGCGAGTCCAGTCCAACAACTCTTCAAGTCAGTCCATTTCAGCAAAATCAAGCCCAAGTTCAAGTTGTTTTCAGCCCAAAGTTTCTTCGGACTTGAGTGGTTTCTCGGCCCGGCCTGAGTTCGGCCGTCATTGCATCGTTGTCGCCGTGTCCCGGTATTGGCTTGGTGCAAGTGAGTTTTACTCACTAATGCTTTCTTAGTGGACTAATTATGCCTAAGGGTTGATTAGATTTATTTAATTGCAATTAGGTGGGTAGATTAGATTAGAATAATTAAGTTAGAGATTTATTGATGCATGTTGGTCAAATTGAATGTGCACTTAGCAAATAGACGTGTCCTATTATTTATTGAATGCTTCTTGGGATTTTTCCCGTCCCTTATCGGGTGTTAATTAAGCAATTCGGCCATAAAATGAATTATTAGTAATTAAATATTAATTTTCAAAATTAATTATTTAATTATTTATTTCCTGGAAATTCAATTGGGATGGCCAGTGACTGGGATTTTATGCTGATGATCGTGGTGCAGTTAGTTTATTTAATTGAGCTTTATATAGTGCTAAATTGAATTTATTGTATTTTTTTTTATTTTTCGAAATTAATTATTTAATTATTTATTTTTCGGAAATTCAACCGGGATGGTCGGTGACCAGAATTTCGTGTTGATTGTCATGGTGCAATATGTTTGTTTAATTGAGCTCCATGTGGTGTGAAATTGAATTAATTATGGAATTTGAGGAGTTGTTCCTAAGTTGAGTTGATTTTGGTAATTGATTAATGAATAATCGGGTATCGATTGTTAGTGCCAAAGTGTTGTGGTAGACTACCGGTTATAGTGGAGATTGTGGAATGAAAGTGAATATGCGTGATGTATGCCGGCTCGATGACTAAGTATGTTGTTTAGGAGAATGGGCATGTTATTCATAATGAACCAATGGTGGGTTACATATCACCTTGGAGAAGGCACGTGGGCTCGGTGAGTTGGCCTGTCACCTGGGAGAATGCACATGGGCTCAGTGATTAAGTTTGGCATCTTGAAGGGACATGTGGGCTCGGTGATTTGATGCATCACTTTGGCAAATCTGTGCCTGAGAGAATGCACATGGGTCCGGGCATCATAAAAAGGGCACGTGGACTCGGTGAATTCATGCATCATCTTGGTGAAGAGGTCGCCTGAGAGAATGCACATGGGCTCATTGAGTAAGTATGTCGTCTGAGAAAAGGCACGTGGACTCGGAGACTTGGTATGTCATCCTGGAGAATGCACGTGGGCTCGACGACTAGATACCCCATCATGAGAAATGTGTGATACTGATTAGCATGAAATCGACTAGGTCGATTGATCAATGATTTGACTTGATTGTTGTGAATTGATTGCTGTTTACTACACTATATGTGACATGTGCATAACCTTGAGTTGCAGGTTAGGACTGATGCCAAGGTATGTCTTCTGACTCGTGCTGTGACTAGGCAACCTTGTGGTGTATTGGTTTTCTAATCAAGCCTTAGGGGGTGGAACTCGCTGAGATGTAGTCTCACCCCGTTGTGGGATCACATTTTCAGGTCTGCCGATGACGACCCCTCCGAGACGTTATGGTCGTCCCCTGAGAGTGTTGGAGCGTGTCATAGTCTTCCCAGACCCCAGGAGTGACTGGACGTATGAGATGGTCATGTCTACAGTCTGGGTCATGGAAGCTCATAATCGAGAGAAACCTCATAGATTTAGAGCATGGTTCCATACTAATCCTTATGATCTTAGAATAGGCCCCCTTTATAGGTTTGACATATCGGTGGAAGTGATAAATGCAGCCCAAGCTCTGGATGGGGAGGTAGCTGGTCTTCCTGATGGCGTGGTTGACAATCCACCATAGCACCCAGATCCCGTGGACCCCGAAGGTCGAGCCAACGAGTCGGAGTAGTTGGACTTGGGACCACAAATTTTGAGAATCTAGTCTTTTGTTAGACTTGTAAATATCGGGTAGATTGTATAATATAACTAGATATGTATAATTAGATATGGTCCAATTTCAGAGAATCTGTAGTCTTGCTTTTCTATCCCATTATTTTATTGTCTGGGGATTTATAATTGCTTCCACATGTGCTTAATAAATGAAAGGGTCGGCGATACATAGTCCTGGAATATCGCATTTTAAGATCGACCAAAGGTAAGGGATGTGCGTGTGCTTGAAGATCAGGGCGTGACACCATTCTATTAAGGACTCTTAGGTATTGTATATTGAGCAACAATACCATAGTCCTGCAAATATTTAGCAAACTATCTCATTTGCTGTCCAGTTTTGTTATATGACCCATAATATTCACCACCTCGATCAGATTTGATAATCTCGATAATTTTTCCCAATTGTTTCTCAATTTCAACGCGAAACACTTTGAACGTTTCAAGAGCATCAATCTTCTCCTTAATAAGATAAACATAACAATAATGGGAGAAATCATCAATGAATGTGATGAAGTACTTATTTCCACACAAGGTGGTTGAGTATGGCCCACTAAGTATGAATGATCTCTAATAGATTTTGACTACGAGTAGTGCATTTCTTATTGATTTTAGTCAATTTTCCTCTCACACAATCAATACGAGTCTCGGTATCATCTAAGTCAAGAAGATGAAGATTATCAGCCTTGATGAATCGCTTAACCCTTTCTTTGGGGATATGCCTTAATCGTTTATGCCATAGCAATGAAGATCTTCCTTTAATCAAGGATCTCTTAGCAACATTATTTTCAACATTGAAAGAACAATATGGTCTATCGGGAGATAAGGATGATCGATATAATTAATCAAACAAAACGCAATTCCCAATCATTTTGGAGTCATAACTCAAATCCACTATTTTATTCACAAAATAAAGATAATATCCAGCTTTGTCAAGCAAAGAAGAGATATTAAGATTATGATCAAACCAGGAACTTAAAAGACATTGTTCAAAATAAATTGAGAACTGGAATTTAAATTCAAAACAACTGTACCTATACGCTCCACATCAACTCTAATATCGTTTCCACCTTTAAGCTTTGACTCCCTCAGATTTAGATTCCTTAGATTTGTGAGACCATGTAAGGTAGTAGTCACATGAACAGTAGCACCGGAATCAAGCCACCAAGAATCCAAAGGAACATCAACCGGATTTGATTCAAACCAAACCAACAACTCACCTTGGTGACTTTCTTTTCTTACTTTTAGCCAAGTTTGGAACTTGTAGCAATTAGCTCTCTCATGACCCTACTTCTTGCAGTGAAAACACTTGAAATCCTTTATTTCCATTTCTCCCATGATTCCCATTTTTCTTGAAGTCTTAGCCTTTATTTGGACCATGAACATTTGACCATTTAGGCTTCTATTTTTCTCTAGATGAACTCGACTTGGCATTGACAATTAAGTGGGCAGACTCATACTTCTCATTTTTTAACTTCTCTTCTTCAGTTACACATTTGTTAATCAAGGCATTGACGCTCCAAGCCTTATTCTGAGCACTATAAACAGTCTTAATCTGGCTAAATTCAGCTGACCAACATTTAAGGCATGATGCACAACATAACAATGAGGCTTAGTCGGTTAGATTTTTTCCATCTAGCATAATGGGTCACGCATTCGTATCTTGCAACAAACCACTAATGAGATGCTTGGTAATGGACCTCTTCATAGCAATGAGGCTTAGTCGGTTAGATTTTTTCCATCTAGCATAATGGGTCTTTTGATCTGCAGTACTTTGATCACGGGGCTTGGAAGGTTCATCCTCACAACCAAGTCAACATCAACGATGCCTAGAACAACCTCTATATCTTGCTTCCATCTCTTGAAATTTGATCTAGTTAACATTTCAACCGTGGTATTGTTATTATTTATATCAAAGGTAATTATTTGTTACACGCAATGTAATAAGATCAATTATAAATAATAAGCAATTCAACAAAAATAAATAGTACATTATAAACTCCCATTTGGGCAGAGTATATAATGCACCATTATTTTCCACGGCATGAAGTTTATAAAACAACAATAAGGAGAATTACATATAATTATCAAGGGTCCATCCCTTTTGGGCAGACAAATCCTTTAAACTATATATCTTCATTATCACAACATAGAGGGGGATTATATACAATTTTCAAAAGATTTATCCCCTTTGGATAGATAAATATTTTTCAATTATATCCCATCTATTAAATTGTGAATTAATCTTTATGCAACTTTTCAAATTAATATATACAATAACCTAATTTGGGTGAGTTATTGTATATACTAATTTTTATTAATATGGAACTCCAAAAATTTATGTCCAAAATTCATCGAACAATACGAAGCACTTTACAACATATGCTTCCCAAAATCATATTGCATTTTATCAAATAACAATTTTTGCCACAATTTTACTTTTTTATTTTGTTTTTCTTTTGTTAGGGAAAAGACCACAAAAAACCCCAAATTTTGCCCAAAGTGATAAATTTACCCCAAGCTTTTTTTTGTTGTAATATGAAAAACCCCAAACTTTGCAAACTGTGACACATCTATCAATGGCATTTTCTTGTTTTGTATTTTTTCCTTTTTCTTTTTTTTTTTTCTCTTCTTCTTTCTTCCCTCCACCGACCATGGCGGAGGGAAGAGAGAATAAGAAGAAAAGAAGAAAAAAAAAAAAAATTAAAAAGTAAAAGACCAAAATGCCCTATATTTAGAATAAATGTGTCACACAAATAAAAGTTCAAGATTTTTTGTGTCACGAAAAAAAAAAATTGGGATAAATGTGTCACGATTGGCAAATTTTGGGGTTTTTCTTGTCATAAAAAAAAAGTTTGGGGGTAAATCATTCACTTTAGGCAAACTTTGGGGTTTTTGGTGGTTTTTCCCCTTTTTGTTATTATTATTAAATGTTTTGGACCCTCTCGCAGGCCCTAACCCGTGAGTAGTCTTTCAAACCCTCCCGCAGGCCTTGACTTGCGAGCAGCCCAAGATTCACTGGAGTCCTCCCCTTTGTTTGGGCTACAAGCCCGCATTCCTTTTTCTTTTTTCTTTTTGTGGGATAAAAGTACTAGAAGTCCTAAAATTTGTTACGAAAGTGCAATTGAGTCCTAAAGTTTGTAAAAAAAACATTTGAGTCCTAAAATTTGTCAGAAAAGTGCAATCAAGTCTTTCGTTAGTTCCATCCAATTACACTAATGGAAAATGCTAAGTTGGCTTATTTTAACAATATTTCTTTCTCATGTGGCCAATGACCTAAAGCCCAAATTTCATGTGTGCAAAATGAGAGCGTTTTGGACATTTACTGATCTAGATCATCATCATTCTCCTCTTGCCCCAAGCCTCACTCTCTTTTTGTCCTCTTCCCTCTTCTTTTTCCCAAATCCAAGTTTTGAGCCCTACATCCTAAGCGAGTTCCTGCGAGCCCCAAATCAAAGCTATGAGTTACATTCTTCGTTGATTGTGAGTTTGTGCAAGCCCAAAATCGATAGTTTGAGATATCTTTGTCGTCGATCATTGGTCCTTACGAGTCGTCCCTCCTCATGGTGTCGTGATGACAAATCGAAGGCTCGCATGAAACCTCTTCTTGTTTCGTGTGAGTCATCCTGTGGAAGCGAGTCCGTGCAAAGCGTGAGTCGTGCAAACCCTAAATTGTCATTTCGTTGTGTAGTGGTGCCAAATCAAAGGTCTGTGTTCAATCTCAAGCATTCATGCCATTTTCCAGAATGACTCTACGCCATTCCAACTTACATGCATCCATTGAACAAACATAAGCCCATTAATTGCGCTCAAGTTTCTCCTTCTATTATTGATCAAATTTGCATATTATTTTCCTATGACTGGCTTTATTTATGAAAGAAATTGTGTCATATAGCCAGGTTTCGCTTGTAAAAGGCCTTGAAAATGTTTCGAGTAAAGTCGACTGGAGAAAGAAAAGTCGGGGAGTTGGAGCTTGAGCCTGATGATGTGTAGACAATGAGAGATAGAGAGAGCAGCATGACTAGAGCAAGTCATATCGCTAGAGCAAATCTATGCAAGTTGTCCATTCTCATTTTGTGGTGTCAAATCCCTTTTCATTGCTGCTTCTCCGTTTTTCAAAAATTGCAGTAAGGAAATTGGTGAATAAAGGATTGAAACCGACCAATCACCAAATACTTTTAGATGGCAATGGTTATGTGAAAGAACCATCATATTTGCAAGAGTTTGTCATGGATAAGATTGTGAGGTTCCTATATATATTTCAATATTGTTGCTTGATGGAAATGCAACTTTTTTCCATGTAGTGTTTTGTAAAGTTGTTAAGGTAGCAAATCAAAGGCCAACTCTCTCCTTTGCGTAGGTATCGCACTTAGCCATTTTAATCAAAATTAGTCGAAACTACTTTAGAAATAATATGGTCACTATAATGAATTCATTGCAAAGCCAATTTTAAAACTAAAGTACTATTTATTTTTATCCCTTGCGGGTCCGATGGCCAACAATAAAGCCCGTGTTACTGTTGTCTTTGGAGGTAAATTTCAAGTAGGACCACCATTGGAATACATAGGTGGAAAGGTCAATGCTGTCGAAATCGACTTAAGTGAGGGTTGATTGTCTAATTTTACTAGAGTCATTAAGGCTTTGGGTGGATGCAAAATAGAGAAACTCTATTACAAAGTTCCTAGAAGTAGTATTGTTGAAAATTGTCTTAGATATTTATGGGATGATTCTGCTGTGATAGATCTCTTCTATCATCATCTATATTATGAAATTATTGAACTATATGTGGAGTATATTGATGATAAAGAGACAATTGCTGAGACAGAAAATGAAGTTTGTATGATGTGGATGTGGAAAGAGTTCATAAGGTGACTCGTAAAGTGTTCGAAAAGGTGATTGGTTATCCTAATGATGACATGGATTGGGTTGAAGTTGGTGATAGGGAACTAGATGATAATGAGAATGTTGGTAATGTCTTCGAAAATGTGAGTGGGAATGCTAATGATGGCAAGAATCAGGTTGAGGTTGCTAATCAAGATCAAGATGAGGATGATGATGATACATTTAATTTGGTGGATATGGAACACTTAAGTGATGAAGATCATCTTGAACTGATTGAAGCAATGAGAAAGTTAAAGGAATATTCAACTATACATAGGCTCATGACTAGGGTTAACATTAAACTAGCTGGTACTTAGCAATCAAAGGTTAACTTACCAATAGTAACTTGTCCTTAGTCTGTGGATGAATCTGGGCATGAAACATAATACTATAATTCAGATGATGAAGAAAGTTTTCTTTTGAGTTTCAATGATGAGGGTGAAGAGGAGGAAGATATTGTTCTTTCGAGGAAGGGAAGTAGGTTCCCACCATATATTCAAAATGATACTAATTCAGTATTCGTTATTGGCATGACATTCGAGAATGCAATTGAATTCAAAAATGCAATTTTGAGGTATTCAGTGGCTGAGCAAAGAGCAATTAAATACACAAAGAATACTAGCAGATTTGTGAGAGTGAGGTGTGTGCAAACCAATTGTAAGTGGATGATTTATGGTGCTCCTGATAACAACACCGGATCATTTCATTTGAAAATATATGTGGATGAGCATATATGGAGTATCACTTTTGAGAATAAGAGAGTACCTAATGCTTACTTAGCCAAACACTTCATGGCTCTAATTCATGCAATGCCTAAAATTAAGGCACTGGAATTGAAGAAACTAGTTAGGGAACAACTAGGGGTGAATGTTACCGTTAGTCAATGTAGGAGAACAAAATTAGAAGTGTTGAAGGCATTGGAAGGCAATTATAGCAAGAAGTATGCATAAATGTGGGACTACTTGATAGAGCTTTACACTACAATCCCTACAAGCATTTTTAAATTGAAAGTTGAAAGGCCATTACCAAATTCCCTTCTATTATTTGATAGGTTTATAGTTGCTTCGATTCCTGCAGGAAAGGAATTCTGATAAGAAGTAGAAAGGTCATTGGACTAGACGGATGTTTCTTGAGAGGCTTAATCAAGAGTGAGTTATTGTGTGCTGTAGGGAGGGATGCTAATAACCAAATGTATCCAGTGGCATGGGCAGTGGTAAGAATTGAGAATAAGGACACATGGACATGATTTATCAACTTGTTGAGGTCAGAGCTCGATATGGATAATGGTAGTGGTTGGGCCTTAATAAATGACCAACAAAAGGTATGTAATACTTTGTTATCACTCATCTTGAAATTGTTTGCAGCACTTTACATAATGTTTATTAATATTAATATATTTTTTTCTATTTTATGTATTTGTCAAGGTCTAATCCCTTCAGCTGCTGAACTTTTACCAATGGCAGAACATAGGACGTGTGCAAGGCGCATATATTCCAATTGAGGTAAAAAAATATAAAGGAAAATAATTGATGAAATAGTTCTCGAAATATGCCAAGAGTACTAATATGATAGATTTTGAGGTCCATAGACAGAGATTGAAGGAAATGACTCCACAAGGTCATGATGATCTATTCCAAATTGAGCCGAAACACTGGTGCAAAGCCTTCTTTGACACCAACATAAAATGCAATGTCATTGAGAATAATTTTTGTGAAGCTTTCAATGGTAGATGTGTTGAAACTAGGTGTAAAGCCATTGTGAGTATGCTGAGAGATATTAGAATTATGATCATGAATAGAATGCACAGTCAGATAGATGCATGTGCTAGGTGGAAAAGAAATTATGGTCCAAGAATTATGCATAAGTTACATTAGCATGCAACTGCTAGTAGGTATTGCTAATTGATATGGAATGGAGAATAAGGATATGAGATTATGGAAGGTGGTGATGTTGACTTAAATTTGAAGACTTGTTCTTGCAGAAGTTGGGATGTTAGTAGAATTCTATGTTGTCGTGCAATATGCACAATACATCACAAGCAACATGATCTAGGTGATTACCTAGTTGAGTGCTTCAATAGGAATAAATATCCAAGTGCTTTTCAATTCATGATGCCTACTGTGAGGGGACAAAAGTTTTGGAAAAAAACCAACAAAGATGCTCTTCAACCCCCACTAGTCAAGAAAATGCCTAGAAGGCTAAATAGGAGTAGAAAAAGCAACCAATTAAGCTTGTAAAAGGTGACAGAATGACTTAAGAAGGTAGATAAATGACTTGTTCAACTTGCAATATCATTGGACATAACAGCAAGGGATGTCTATTGAAAAAGGTATATCTTCATGTTGATACTGTGTTTATTATCTTAATATGCCGTCAATTAATACTTGTCATGTGCTTCTTAGGCCAATGTTCAAGTTAATGTATGTACATCAAGTGCCGATGCCAATGCACCTTGATTTGCAAATAAAAGAGAACAAGTAATTATAATCTTGATATGAAATATATGAATACGTCAATGGTACATTTAATGATAATGACCATAAAATTAGGCCAAAGCTAAAGTGACACCAAGTACAAGTGAAGGAGGATCTAAAGATTGGGATATTACTTTTGTGGAGGCAAGTGCAAAATGTGGTGGGCAAGCCAATGCTTCAGCTCAAGCTTGTAGCAGGGCCAATGCTTTTGCTGAAGTCACTATTGATCAAGGACAATGAATTTATTCTACTCAAGCAAATGTAATAGTACATTGATAGACGTCGAGAAATTCCAATGAGTAATACCTCAATTCCCATGCATTTATGTGTTGTCATTTATTCTCATGTCAAATGCTCTTTTCCAGTTTAAGAGACCTGCAACTAAGAAGGAAAAGATGCAAGGTCATTCACAACCAAAGAAAAAGAAAATGGTAGGATTTGGTTGTTACACAAACCTTAGGACAAACCTTCAAATTCTCGATGTGAGTGATGTTTTAACATTTTATAATAACAATTCACTGTCTCATTGAGCTAAAATATGTCCATTATAATGTAGCCCGGTACACCTGGTGCAAGATTATTGAGCCTACTAGACAAATGAGTAATTGCAAGATCCTTCAATACAAAGACACCATCACAATCCCAAGTCAACGCACAACCTCAATTTTTAACAAATTTTCCTCAAGAGCATGTTGCTACGAAAACAAAGGCGCCATCACAGTCTCAAGCCACTTCCCAACCTCAATCATTAACAAATTTTCCTCGAGAGCATGTTGCTACAAAAGTGAAGGCGCTATCATAGTCTGAAGCCACTTCCCAACCCTAATCATTAACAAATTTTCCTCGAAGGCATGTTGCTACAAAGGCGAAGGTGTCGTCACAGCCTCAATCATTAAGAAATTCTTCTAAAAAACATGTTGCTACAAAGGCAAAGGCACCATCACAGCCTCAAGCTAGTTCCGAGCCTCAGTCATTAACGACTTTTCCTCATAAAAGTGTTGCTACAAAGGCAGAGGCACCATATAAAAGGAAAAGTTCTAGACTTTTGAATCAAGTGAAGGAGAAACCTGTAGGACCATCAAAGTTTATAGACTTGGATTAATATATTTTCTACATTGTTTTGTTGAGCAAGCTTGTTTTTGGTGAATTTTTGTTTCTATAGATTCCCCATTTTTGATGATGTAAATATGGGATTCGGTGTCCCGGTAAGATGATGGAGGAATGATCATTTTGATAACTAAGCAAATCAGTTTAGTTGCTTCATTTTAATGCCTCAATCCCCATGCATTTTAGTGGCTTTCAAGTCATGATACACTTTATACTTATTGGCTGTATTTGTTGGCTAAGTGATGCACCACATATAGATCACTAATATAAATATAATGCTAAATATCGATTACTTATGTATCTTTAAGTTACTATGAATTTAAGGTACTCTTTTAAATGTGTTAGTTTCAGACCTCAAGCTTTATACAAAAACAATTGATATATAAACTTTTAGAATAAGTTCTTTTACGTAAAAACATATATGCAAGTCTCAATGGATACTTTACAAAGTTGTGTAGAATGAGTTCTTCCAAACATGAAGCAACTTAATGAGAACATGATAGGGAGCACCATAAATCTAAACGGCACACATTCATCTCATGAATCCATAGCAGACTTACAAACTTAGAAACGGGGTACTATGGAAGACTAAGAAACTTCCCGCCAAGTCTCATGTTACACATAACCAACACAAAGATACAAAACATGCACAGAACAAATGCCATTTGATATAGCATCTTTTTTCTCTTCACATGTGTGAGTTCCTCCTTTAAACATCTATTCTTCGCCTTTTGAGTCTTAATTTCAGCTAACAATGAGCTCACTTCAACCTCATCATGGCTCGATTGACTTAATTCACATAATGCTTGATTCCTTTCGAGGAGGTCGACTATCATGTCCCTTACTTGATCTAGTAACTTCAGATCAACCCACATGAAGAAATGGACTATCGAACTTAGCACATCCATTGAACCTTCTTCCTGCATTTTTCCTTGTCTTTGCTATGAGAATTGGTAATTTAAGACCACAATAGCAGGTTAGCTCCAACTCAAGCTCCTTAGAATTTACCCCACTTGATTAGGATGTTGTCGGCCTCAATCTTCTAGTCGCCATTCTTTGATTTAGCAATTGAACATTCTGACAAACTAACCACAATAAATCAGAAGGATAGACATAAGTTGACTGATTGAATAGTTCCATTTAAAACAAATCTTGTGGAACAATAGAGACCTTGACCCATGCCTTGGCAATCTTTTCATTTGTGTATGCAACAAAGGGATTGCTCAAATTGGAGAAAGCAAATCAAGATTCTAAGAATATTAAAGACTATACCTGTACGGTCGGAACAAAGTCTTCATATTAATGTCAAATAAAGAATGCTTCAATCCCCAACATGATGGTCAATTAAATAATAAATTTTATCTAAAGGTAACAGACATTTCCTACCAATCCAGGCATTTTACACCATAAAAATGTTCTCCGGCCATGTGCATTCTATTAAATAAATACAAAGAAAGTGTCCAAATAGATTCTAAGTAGCTATCTCTCTTTGGCATCAGTCTTTTGGTTTCAAATCGTGGACAACCCAAAAAAAAATGCCATACGGAAAAAGTTGCATTTTCATCCAGTAATAATGTTGAATTATATATCCATGATAGATTCTTACAAGAATGCTGGTTCTTTCACACAACCTTTGACATCTCAAAGTATTCGGTGATTGGTCGATTTCAAATTTTTATGAAGCCAATTTCTTTACTTGCAAATTCCAAAAAATAGAGAAGCAGCAATGAGAAGGGATTTGACATCACAAAATGAGAATGAACAACTCACACAGATTCACTCTAGCGATACGACTTGCTCTAGTCATGCTGCTCTCTTCATCTCTCCTTGTCTACATATCATCATGCTCAAACTCCAACTCTCCCGCTTTTCTTTCTCTAGTCGACTCTACTCCAAACATTTTCAGAGCCTTTTACAAGTGAAACTTGGCTATATGACACAATTTCCTTTGTGAATAAAACCAATCATAGAAAAATAGTATGCAAACTTGATCAACAACTGAAGGAGAAACTCAAGCACAATATTAATGGCCTTATGTTTGTTCAGTGGATGCATGTAAGTTGGAATAGCATAGAGTCATTCTGGAAAATGGCATGGATGCATGAGATTGAACGTGGACCTTCGATTTGGCACCACCACACAACGAAATGACAATTTAGGGTTTGCACAGCTCATGATTTGCATAGACTTGCTTTCGTGGTATGATCTGAATGTAACGAGAAGAGGTTTGGCGCCAACCTTCGATTTGCCATCGCGGCACCACGAGGATGGACAACTCACAAGGATCGGTGATCGACAATGAAGATAACTTAGACCGTTGATTTAGGGCTTGCATGAACTTTGTTGACGCCTAAATTATTTGTTTTTAATTAGGTTTTTTATTTTTATATTTTTAAAGTAGGCTTTTATTTTATTTTTATTTTATTTTGTCTTTTTTAGAAAAATAGAAAAAATGGAAAAAAAAAACCGAAAAAAAGGAAAACGGAAAAAAAAAAAATAAAATAAACAGAAAAAACCATAAAAGAAGCTGCAAGGCGTCGGGCTGGGCCTCTAAGCCCAGCCTGACGGTTTTTCCTTCCCCACCCCTCCGTGTGAATCCTAACCTGGCCCAACCCGCGCGCCTGTCGTCTTCCTTGCGTGGATAAGATCCACGTGTTGGAGACGGTGACATGTGCGATGCCGGAGCCGCGAGGAGGCCAGCTTTGTATGAGAGCAGGAGCAGACACCGGATGCCGACGCACGTGGGAGGAGCAACTGGCTTTGGATGGGACATCGGTATGGCCGTCGAGGGTCGCTCAGTGCGCGAGGGGGACCGGTGGTCGAAGCTCCGTCGACCGGCCGCCCCCTCGCCTATAAATACCTCCCCCGATGTCGACGACAGGGACACGGATCAGCAGAAAGAAAGCTGTGAATCCTCGGGCCACCTACTGAGAGACTTCAGAAGGGGGGTCGAGGAAGAGCAGGCTAGATCTGCGAGCGGCTGAGGCTGGAAGAGAGGGAGAGGTTCGGCGAGAGAGAGAGAGAGAGAGAGAGAGAGAGAGAGAGAGAGAGAGATCGAGGTCGCAGACCTCGGACAACCCATGAGAGACTTTAGGGGGTCCGAGGGCTCGCGGCCGAAGATCCGAGGCGTCGCCGGAGGAGCGGATCGAAAGAGAGAGAGGGAGATCGAGCACGGGGAAGGTGAAAGGGCGTCGAACGTCGTGCGACGTCATCGCCGTCTCTGCCGTGCACGGTTGCCGGTCTTGGACAGGTGGCCTATCTCCGTCGTCGCCATCGCCGTCACCGTCGCAGCCCTCCCCGTTGTCCCATTCTCATTATGCCGCCGTCATTGCCGTCGCCGCCGCCGCGCCTAAGCCTTCCCCTCTCCGGCGCCGCGAATTGAGAACCCTAGGGTTCTCGATTTTTCGGGTTGTCGCCCCAGGTCATTGGATCGAACTTGGGCCGCGAGTCGGGTAGGGTTTCTCTATGTTTTGAGGGGCGGAACCCGGGTTGGGAGTCGGGTCGGACCCGGGCCGAGTGTCTCCAAACACCTAGCCGCGGTGTCGTTTTGATTTAAAAAAAAAAAAAAAGAAAGGTTGGGCCCGTTGGACCCAACCCGCGGATCCGACCCGGGTTGGCTTTTATATTATTTTATATATAATATTTTAATGAAAAATTTCAAAATTAATTTTTTTTCAAAAAATAAATATTAAAAAGTATTTTAATTTCTAGAAAATCGAAAAATATTTAGAAAATGTTAAAAATGTTTTATTTTCCAAAAAAAATAAGAAAAATAAAATAATTTATTTTCCAAAAATATTTAAAAATATTTAAAATAATTTATTTTCCGTAAAATAAATAAATACAAAATATTTCATATTTTCCAAAAAAGCCAAATATCCAAAAAAGGCCAAAAATTCATGAAAAAGCCAAAAAAATTCAAAAAAGCCATAAAGATTTGTATTTTCCCAAAAATACCAAAAAAAAAATCAAAAATCCTTTTTATGTCCAAAAAAAAAAAAAAAGAGAAAAAAACTCAAAAATGTTTTTCCTCCCAAAAATGCATGGAAAATCCCTCAAACATCCAAAAACCTCATGGTTCAAACAAGATTAGGTATCGAAAGGGCATAAGTGATTAACTAGTGTAATCAAGTCCCCGATCCTAATTTCTTTGGTTGCGCAGGAGTAAGTATTTCTCCCGATACTTTGCTTGGGTTTCTAATCAACCCACCCCAAATCGATTAGTTGCAACTCCATTGTAAAAATTGACTTGTAGGTTAAAAACTTAAACTATTAAAGTTGTGAATTGGTAGACTTGAGAGAGTCCAGGCATAACTAATTTTAGCCGAGCCATTAGCTTCCTTAGTGTGCGGGTGCCAGAAAAAAGAGGTCGCGATAGCTTGGCAACTTCACTGATGAATTTGAGGACTTAGGCCATTTTATCTTGTTTAAACATTTTACTAACTTGATTTTGTTTTGTTTTTTGTTTTTTGTTTTTATTCAAGTCAGTAGCTTAGAAATTTAATTTAATTTTACTTAAAATTGATTATCTTATGATTATAAACTGTTATGCATGCTTCACTATTTCAAACACTACACATGGCACACACAACCCGGCCGCCGGACCTAGGCCGCCATAGGATATTTAGGATGGTGTTAAGAAAGATATGACCTTGAACGCAAGACAGCGATGTAGAGGTTGCCTTTCTTTTCCTTGAATTTTTTAGCTGAGGTTAAGAGGGTATGCTGCTAACGCAAGACTACAATGGGCGGATACCCTTTTAATTTCAACAAGCCTTCTCATTTAGAAATCGAGCCACACACCTCATGTGCATGTCTTTGTGCTTGTCATTTTATTTAAAAGCAAAGTGATTTCTTTAACTTTTACTCTGTCTTTTTATTGGCCCATGGCAATTTAGGATAAGCTTTTCGAGTCCCAGTTTATATGCAATGGGGGAAGATGATATCCAGTTCATCCATACTCCCAAAGCGGAGCTCTTCAGATGATGGGGTCAATTGGACCAGTTTGCCCAAGAACGCATGAAAGCCAAAGTCGGTCATCTCCTATCGTTGATCCAAATCACTCTTCGTCCCGAAGTCATACAAGACATGGCACATTTCTGGTGCCCAAAAACACTTACTTTTATGTTTGGTAAGTTTGAGCTAACCCTAACCCTGGAGGAATATAGCATCATCACTGGAATGCCTCTCGAGAAAAAGCTTGTCAGACCATCAACAGGCATCATCCCACTACGTAGGTTAGCATGGCTTTTAAGAACTAAAGTCCATGTTATGATACAAATTCTTGAAAACAACCATAATACCTGTCCATTAGAATTTATGAATGCCTGTTTCCAAAATCAGCCTATGACCCAAAAAAGTGAGATTTTCCTCCCAGCCTTTTTCGGGCTCATCATTTTCCCGCATCAAAGAAATGCCATAAGTCTTGAGATGGCATAGATAGTTGATAAGATCTTGAGGGGGAAATTATGTCAACATGATTTTAACTTAAACATTCTTGTCCTTTAATCGTTTTAAAGACAACACGGTGAAAATCATGCGGGTCTCTCCCGAAATTTTACAAGTTTGGTTCTTTTCTCACTTAAGCGAATTCCCAGACTTCATGCGATTGTCTGAAACAAATGCTTCCGAATATCCATTACAAAAATTTATGGTTTTAGGACCATATATTCCCAATCGATGCTGTTTAAATTGGGTTGACTTCCTAAGAAACTCGGCTCCTGAGGCATTCCAATGGTGTGTTGGTTGGTTCCATGAAAAGAAGGCTCACTTTGCTTACAAACGCGGCCACCCAATTCTGTTGCTTGGCTGCACTGGTGCCGTTCCCTATTACTCATATCGAGTGGCACAACAATTTGGAGCCCTTCAGGATATTCCACCGCCTTTCAGGAGGAAAATTCCTCCGGTCCTTTTCAACACAAGCCGTGACTACGCAATCGAAATTTCTATTGTTGAGGAAACCTGGGACAAGTGCCATTGCAAAAGGATCGTGGTACCTGAAGGGCTTGAGGGAGAAGAAAAAGCTCACCACGCCTCTACGTCCTACATCCACAATCATCACATCTTGACAAGGTGGAAGCCATTGGTCCCTCGCTCAATCAGAGAGAGCAGCCCGCACGAGCGAGCAGAGCTTATGCAAAGGATATGGGAATAGGCCGGATACTCATCTCAGAGCCAGTCCAAGAAAGCAAGCAGCCTTTGCAAGAACAAGGCTCCCTATCGCATATAAATTAGCAATCGTGTCTCCCTTAGTGTTTATCTTGTGAAAGCTTTGTCCCAATGTTTATGGACTTTTCTTTAATATCTAGTACTTTGTTCTGTCATTTCAAATTCTAGATGTCAGAAGTCTGTAAAATCCTCTTTCGATAAATAAAAGTAGATAGATCGTTGTCATGAGTCAATCTTTGTCTGCTCTGTGCTTATTCATTGTTTTCACAAAAGCAGGTAATCATGAATCGCCACCATCAACCACCCGTGAATGGCCCCACATGATAGGGCCTGATCAGAATGAAGTACAAAATCACCTTGCCCACATTGAAGATGGCGTAGGACAGATGTCCATTGTCCTTCAACAACTCTTGAGACAAATGAAATCCACTCAAGCTGAGCCCAACTCTGTAGTTGCTTTAAACACCGTCATGACACCTGCGAATTTGTCGGAAAATAGCTAGTACCATAGACAATTTGAAAGGATCATGAAAAAGTTAAGCCAGCTGCAGGGGCAGAATCCCATCGACTCGCCTAATTATGCCGGTTTTGAGATCCCTAGAGAGCTCAAAACGCCTCAATGTGAAAGGTATGCTGATACCTCCCACCCACAGACCTACTTACAGGCCTACCTGGTCCAAAGGATGATTCAATCATACCAATCAAACCTGACCGGCCCTACCTTGCGTTGGTAGATTGCCAAGAAGATTAGTCCCCTTAAAACCTAGAAGGAACTAATTCATGTTTTCCATCAAGAATATGATATTGACATCAGCCCTGACATCGCCTTGCCCTACGAAGAGCCGATGATTGCAGAGCACGAGGAGCCGTTAGTTGCCGAGATAGGAGAGAAACGTGCTAATGAAGCCTCGCATAATAAGTGGGCAGCTGAGTAGCATCCTGTTACTGAAAAATTTCCACTAGGAAAGGCAAGGAGCCTGTGTATGAGATCAAAGACTTAGAGCTTGTTCAAGATCGGGGCACGACTGGACAACTCCCCAAGCTTACTCTAAGAGCTAGGGTCCAAAGAATACCGACCCCTATCAACCTAGAAGGTGAATCAGATAGTGAAACTCTAATATCTCTCACTTCCCTTGATAGAATCGAGCTAGCAAAACGAAGGGCTTACTCAAAAGGTCTAAACCAGAAGCCAAGAAAAGAAAGTCTAAGCAGATCGATTTAGCATCTGTTGACGAGCCACAGCACCAAAGCTTCGAGCATTCCCTAGAATACAGCTTTGAAGGCTACCATCCCCTAGAGTACAACCCTGAAGACTTCCAGCCCCTAGGATACAATCCCAAATCTAAGCGGATCGAGAAATTACTATGCACATTTAAAACATAACTCAAACACATAATCATAGCTCAAATACCGAAAATACCAATGGTCCAGTCCATTAGTCAATCTCATAAAACATGCATCAATGGTCTATTCCATTGATTAATCTCATCAAATCACATCGATGGTCTATTCCATCGACCAAACTCAAATCACACGTCAATGGTTCACCCATTGACCAATTCATGCTCAAATATCTATCCATGGTCATGCGTAACGCCCGTGACAAGACGACCAAGATTCCCCCCTTGGCAAGGTCTCCACCTATTATTATCCGGTGGCTCGGCCCACAAGGATATCCTAGACTAGTATGCGCATACCCACACACCCCTCAGGGTCCACAGAGACATTGAGCATCAACCACCAATCACAATGTCCAATAATCCAATATCAGAAAGAAAATCATATCACAAGTCAAAATTTGATATATAAATATCAAAGCATTCTCCAAAACATCTCAAGATTCTCTCACAAAGAATTTCACAAATCATTTTTTTCAAACAACCATTCCAATCAACTTCAAAATATAACTCCCTTTGAACAACAAAAATGTCAGTAATAGCTCGATCCTGTTTTATGCAACAAAATATGCTTTTTATCAATTCATAGAATAGGTAATCCGCCATATTTCTCAAAACGTGAGTTCAAAATACAAAGAAGAAATAGTGTCACTCACCCGGAAAAGCCAAAAATCAACTACAACGCTCACTCGAACCAACGCACTTGGACTCCTAACAATTAACGGAAAAATAATATCAAAAGGCCGAGTAAAAATGATATTCGCATAACGACTCGCCTATACTAGGCCTAATTGTCGATAAAACGACACCTATGCGCAACAAAAGCTCGCACTTAACATAAACCCTTGATTTTCCGTTACGCGCAACCCATGCGCCAACTTCGACACGCCATAACTTCCTCCACAAAAATCTGTTTCAAGCCATCTTGTAGTCTTTAGAAAGCTCTTTTAATATACAACAACAACCCCAACTCAGCCGCCCCAACACAGTACTGAAAACAACAAAAAAAAGACCTGAAGCTGCTGTTTGCTACAGTAACAGAACGCGCCTCCAACTTCAAAATTTCGTTCCGGACAAACCGCAAGCTCAAATCACGATCCGTAAGATGCTATAGCTTCACGACATCCCAAATTACCATTTCTACAAAAATATGCAACTCAACGACTCAAAAATCGGGCTTCGCCACACAGTTATCCGAGAAATCCGAATTTCGAGCCCTAAATGCGGCGATTGCTTCGAGTAGATGATTAAAGGCTTCAATTTCTTACCGGCGTTGCAAAACACACTTGAGTCGGCTTGATGAGGCGTCCGGATCACGTGCGCGACAAATTTTCTTCCCCTTTTTTCCCTTTCTCTTCTTTCTCTCTTCTCCCCTACTTCTCCCGATCCCCTGTTTTTCTGCTCGTGCACTTCTCCTTCTCTCCCTCTTTCTCTCGTTTTATACCCCAGCCGAACCTTCTCCATTTCTCTTTCAGCCTCCCTTTTTGAATTTTCAACTCTTTTTTTTTTTTTTAAACCCATATATTACAATAACCATGCCTTTGATCTATTTAAATCATCTCAACTCAAAAAATCTCCCGAAAGCTTTCAACTATGCTATTCTATTTGGCCAAGCTAGTAAAATTATATACAATTTGCAGTTGCACTATCAATCGGAGGAAACATCTTAAGAGGTACAGACACCTTGAACATGTACTTCCATAAAGCTCTAGAATACAACAAAACAAACAGCAACATCGAGAGTTAGCCTTGACTCCATGATCTTGTGATAAGGTTGCCTCCCTCTCCTTGCCTTCGGACAAGGGATGACTTACCTCTTTACTTGGCAAAAAAGAAGCCATCTTTCATTTGAATCCAAATATCTCTTCTCTTAACTTATGAGAATGTGCCACTTGCCTAAGCTATTCACCTAGGGGCCGTCTCGACGCTCCGTGGGCTCAACTGCTGCCTCGGCACGGCGCGCGAAAGCATCACGTGGAAAACTAAATAATCGCACTCCAGCCGAAAGAAGTTACCTCCACTTCCTCTATTGCCGCACGCAGCTCGGCCGTGTCCCTGACGGCCTCCAGATGATCAATCATCCCCCAGACCACAGTCCATCGATCTTGTATCTTCTCAAACGGCTCCACAAGTTTGGGTCACGACGGCTCCAAGGTCCTCTCTAGTTCTTCCACATCACTCTCCTGCAGTGGAAGATGAAGGCATTACACCTCAAATAACAATTGCAACAAACCCCGGTCAAACAAAAGATCATGCTTTACCAGTTTCTTCACGAGATAGTCAATTGCAGGATGGATGTGCCTGGGCTCAATCATGTCGTAGGGAGGGAACTCAAAGTCCTCCAACAGAGGATTAGTCTCCACGTCGGCGTCGACCATGGGCGGAGTTCGGAGAGCCATCGGCGGAGGGAGGAGAGGAGGAGAGAGAGAGAGAGAGAGAGAGAGAGAGAGAGCTATCGAGGAAAGGGAGAGAGGTCGAATGGGTTTTGGAGACGGAGGAGGGAGGACAAGAAAGAGAAAGGGAGAGAGAACAACTTTTTGGAGAGAGAACGACGTTTGACGAATCGATGAAGACGATGCGCAGAGCAACAGAGGGCGATGCGAGTAGGCGTAGGATATGCAGGTCTCAAATCAGAAAATGGCAACTTCCCGCCACCGCGAGCAACGAGAGCAGGTAGGTCCCAAAGTGTAACCAAAGTGGACAACCAAATGTACATATAAATAAAAATCATTGATTAGCATAAGGAAATGGCAGACGCAGAAGACATTCAGCCTCTCATTGTTGATAATGGAATTGGCATGGTTAAGGTGAGAACATCGATGCATCGGTCCATTGCTATGGCTTTCCTAGAGTGTATGGTGGTATATGTGCTCACGTAATAACCTAAATTTGATAGGCTGGTTTTGCTAGAAATGATGCTCCAAGGGTTGTATTCCCTAGTATGGTTGGTTGATCGAGGCACCCTATTGACATGGTTAGTATGGGCCACAGGGTTGCTTATGTTGGAGATTAGGTCCAATCTAAAAGGGGCATGCTTACTTTGAAGTACCCTATAGAGGGTGGAATTGTCAGCAATTGGGATGATATGGAAAAGATCTCACATCACACTTTCTACATCGAGCTACGCGGAGCTCCCGAAGAACATCCAATGCTCCTTATTTAAGCAACCCTCGACCCAAAAAGCAAATGGGGAGAAGATGCCACTAATCATATTTGAAACATTTGTCCCTCATAGTGTTGTCAAAGTTAACGTGAAGACATAGTAAGAGAGTTGATTTAATAAATGCAAGGTGTATAAATGGGGATGAACTTTCACATGGAAACTTAGCAAGAGAGTTGATTTAATAAATGCAAGGTGTATAGATGGGGATGAACTTTCACATGGAAACTTATTAAGAGAATTGATTTAATACATGCAAGATGTATATATAGGGATGAGTTTTTCAATGCGGATTAATGAATGCAAGGTGTTGGTATGGGCCACAGGGTTGCTTATGTTGGAGATGAGGCCCAATCTAAAAGGGGCGTGCTTACTTTGAAGTACCCTATAGAGGGTGGAATTGTCAGCAATTGGGACGATATGGAAAAGATCTCGCATCACACTTTCTACATCGAGCTACGCGAGGCTCCCGAAGAACATCCAATGCTCCTTATTTAAGCAACCCACGACCCAAAAAGCAAATGGGGAGAAGATGCCACTGATCATATTTGAAACATTTGTCCCTCATAGTATTGTCAAAGTTAACATGAAGACATAGTAAGAGAGTTGATTTAATGAATGCAAGGTGTATAAATTGTAGCACCCCTGAACCCACCGAGGCTGCCACAGTTATCTATCTAACTTCGCTTTACATATTGAGCCGGAAATTCTTGGGCTCTCATTTCATTTTCACTTTTTTTTTTTCATAACATTCATCGGTCCCAGCGCAAAATCTTACAGCGGAAGTAAAATTTGACATCTTCATTCCTTTCCCCGACAATCACAGTACAATGCACACCAACTATTTTATCGAGTAGAAACTCAAGACCTGAACACTTTACATAGAAGATGGACATCATTAGTCGGTACATCAAAATGCCGTAGTCTTCTATACTTGGCTATACTTCAAAAGATAACCGACATCTCTTCCAGCAGTTGTATACTTAAAGTCCATCGACCAGTGCCAGCGTCCAAAGGTTCCCTTCTTTGCTATCCTCCTCCTTGCAGTCATATCCAGCCACTCGATCTATCTACTGGTGGCCGTGTCGGTAGAGGTATCTTGTCTAGTCTGAAATGTTAGTCCCCAAAAGGAGTGAGTACAACCACTCAGCAGAGATAAAATTTCTAGACTACCCATACCTTGCCATCAAGCACGTCACAACAACATGTAAGCATCATAGACAAGCATTTCAATCATCAAATTGCAGTCATATCATACTTTCACCAACCAGCATCTTAACTATGTATACACATCTCATCATGCAAGCCTTTCATAATTTCACAAGACAATCAGAAAACTTTAGAATATCAAAATCATGATCGTAGGTGAACAATTCAACCGCATGTCTTGACATTAACCTCAAAGCTTACATCCATCAAACATGTGTGCTCATAATGCAAGCATTTCTCATGTTCACCCGGTTCATCACTCATACACTTGCACATGAACATCTTTTATACATATGAACATGTCACATCACTCAGCAAATACATATGCCAATATTTCACCTCTTGTGCATGACTTACATGATCAGCTCAATTCATGCTCATGCATATCAACAACGTCATGTGCGCCTTTCAAAGTTTCGCAATACTCATGCATATGACCAACTTTATGTGTACCTTTCACAGTTTCATAATACTCATGCATTCACATCAAATTCTTGCAATTTCAAATGCAAATCCCGATAAGAACCAACCGGCTTCCGGCCCCCCACATTCCGGGCATCTCACCCAAAACTGGCATCGTGAGGCATCACGGCACACACACTCCGTGCTTCCGGCATTTACACTCCCTGGCCGGGCATCTCGCATCCCACCTAGCATCACGAGGAATCCCCCGGGCATGTATTCAAAATACAACCGGGCTTCCGGAATTATGTACCGACATACCACCGGCATCTCCCCACGGAATTACGTGCGTATACCACCAGGCATCTCGAAACTCCCGAGGACATCCAGAATTATGCCACTAGGCCACTGGGCATCCGGCATTACACTCCCCTAGCCGGGCATAATTAATGCATGTCATGCAACAATCTCTTTCCCATGCATGACATGAATCTTCATTCAACATGCTCAGCCCATTGTTCCATCACCAATACAGCATGCATATCATAAGAATCAAGTGAATTTAAGACTAAGTGTCCATCTCTCAACCACGTATGGCATGTATATATACACATCAAGAGGGTATCCAACCAATACAGCATGTACATCATGAACTTGACATGCATAACACACCCAAATGAATAATACAGCATTCGGCTTAAGACTTTTCCAATGCGTTTCCCCTAAGATCAGCATATAAATCAATCAAGAATACTCTTCAAGAACCATGACCTTAGCCATTCAACGAGTTAATCCATGTACATGATTGAAATAAAAGGCAAAGATATCCTTTACACTAAAGAAAACAAGTTTAGGCTATGTATTTGTAAAATACTTATTCTCGGCCACATTCGGCCTATACCCAGAAAATTCCAGATTACACCCATGTAAGATATCACGAAATTGAGGCACTAATTTGCCCTTAAAAATTCCCAGAAATTCACACGTCATAGCCAAGAGGTAAATAAACACTTCATTAGAAGAAATGGTCTTCAAATTCGACCTACAAATTATAGTTTAAAAAATCAACAACTTCCAACTGTTATTCAGTTATGCACAGTTACACGGCTAACAAGATAAATTCGAAACACCCACTTACACTCGCTCTTTTTATCTCATTTTTGAATATGTTATAGCCAGAACCATACCCTACAACTTCTCTTTGAAAGGTCGACATCCAATTCCTCAAAGAAAATATGGTTTACAAGCTCACAAGTCACTGACCCCTTTTTCTCGGATAAAATTCCAGTATACAAGCCAATAAAGAAAATTCGAAATCATAAGCTAAACTCACTGGAATAGGCTCAAATTTTACCAAAAGATACATCATGAAGTCCTAAACAATTCATTAGAAGACATCGAATTGATATACCCCACAGAACCACATGAACAACACGCATTAAGCCAACAGGGTTAACTGATACTCTATCCAGCAGCTTCCCGATTTCAACGGCAGAAAGATTCAGGAAATTCACCTAGCTATCCTAGACTAATTAAGCTCAAATTTTAGTATGTGATTACCCAGAATGTCTCCAACATTTCATTAGAAGAAATCGACTTGAAATTCCCCTGTAATCATGTGAACAACTAGCAATCATCCAGACGGGTTCACTGGTTCGCCCGAGAACACCCCGTCTCCAAAGAATTCGATTTTCACCCCAAAAATCACCTTTAAAAATTCTCATTTTTGACTATGTTGCAGCTCAGGAAGTGTACAACAACTTCCTTGAAGAACTCGAGACTCAATTCTCCCTCTAACACACTCTACAGAGACATGCAAGCAAACCGTGTAACCTGGTTCATAGAAGTCCGAATATACCCAGTTTTGTTCTTCATCAGAATTTCATCAATCCAGCCGAGGAACCCCACGATTTCTACCTCTAAATCACAACACAAGAAGCATGAGAGGACTAGAAAAATTATCTTGCCTTTTGATTTGCAGAAATCGGTGAAGAAAAACGGCAAATCCACGGCAGAAAACTCTCGGCTCTCCTTCCTTCCTCGCGCGCAGCTCCCTCCCTCTCTCTCCTTCTCTCTCTTTCTCTCTTTTGTTTAACCGACCCTCTCCACTAAATGGCCGGTTCCTTCTCCATCTTACACCTCACGCCCAACTCACCAAGACTAAACATCTACACTCCTTTAATTAATGACATGTGGCGCCACATCATCACACAACACCCACACTCACTCATACGGTCTCTCCTCTTGGCCGTGTCTTCTCCACATGGGTTTAATTAGCCCATTTAATTTAACTAGATTAAAACTTAGTCCATTAGAGTAACACTCGGCCATAGCTTTTATAATCATACACTTAGGTACAATAAATTTCAACAACGAATCAAGTCACACACACACTAGTCAGTCGAAAATTCATAGCCACTAAGTTCACCCAAAATAATTTGATTACCACTCACAAAACATATGGCTAGAATTTCTCAATTAAATCTATCACCATCACACATCTTAATAGGTTACTAAGATAAAAACGAGGATGCCACATAAATGGGGATGAATTTTCACATGGAAACTTAGTAAGAGAGTTGATTTAATAAATGCAAGGTGTAAAGATGGGGATGAACTTTCACATGGAAACTTATTAAGAGAGTTGATTTAAGAAATGCAAGATGTATATATAGGGATGAGTTTTCCAACGCAGATTTTTTGATTTGATTTGACTTGATTTTTTCTAACCACGTCCCGACCATAATAGCATACTTGACGTGTAGCCTAAAGATTTATCCATTTGAAGGTCCAAGGCGAACATAACATCCATAGTTGGCAAAAATAAAACAAGAAGGTTGCATCTCAGAAAAAAGGCAAATGAATATAACCTCTCAACTTCCCCCGTTGACCAAATTTCAGCTTTAACATGCAATTGGGACATTCCGAAGGTCCAAAGAGAACATGACATGAACTATAATCGAGAAAAATTCTACATGAGGGTTGCAGCTTGAAAAAGAAAAATGAATATAATTTCTTGAGGGTTTTCTCAGCTTATTCTCCGTTCCTCTCTCCAGAACATTGCTCCTCAATCACATTAATCCATTCCACCAAAGAAAAAAGAAAATCACATGGATCCACTCTCAGAAACCCTAATCCAGCATACAAAAGACCAAAAAAATGCGACTTCTGAGTTGGTCGGTTTCTCTCTTAATTTTCAACATCTACTCCGGAATAAGAAGGCCCGCTCTAAAATTACAGCACTCTGAAAATGGTAAGTGGAGACATTCTTTGAACAGGGGACGTGCTTCTTCCCCATTAAACGTCGACCTGACCCAACCCGACCCATCCCCCTAACCCTCCAAAACATGGCTATGGCCCATGAGCTTTGTGTGCCACGGTTTTCGGGCGTCTCTCTCTTCATTCCATTTTGAGACGTGGACATCCTACAACCCGAACTTTAATATATTTTTACATAAATTGATGTCATTTTGTGTTAGGACGATCCATTTTTATTTTAAGGGATTTCATTGACAATGTGACTGAGACAATTATATAAAAATTTAATGGAGCCAACAAACAGACTAACATGAAGGATGACCATAATTTGAAGTACTTAGATGCAAAAAAAAAAAAAAAAAAAAAAAAAAAAAAAAAAAAAAAAAGTGATGGACCGGCATCAATCTTGGCATTTCCCTATATTGTCATCCCAAAAAACAATTTTTTTCTATTTTTTTTTTCGGCTTTAGGCCCTTTTGAGTGTTTAGGGACTACAAACCGGGAAAGTCACGAAAAATTCAAGTGAGGAGGGAAGAAGGAAAAGAAAGGAAATGGAAGCTAAAAAAAGTTATTAGAAATTAAACGATTAATGGATTAAATTGGGCTTCGTCTTATTCATATTTTTGGATAAAGTAAAAGGTAGTTTGAAAATAAAATGGCCGGTCGTGTCATTTTCTTCCATATAATCTCACTTTGGGAGAAAATGCAATAGGCCCCGGAGGGCGATTGTTAGTTCTCATTTCCTCTGCTAGAAAATACTCACGTTTTTATGTATATATTATGTGTATGTACGCGAATTGCAATAAGAGGTTTCGTCTCTCGCACTTTTGCTGAATTTATAGAGAAATATTCATTCATTTGGAATATAACACATTGTACGGGTATAAAACTCTTGTTGGACCGGAGGAAAAATGCTATTTCACTTTCAATTTATTTAACATCTATCATAAGTCAATCAATGATGTATCATTTCAATTGTCAATTATATATCAGAGTTAAGATTTTATCATGACACATTAGTACGTATAAAGTTAATTTTCGTTTGATTTCTCATTAGATAGTAGGAAGTTTCAATATAGTGGATGAATTAGAAGTGAGATTTTACAAAATCTTGTAATTTTGAAAGATCCTATTTCTATACGTAAGTTTTTCTCGTTGGCGATATAATTAGTATAACCTCGTGATAAAATATCATCAAGGTAAGCCCGAGTTTTGTTACATAATTTGGAGAAAACTAACGGTGTATACTAATCCATATCCCACATTATGCAATTTTTGTCCCATACATTACCAACAGAGCTCATTCCCTTTGTTTCCATTTAATTTTATTTAGCCAAATAAAAGAAATATTTTCCTAAGTTATCTTTCCCCCTCATCACCTTCTGCTTCCCTCCATCCAAAAATGCTAGTTACTCTTTTCGATCTTTTTTAGGAAATTTTATATCTTCTTATAATTACCTAAAATGTGGGGGGACTACATCCACTACATTCTGTGCTCGTTGGCTTAAAGCTTTTTGATCTATCTCTGCCGTGATTTCGGGGTGAGTCATCCTTGCAAATTAGATATATACATTCAAGCACTAAAAGGCACACTTCAAGAGTGCGTGGAACATGCAACGGAGTCCTGCCCAATCGCCTAAGGGGAAAGTAACATGACATGCGATAGGAATGTAGAGGGAGATGTCTAATTGGGTGACTTCCCTATTTTCGCTTGCAAATATGTGTCTTTTACTTGATGTGAATTGTTGCAGATCTTTTAAATGTACTTGTTGATTAGTAGAGATGTATGAGAGTCCCATGAACTATAAAATGAGGAACAAAATCATTAGACTTCTCGCTGCTGACGATTAATCGATCAATATCAAATTTTATGGTAGCAGTTTGCGGTTTAAAGTCTGATACAAGGGGATTTCATGGATAATGCCAAACATCGAGTATAGCCCCATAACGAACTTGATAACACTAGAGTATTTGGTAAATAGGTTTTGTTGCTTTGATGCCCTTCCACAAGCTGGAAGCATCTAATTAAGGATCGCGAGGGCATTATTTCCTCTCGAATGCTTCCTAAAGATAGCTCCCTAGGCACCTGGCCAACTTCCCTGAATTTCATAACTTAGGTCAACAATGCTTGATTAAAGTTGTCCTAGATAACCCTGTTTTCATTTCATTCGTCCAATGACCCAAGTAGTGACCACACGGACTGATGAAGAAAGTTGTGCCTTGCTAAAGATGGCGAGTACATGACCTTCCATTTTGATTATGCTAAGGGAGTATATATTACGACTATATAAGATTGTCGAAATAGACTTTGTTGCTTCGATGCCCTTCCACAAGCAGGAAGCATTTAATTAAGGATGGCGAGGGAATTATTTCCTCTCGAATGCTTCTAAAGGTGGCTCCTTGGCCACCTGGCCAATTTCCTTGAATTTCATAACTTCATTAAAATTGTCTCAGATAACCCAGTTTTCATTTCATTCGTCCAACGAACCGAAGTGAGTGCATGGACTGGTGAAGAAAGTTGTGCTTTGCTAAAATTGGTGAGTACATGACCTTCCCGTTTGAGTATGTTAATGGAGTATATATTGGGACTATATAAGATTGTCGAAATATAATCTTTGATATAATGTAAAGACAAGGTAAATTAGTAACTGCTTTTTTGTAGGAACAGATTTTCTATAGTCGATAACTTTTACAGAGGAAGGGGGTTGGCCTGGGTAGGGACAGCCAAATCCCACCTGTCTTCACTGCCGCGGGCCTGAGGCCGGTGCTAGAAGGATTCCTTCAGTATGAGAAAATCTGCCAAGGGTTGGAATTCGGCATGAATGCAACAGCCAGTAAACACTCCGAGAAGTTTTCACTAACTCGTGAAAACCATAAAATTTGAGGGAAAAAAGAGAGGAAAGATCAAATCACAGCTCGCACTGTGAGAAGAAATGGACGATCGATTCATCAAAGCAAGAAGTGGAGCTGATGAATCACATTCAAGGCAACCTAAGTTTCAAATTAGTTCCCTTTCCGTAGCTAATCAATCAAATGAGCAATGAAACATCTACACTAAACACGATATCAAAACAAAGAGTTCACAAACGGAAGCATCAGCTAGTAGGTACCATATACCTTCCAAGCAATAGCCAGAGACGCATGTAACTGCAAATGCGCTGATCAAATAATGTTGTTTCAACGTATAATTTATTAGATAAACATCCCAGTGCCACCCCGAACTCATGATTATCACCCTCAAGAAGCAATACCCCCAGAACTAGAGAAGATGGCTATGGGGAAAATGTTTAAATTCCTTGGAAAGAGAAGTGGAGCAATATGATACATTAAAAATGTTAAAAGAGATTTCACGCAAAAAACAATTTTTTATACCGTGCAAATAGATCAGAAATTCTATGAATATCTTTTGCGTCAGCTAAATTGAGACAATATTTCGATGAAATAAACGAAAGAAATAAACAGTCGATTGAGACATTGAGGATGTAAACATAAATAAAACAATATATTCACTTCTGATATCATAATTGTGCTGTCATGTTATCACCCAAGTCCAGCATCAATGGTCCCCCTTGCTTCCACCGTTTCTCCAACACTTCCACTTATGCTCCTCATAAAAATCTATCTGATTGGAGAAGGACATTAGGAACAGAAGGCGAAGATTCTTAAATTTCACCATTCTCTAGAATCAGAATACGACAATTATCAACAATGTCTCCCCAAGAGATAGGACATTCCACCTGGCTGAACATTGTTTGTCCAATAAGTTGTAGAAAAACACTCGGATCCGAACATAAAATTTGGTAGTCAATGTGCAAATATCCAGTTAAAACTTTGAGTTAGGCAAAAGTATCTAGACATAAATTAGACAATTCCAGTGTTGGTCATGTGATTTTCATTTCATGACTCAAATTTTCAAAGTAAATAGTCTTACAAGCTACGCGTAGTTGAAAGCGTTCATGTGCTAGTATATAAGTACAATCCATCATCTGTGGATTGCAATTTGCATGCAGAAGCAGATATATTTAATTCCCTAGACCTTTCTAAAGGAACCTAGCATCATGTGCGGTTGTGTTTTCTTGAATTTTCAAGGGTAACTACCAGAACGAAACAATGTAATTGAATGAAATGCCTATAAATGCCTATAACAAGTCTATCACTTGTTGAAACGTGCAAGATGAGAAATATTTTTGAAAATATTATGGTTTAAGAAAAAAAAAATCCAACAAAACCTTCTTTTAAATGCAAAAAGATCTACAACCTTTTCAAGTAATGTAATGAAATTTGAGTTGATATCATATTCCCTAAGTTGGCATCGCTACTCCCCAGGATAATTTGCAATCTTTCTCAGTAGGTCGATATCATCCATTCTAACTTTGGATCCATTAATAATTATGAGATCAACTCTTATAAAAACATAGGTTGTTAGATGATGGCGTGATTTATTATTTAAATAATTTAACATTCTTCCTCATGTTTAGTTTGATCTTTTGCTTAGTACTAAACGTGGAATTTAATTGGAGAGGCAAACGAGGCCTAGTAAAATTTGAAATCAAAACCTTCAGTTCTAATACCATGTAAGATTTTAGTAGGAATACAGTCAATTTTTATAAAAGTTTAAGCTTTTAAATGAATAAAAGGTTTATTATTTATATATTCTCACAATAACTTATCGTAGTGGTTTTTGTGTCATTCGTTAGAGTCAATTTGAGATAGCATGAAATACTCAAAAGTTAAATTTGGAAATGTAAAGAGATATATCCAATGTTCTCAAATGTCTCTCATCTTTAAAATTATAAGAAAAGACAAGCAAAAATAATGTAATCGTGGAAAATCTAAATGTGACGGGAGACGCGAGTTGAGGGAATAATCTATTCTGGCTTGCAAGAGGGAGAAGATGGAAAGGACGTGGTTTATGAGCATGGCTAAGTTGAGATATTTTGGCTTCCAAGGTGGTGGAAAACACCAAAAGCCTTCTTGGATTGTTGGAGGACGCGATTTGTGTCTTCAAGGTTTCGGTTAGAAGAGAATACAAGTGAGTCAATTTCTTAAAAATATATATATAAATATATATATATATATATATATATAATATATAAATTGAGTGTGTTGCCTCTTGATGTATGGAAGATAATCAAGCAAGTTAGGCTTATTCCATTCAATGGCTGTCAATCAACAAGTACCACTTGAACTTATGTTGATGCTAATGTCTTGACGATAACCGATAAAACAGATAAAGTTCAATAACGATTCGATGATCTGGTTATGAAGTGCCAAACTCAGTTGTCACATGTAATATCTGTATTATGTCTCATATCATGAAATTTGAGTTTGTGATCATGAAGGGAACTTAAGTTCCCTCGTTCAACTTGTACCACTTGAATTTCTTCTAAAGAATAAAATAATTTACCATTGGCTTCTCTCTCTCTCTGTGGCCCAATCTTTTGTTAACTTCTAGGTTTAAACATTGGAATGAACAAGTAAATTAAAATCTTGAATTGAGTTTCTAGTTGCATACACATTCGGTTTTGCTTTTGCTATTTTGGAGGAAAAAAAAATGAATAGTTTCTTCGGGCCAAGTTCAAGAAAGAATAGAAAAAGTAAAACTTTGCATTGAATGGAGATAGGAAGCTAACAATCCATATATCACTAATTTGCCTAGAAAAAAGGGTCTGGAAATGCTAACAAGTCAATTCGACTATTTAATGTAAAAATGGATTGTTTAGTTAGAAGTGGCGTGGAAACGATGGCAGGCTTTAAGATATGGTAAAAGAGGTGATTCACACTTCTTTTTTTGGGTGAAGAAGTGATTCACACTTTTGATAGTCAAGCAAATTAAAACATCCAATCAAATTATATAAGCGCTAGTAAACAACAACGTATATCTGTCTCAAAATTCCAAGATTGCATAAATGTTTGAGTAAATGAACTGGACACACCGCACTGATATATTTCTAAAATTTAGGGGTATAGAATTTGGTCCACAAACTTTAAATGAATATATAATTGTTCAAGGTATATGTAGATACAATATCTCACTTAGAAAATTCGTACAAAAAAATGATGTGATGAGATTAGAACCCGAAATTATTACTTGAGATTCGTGAGTACTGAAGTGAGTGAACTTTTCTTAAGTACTAGATAAAGGTCTATTTGATTACTAAGGAAATCAATTTTTGTAAGTCATTTGCCCATCTTTATTTTTGAATAGCGAGTAAGGATTTATCAGATATCTTTGTGAAATGCAGTACTGTAGAAGGTTGTTACCCCTACCACGAATCGATGGGAGCAAGAGTAGGAAGATCTGGGGTGCCGTAGTGGGGCCCAGGGGGAGGAGGCAAGTAGTTTTGCATAAGTCAAATAATTGGAGGGAAATGCTTTGAGATCCAATGTCCTTCGTTGGCCCATTCCTAGGACTTGAAGAGTTAAAAGGAGTTTTGAAATAAACAATCATTTAGGAATATATTAGAGCTCTGATCCAGTAATTAAAATTTTCGTGCATTCAACATGCGGAACTACAGGGTTTATAGATGGATTTCTTTTAATGTATTTGCCATTTTAGCTTCTTGTGTTCTTTTAATTATCCCTTGGCAAGATCAAAGTGATGTTGAGTGGTGATGATCCAATCATTAGTTAGAATCATTACACAAGGGGGTACAATTTCCTAGAAAAGTAGAGAAGGAAAGATAAAATACAAACATACAAAATACAAAGACAGCAATGATAGGTGGTTGAGAAGAACGATACTGATGGATCAAAACATTAAACAATCAATATAGGCCAAGAAGGTCACATGGCTGTGTGCATGAATTGTGTGTGTTTCCGAGAGAGTTTCTAGCATCAAAGTAGTTCGAGATTTGAAAGAGCAATACGGTTTTAAGTTCCTTCCTCTACAGTATTCTCGAAGAACCACATCAGACAACAAACGTTCTTGTTCAGCTCCAAGTTCACGGCTTTGATCAGACCAAAACCTTTTCTCCTTCACATGAATACATGCAACTAGCATCGCGGTCAGGCGAGCTTCAGGGATTCCCATGACAACGACTCCAGTGACTCCTGGACGTTGTAAAAGTACTGGCTCCACCTAGGTTCTGAAACAAGGAGAGGTCCCCAAAAAATGAACTGCGAGTACATCTTTTCATATCATATCTAACCATGATTTGGAGAAAATAAAACAGGTTCAGCATTGAAGACATGGAAATTATGCATCACCCATTCGAACCTATCAACAAATCCTCACAAGAAAAATAAAGTCATTGCCAAGCCAATTCATGCACTATTTATTCTGTACCTCTTCAGGGTAAACATTTTTTTCCCCCAGTCTTGATCCGACCACTTTCTTGACCAATGACCCACACCCAACCATGCTTATCGATGAAACCGACATCACCCATGTCAAACCAGGAAAGACAGCTAGATTTTCATGCCGGAACTTGATTCCAGTGTCCAATCATCAGATGCGGACCTCTAGAAGTTTCCCCATGCCAATAGAATCATCACTATCTGTCGTCAATTCAACATGTGGTGCAGGTTTGCCAACCCAGATGGCCCGTGGTCATTGAACTGAATTGAGATCTGTTCTGATATGAAAATGAGGGGGCTGGTAGGGAAAAGGGAAATGTGGGTCATAGAGAGTCATGAACGTTAAAGAAAGATAGGTCTCTGTCATCTCTGGATATTGAAAAAAGGACAAAGAAAGATAGCATAATGATCACAGTTGTTCAACAGACATTGCCAGCGGGTACTACCAACTAGCATTGAAGTACTGAAATTAATTGCATATACGCTTGTAGAGGATGCACACCACAGGCTGAGAGAATCTTAGCTCTTAGGAAGAAGTTGCCAGCTTCCTTGATGAGATCGATTGACAGATTTCCTCTGCCGTTCAATATCTCTTCCACGCAGTCTTTTCCTTTCCACAGTCCTTTCTCCCCGAGGAAACTCGGAATTAAGCAAAAGTACCACTTGAAGAGCATAACTTTGAACTCACCCCATGTAAATGGCCGATGCTCTTTACACATAATATTCAGTATTTTGATTGCTCATGAAAGATCACTCTTTGTAGATAACCTGAGCAAGGTATTAGACCATGGCTAGAATGGTGATCAAAGCAGTGACATCGTGTTTCTCTAACAATGGTGGAATTAGCTTTGAACTTGGGTATTCAGACATGGCAAGCTCCAGCCAATAACATCGCCATGGCTGATGACAGACGCCAATGCGGAACAAATGAGCAGTGTGCAAACAATCCTGCGAAAATCGAATAAAAACAATTCTATTGTCATATTACCCTGACTTAAATTGCCTGCAGACCTTCCAAATATGGAAACAATTGCTCAAGACTTACTGTGACGATGATTGTAGAATTTCCACTTGCCAATGAAGCATGGAGACTATAGAAGAGAAGAAACATGGAAAGGGCATATATCATCCCAACTGTGGCTTCTTTTGCCATAGATTGTATGAGCAAATCTGGCTGGCTTACGGAGACTCCTTTAGGCTTCCCATAGTACCTGAAGCCAACAAGCCCAGCACAACTAAATATCTGGAAATGAACTCTTGGGATGTGACATCCATCCCTAACAAATTCATCTCATCTGAGTCGCACGTCCATCGTTCGTCACTTAATCTTTCCTTTTCCCTTTGCTGACCAGCAATCATTCATTGGTCAACTACCTCATCAACTCATCAAGAATACTGTCATCTTGTGCTCTGCATCAATAAGCTAGACGTAATTCAGGAACCATCAAATCACGGAACAAAACCAGCTCAGATTCACAATTTGAGAAAAATCAGAACACCTGTGCATTGCCCAGAAAGGGAGCGAATCAAACCCAAAAAGAGTGAATCTAAAAAACCAAAGCTTTAACGAGAAAGATTCCAAAGACGGATCAAGCGAGACAATGCAGAGAGAGAGAGAGAGATAGAGAGCGAGACAATCCACAACTACGAATTACCACATTTGTCCAAACTTAGGCATCAGTGTTGTGTATAATTGACACATTGACCCTGCCTATGAAAATCACAGAGAGGAAAGAAAATGTATAAACAGAACCTACATCCAAAGAGATCAGTTGAGTACTGGAATACAAGACAACCTTTGAACTTAGAAACCAATATCAGATAATGTAATCCTCATTTTGAGAAACTGTAAAATATTGCCAAGGAAGTTGGACGAAGAAGCTTTTCTGGGGAGTCTTGGTAAGAAGTAAGGCCAGTAAAGTATCTTAAGCAACAGGTGATCAGCCAAAAGGAAAGTCGTCCATATTTGCAGATCTGATATTGTCCTATCCATGGCAAATCTGATATGATTGACATGTTTTGAGCGGGTAATCAAACCAAAAAAGAGCCATTCGGTATTGGTTTGAATGACAGAGACTTTGAATTAAAGAAGGTAATAAAACCTACAAAGTGCCTTTTTTATATTTCTGTGGGTGTACGCGTGCGCTTGCACCGTCACACGTCTCTAAATAGGATATATCACTTCATGGAAGAGTAATAGAACTTTCTCAAAAAATCACCTGCTGAAGACTACCCAAAAAAAAAAAAAAAAAAAAAAAAGAACACTTGTTATTGGCAATGAGAGGAAGTAAAGACTATACAGAGGGGAAGCATATTATAACAGCACCATCACAAGCCCAGACATAGTCAGTAGTCAAAAAGGAACTTGGAGGAGTTATTGGATGCAGATCCAGCATGCCCATAGTTGATACTAGCATATGAAAAGAAAGGATGGATCGATGATACTAAGAATATCATCATTTTGTAGATTGCATGATGGGTAACATTAATTTTTCTCATCTTTCATATCCTACAAATTTGGACTTTGAGAAAGCAATACACCATTCACATTGCTTGAAAATGGCCAAGAAAGCGAGCCCAAGGAAACGTGCCATTTAGGAGAAGGTGTACCATCCTTATGGAGCACAGAATACCAGCTGATACAGTTCTCATCTGTCACCAACATCACAGGCCTTAAGGCTAACATAGCTGAGCTAGCTTCATTGGCACTTTACAATCAAGATTTTGGAATGAATTAATGCCGTCACATAGATGTAACTATCACAAAACAATCATCATCATACCATGTAGCAGTATGCCCCACTTTCATAATTTTGTGGCTGACAAAAAAGAAAATTAAGGCACTGAGATCTGATAATTTCGGCAACTAAGCTACTGAGATTGGCTAATTTCTCCTCCAACATAATATGAAGCAGAGACCTGATCATCCTGTCTGTTTTCCATTTTCACAGAGTCACAACCCACAGTTACACTTCAACATTGCAGTCATGAGAGGGTTAAGTTAAGATTTGAGTGGATCATTAAAAAGGCAGGGTGGTCTTGCTTGTTGCGAAGGCTGCTGGTTCAGGGGTGCATTCAAATTTGTAAGGCAAATACCCATTGATTGATTCATCCACAGAAGAAGCAAAAATTGGCACAAAAAGTAATGAAACAAAGTAAAACGTGGTAACCACAAAAGACTAGCACCCTGATCAATAGAGTGAACAGTAGCTCACTAGTTATGACAAACTTTTGTATCCATGAAAAAAATAAACACACGCTCACCACAAAACTGTTGATTTTCATACGCAAGAGTAAACATGAAGAGAAAATAAAGAGAAAGGAGTACATCTACACGGGAATATCAAGAGTGAACGTGTTTGATAGAATCCCAGTCTAATGTTCTGACATTTTACCAGTTTAATTCCAAGAAACTGCAATCTCTCGCGATGAATGATTGCGGTTCCTGCTAATAAAGCCTTACCCTTTTGCATGTGGCTATTTTATTGGGATCCCCACGATCATCTCCCAGAGAGAGAGAGAGAGAGGGTGGGCAATTACTCAAGGCAATTCAGAAACAAAGTGTGAAACAATTAGTTTAGTGTTCGATTCAACTCTCAGTGGTATTGGTGAAAAGTTGTCATAACGTGATTCTTTAATTGGTCCCGTGCCAGTGATAAGAACAAAAGCCCAAAGTAAATTGCAGAATTGTGAGCAGTATGCACTAAGACGAAAATTTCAAAACGAAAAAGTCGTCATACGAGGTGAGAGCAAAGTTCCCATCAGAAAATACTACTTCACATTTCTTTTTCCTGCAGTCAGAAATTGTTGGAAGATATGCAAATCATGCGGATCAACTCTGGCCAAAATTATCCCGATTATGATTGGTCGTGATTGATCTTAATTGATCATAATTTGTTATTATTGTAAATTAATTATTCCTCCTAGATCTAGATTGATAGAGTAAATCAATTAATTCTTTATTCATAGGGAAATTGTAATATAATTGTATTACATTGTACACAGCAGATCATTTGAGAGAAAAATACACAAAATTTCCTCAACTCTTCTTTCTCGAATTCTCCTCCTCTGCTCTTGCCGTTGTCTTCTAACATGGTATCGAGCGTCGTTGATCCCCTTGTCGCTTCCGCACGAAGAATTCATCGAAGGAGCTCTTCGAAACCCGCAAATGAGCAACGTTGACATCGGCAAACTCTTGAGGAAAGGAAAATTCACAACTCACCATGGCTTCTCCTCGGAACTCCAATCCAAGGGCTGAAGAAAGAACCAACGAAGGGAGAAATCATTCGTCCTTCCGTATTAGCAACTCCCCGCAGATTCGTCGGTCACGTAACAACTCACCTTACCTCTCGCCTCAAGCAATGGCGACCCACTCGAGGCTCGCCTTAGTTTGGGCAACCGATAATGGGTTAGCCATACCAGTGGATCCCATATCCACTTTATCTCGGGGCGAACCCGAATCCATCATCGCCTTTCATCGTGGGTCACCAAAGCCGCGATGGGGGCCTACCAACCGCAAGCGGGGCAAGCGCGACCATCGGGATGGAACAGACGGGCGGAGCAACCGAATCGGGTGTAGGAGAAAATACATACCCGAGAAACGAACATGCGGTATTTCCAATCGGGTCGGGCGACGGGTCAAGGGACGAATCCCTACCCGAATTACATACCCGGATTCTTCCTAGCCAGGTCGGGCGAATCGGGTCAAGGGACAAATCCCTACCCGAATCTCACACCCGGATTTTTTCCGGTTCCATCGGCGGCGTTCACCGGGAGACCAGAGATCGGTGATCCTCTGTACGTATCCAACGCCGACGGCCCGGAGCTTCGACTGATACATCAGCAACTCACAGGCCCTGAAACATACGCAAAATGGTCCCGTGAGCTCCGGCGGCATTAGTAACAAAGGATAAAGACGCCTTTATCGACGTAACGATCCCGATCCCCTTGGATGAACGCCTGGCCCGACACTGGCGAAAATGCAACCAACTTGTCCGTACATGGATTGGAAATTGCATATCGCCAGAGGTTGCGGCTGGGCTTCCACCCACAGAAGACGCAAAAACCATGTGGGAAAACGTCCGTGAGATGTACGGAAAAATGGATCAGGCAAAGATTTTTAATCTCATGCAAGAAATCGCGAATTGAAACAGGGAACTCGACGGTCACGGCTCGCTTCAACAGGCTATCGTCGCTCTGAATCAACTCGAGGCCGTAGAAGAACAACTCGTCGGACCGAATCGACGCTCAAACAAGTATAAGAGGATCAAGGAGAGAGAGAAGGCGACCAGATTCCTCTTGATTCTTAACGAATCCTACCTTACCTTTCGTTCGCAGATACTCGCGATGGAGCCGATGCCTTCGATTGGGCGGATATTCCAACTGGCGATGCAGGAGGAAGCCCAGAGAGCAACGACGATGAAGAACAGCGAGAGCATCGCCCTCGCCGCTCGAAGAGATGGAAAAGAGAGCTAACCCTAGCTCGAGAGAAGGCTCGGGAGAGAGAGAGGCGAAACCCACTAGGTTTGTGGGAGTCGATCCGGGCGGCTTTAAAAGGGAGTCGCCGAACGGTCCAGATTCGCCGCAAGGATCCAATGGCTTAGAGTATCTACGTGATCGAGCGGCTCGATTTCTTGCACTCATCGGACAATCCAACACGCGCGAAGATCGGACGGCTATTGTGGGATCGGAGCAGCGCATGGATCGGACGGTGGAGATCAAATCCCTTTAAAAGGGATGGACGGCCGATTTTTGCCACGTCATCCAAAAATTTTGGAAAAATTTTAAAGGAAAGGGTAAATTTTTTTGTGATTATTGCAAAGTTCTAATCACACCATTGACAACTTGCTGGAAATTACATGGAAAACCTGGGAGAAGGAGAAAAGATTTCCACAAAGATATCAAGTCATGGATCGGCCGGTCCAAAAATTGATCAACCAGTCACATATGGCCAACTTCAGCAATTAATGCAAAAATGGACATCTCGAGTAAAGGGGGCAGTTTCTCGTATATCCCATTGCTTTATTAATTCTATTTCCAGGAAAGAATGGATAATAGACTCGAGGCCGTGATCATATTATCTCGTGACAAGGAGTTGTTTACAAATCTAAATAAACATTTGATTTTCCTGTCACCGTACAATTGCCCAATGGACATGTGACTTATGTTAGAATATCGGGGACAAGTGCATCTCGGTCCCACGCTTATTCTACGAAATGTGCTCTATGTCCCGGAATTCCAGCTTCAACCTTATATCTATATCTAAAGTTTGCAAAGACAACTTGTGTCAAGTGGTATTCGACTCGACATGTCTATTTCAGGGCCCTTTCGACCGGGAGAGTGATGGGCTCGGGTAATCTCTTTGAAGGACTCTATTACCGGAAGGCTGATTTGAATTATTCATGCAATTTTTTAAAGGCTCATCATGTAATTCGCTTGCCAATGGTAGCAATATTACAATGCATATGAGATTGGGCCATAGTGCTTTTCGTATTCTCGATTGTTCAATTTGCCCCCTTGCCAAGCAATCACGCACTCCTTTTCCTCCTAGCACATCAAGGACTAGTCGGTTATTTGCTTTAATCCATGTAGACATCCGGGACCTTATCATACGCTTAATCATGACAGCTCCCGTTACTTCCTTACAATAGTAGATGATTACTCTCTGGGCGACATGGGTGTTCCTCATGCAGTCCAAACAACAGGTTCATTCTCACCTGCGAAATTTCATTCTGCTATCTAAAAATCAATTTAGGCAATCCATCCAGCGGATTCGTACTGACAACGGGAAGGAATTCTTTAGTCATGAATGCTCCATACTATTCAACTCTCATGGAATTCAGCATGAAAGCTCGTGTGTCTACTCTCCCCAACAAAATGGAGTGGTCGAAAGGAAGCACCGTCACTTACTGGAAGTAACCCGTGCCATCAAATTTCAGGCATCGATACCATACAAATTTTGGGGTGAGTGCATCATCACGCAACTTATCTCATTAAGATGCCTACCAGAATTCTTAAGGGACGGACTCCATTTGAGCTGCTGTTTGGGAAGAAACCAAAATTGGATCATTTGAGAATATTCGGATGCTTGTGCTATGCTGCAACTTTTGGGCCTCGTGATAAGATGGGCCCACGTGCAAAACAGTGCATATTTATGGGATACTCTAATCTCCAAAAGGGTTACAGGCTACTTGAAATAGCCACAGGAGATTTCCTTGTAAGTTGTGATGTTGTTTTTCATGAAAACAAATTCCCTTTCTCTGACATGAAGACAGACGAGAGCAGTGAGACAAGGATCAGGCATCACACACCTCTCCATGATGAAGCATCACATCAGGATCTTTCTTATGTTCCAATTATGCGACCATCCATTCCTACTCTGCATATGGCATCTCCTACCGAGGATCCCATTGAAAATAAATCGGATTCTTCAAAATGTATTCATGAAGATTCTCCAAAGAACAAATCTTACAGAGGAGAATCAAGGGGAGACAAATCTTACAAATGAAGACATCATTGATGCAACAACAAGACATCCCATTATTGAAGATAATCCTCCTAGAAGATCTGGTCGATCCACACGACCACCAACCTGGATGAAGGACTATGTATGTGCTGCACATAGCTCACCAGGTATTCAATATCCAATATCTTCGTATGTTTCCTTTGATAGACTGTCTCTGGAACATAAATGCTGCAGTAGCCGGTTATCTGAGGAAACTGAACCGGATAATTATAAAGAAGCCTCAAAGAACCCAAAATGGCAAGAGGCCATGAAGGCTGAATTGACGGCATTGGAAGAGAACCACACATGGGATCTTGTGCCACTACAGCTCGAGCGCAAACCCATTGGATGCAAATGGGTCTACAAGATCAAATATCGTGCCGATAGTTCAATAGAGCGCTACAAAGCCAGATTAGTAGCCAAGGGTTTCACCCAAATGGAGGGCTTCGACTACCACGAGACATTCTTTCCGGTTGCCAAAGACGTCACTGGACGTTCCTTTCTAGCATTGCTGCGATTAATGAATGGAATTTACACCGATGGACGTCCACAATGCCTTCCTCCACGGAGATCTCGATGAAGAAATTTACATGGAAGTACCTCCCGGGATACTGAGACAGGGGGAGAATAAGGTATGCTGTCTCCGTAAATCCCTTTATGGTCTGAAACAGGCATCAAGACAGTGGTATGCTAAATTCACTAATGCCCTAACAACGGCTGGATTCAGGCAATCCAAATATGACTATGCCCTATTCACAAGAACTAAAGGTATGTCATCTATATATCTAATGATTTATGTTGATGACATACTGTTATGGGAATGATAAAATCTCTATAGAAGCCTTCAAGGAATATTTACATGCTACCTTTCACATCAAAGATTTAGGAGCACCCAAATATTTCCTTGGTATTGAAATTGCCCGATCTGACAAGGGAATTTCCCTCAGTCAACGGAAATTTGTTCTAGAGATTATATCGTAAGGAGTCTATCGGGATGCAAACCAAATTTCGTGATTCCTATAGAGCAGAATGCCGGATTAACCACTGCAGAGTATGATAAAGGAACATCTCGGCATGATGATCCTCTCTTGAATGATCCTTCCAGTTATCAGAGACTAGTTGGGAAACTCATATATCTGACCATGACTAGCCCTGATATATCCTATGCAGTCCAAACATTAAGTCAATTCATGCACCAACCGAAGCGCTCGCATTTAGACGCAGCCTTAAAAGTGGTGAAATACCTAAAGAGATGTCCAAGGCTTGGGATACTTCTCTCTAAAAGATGTGACATGAAGATGATGGCTTATTGCGATGCAGATTATGCGACATGCCCAATTACACGGAGGTCTGTCACTGGGTATTGCATAAAACTGGGAGAATCTTTATTATCCTGGAAGACCAAGAAACAGGCAACCGTCTCTTTGTCCTCAGCCGAAGCAGAATATCGAGCCATGGCCAAGGCCACTTGTCAGATAGTCTGGATTCGAGGATTACTCAAGGATCTTGGAGTGAAAGTGCAAGGACCTACAAGACTATACTGTGATAATGATGCAGCTCTCAAACTTGCATCAAATCCTATAGTGCATGAAAGAACCAAGCATATAGAGGTGGATTGTCACTTTACCCGAGAAAAGATTCAGGAAGGAATAATCGAAACAAAAGGCATTGGAACGACGGAGCAGCCAGCAGACTTATTCACTAAGCCCTTATGTCAAAGGCAACATGCATATCTGTTGACCAAGCTAGGCGTCCTAGACATCTACAGGCCGCCAGCTTGAGGGGGAGTGTTGGAAGATATGTAAATCATGCGGATCAACTCTGGCCAAACTTATCCCGATTATGATTGGTCGTGATTGATCTTAATTGATCATAATTTGTTATTATTGTAAATTAATTATTCCTCCTAGATCTAGATTGATAGAGTAAATCAATTAATTCTTTATTCATAGGGAAATTGTAATATAATTGTATTACATTGTACACAGCAGATCATTTGAGAGAAAAATACACAAAATTTCCTCAACTCTTCTTTCTCGAATTCTCCTCCTCTTCTCTTGCCGTTGTCTTCTAACAGAAATTACAGGGAAGATAGACTCAAGAAACTGCTAATACAACGGGCTAACGAATGGAATCCATTGTTGAATCACCATCTTCACTACTTTCGTAATTTTGACATACCAACTGCAGTCCATTGCTGAAGGTTGGCAACAACAATTTCCGCAGAGGAAGGACTCCGATCTCGTGATCCCATATAATTTCCTGTCAAACATAACAGAAGTGTGAGTCAATGAACAAAGAACAGGGACATGAGTTTGTCACAGCCCAAGAATAATCACCTCTATACAATATAGATCCAAGCAATACTTATTTCTAAAGGAAAATTGAAAGACCACAAACATGATGGTAAGGCACGTATAACCGGAAACTTACAAAAACAACCACCATCACATGGAAAAAGTTACTTTCTAAAAGTCGGTCTACTTCCATGAAGGAAGTCTGCATTTTAATAAAATCCAAAGGACTTGCAGGAAAAGGGAAGTGCCAAACCTATATATTTCAACACATCCATCGTTCAAAAGAGCTTGCGTAATTGAAAAGAACATGTTCGAAAAATGTGACATACCTCTGTTATTCAACAAGTCACTAGATGTAGCTTTCATCAAGGGATCCGTTGGCTTGTTCGAAGATTCTTCAAAAAAATTTCTCTTCTAAGTAAGCTTTTCTCTAGGCCTCAACAACAAAAACAATTCCATATTAAATCAACAACTCATGCTCACCTCAAATCCAAAAAACCTGAAAGAATATTTTACTTGCACAAATAATAGGCAACCAACTTTGTATTCTTAGGAAGAGGTGAGATTTAAAAAAAAAATAGTCTTAGGTTTTATTGAATATATCACCACCTATCTCTCGTGACTCTTCGTGTTTTGGTCGAAAGGCTGTTCAGTTTTCAATGGAAGCCGTTTCGGCACCCATATTAAAGTGTCTTTATTACTATTTATTTAGACATGTCTTTTCATATTTGTAAGGGATGTCAAGAGTCATGTTAAGGAATGTCAAGAGTCGTGTTTTAAGCCTATTTATAAACGAGTCTTGTAATCGTTTCAATATAGAGAGTGAAAAGTATTTTACAGCAAGTAGGATATTCATCTCCTTCCTATAAAGCTTCACTTGTGAGAGTGTTATTAGAGTTGTGCGACTCTGATATTCAACAATTGGTATCAAAGCAAGGTTATCTAAGACCGAAAACACGGTTGTTAGGGACCGTGAGTCAAGTCTTTCGGAGCGTAGTTCATGAACACGGTGGTCAAGGACCATTGTTTGTGCGCAGGCAGTTAAGGACCATAATACGTCGAAGTTCTGCAATGTATAGTCAAGGACTCTGATCGATTGGTCGAGAATCAAGGTTTCCTAGAGTAGTGCTAGGCATTATTTCAAGTCAGATGGCGAATATTTCAAATTCGACAAATGGCATTGAGAAGCTCAACAACTCCAATTACAATAATTGGAGTGTCCGAATGTAGTTTTATTTGATGGGTCAAGATTTGTGGGATATTGTTGGCGGCGACAACACCACGGCACCCAGAGATGATGATGGACAGAGGAGATGGAAGATAAAAGTAGGTAAGGCTCTTTATGCTCTTGCTATAACTGTCGAAGATGATTTATTGCCCCACATTAGGAGCGCGGAAGACTCCCAGGGAGGCGTGGGATAACTTGGCAGCATTATTCGCAAGGTCGAATGATGCCAAGCTACAAAGGCTGGAGAACAAGCTACTGTCGATGTCACAAAAAAATATGACGGTGAGTCAGTATTTCTCCAAAGTTAAATCTATTCGTGACGAAATTTCAAAGTTAGATCCCGCCGATGCCATCTCAGAAACAAGAATGAGAAGAATTATTATTCACGGGTTAAAGCCAGAATATAATGGTTTTATTACGGCTACTCGTGGATAGGCAACTCAATCGACGTTGACCGATCTGGAGAATATTCTGGCTAACCAAGAGACTTTTTTAGATAGTCAAATGTCTAAGGTTGCGGTTAAGGAAGAAGAAAATGCCCTCTTCAGTGATAAAAGAGGGTTCAAGGGCCATAAGTGAACCGGTGCTAACAATAAAGATGGCAAGTCCAGGAAAAGCTATGTTGAATGGCAAAAACAACCAGCTCGTGAAGGATGGCAAAAGCATCCAGGAGAGTCAAGCCTTTGACTAGGGGGAGTCGGGCGATGCGATGGCCAAAGACGTACTGGACGATGTTACATTTGCGGCAAGGAGGGCCACTTTGCCAAAGATTGTCGAGCGAAGAAAGTTGAAGGAAATGTCGCAGCATCATTGAAGAAGAATGATTTCGATGAAGATAAGGAATGGGATTTCCAAACTTCTGTTGCAATAGTGGTGTTGGATGAGTTTGCTGCCTCTTCCGCAGTCGAGTTAAATGATGTGATGGCATTAATCTCTATAAGTGAAAAGTTGATTAATTATGATTATGACTGGATTGTTGATTCAGGGTGTTCGAGTCATATGACTAGAGATCAAGGCAAATTGTTGAACATGCGTAATTATACCGGAGGACGTGTTGTTATTACTGTAGACCGCTCGTGTGGCACCCCCAAACAACTGAGGTCACCACCGATACCTATCGCTCCACCAAATGAATACCAGTTAAATATCTTTGTTTCGGAGTTAAAGAAGAACCGTAGTTCATAGGCATATTATTTATTTATTTATTTATTATTATTTTTTTTGAAAACGGTCCCAGCGCATCTTATTAGTGAAAGCATAAACAAGTCTCACCATTTCTCCCTCCAATAACCATAATGCAATGCACACCAACTATGCACCATAAGAAAAGATAAAGCCGAGCCACTCTTTATTTATATTTTCATGATGGACTTCTCGGGTCGGTACAACCAAAAAGAAAAGCCAAGACTTTTAGCTAAACTTGGCCACAGCTCAAAAGAGAGATCTCGACCCCCCATATCGATCACGCCTCCATCTACAAGTGTCGGCTATTCCCAAAAAGTGTCAGCTCCCACTCCTCACGTGGGCCATCACACCCATCCCGGTGCGTCGAGCGGTGGTGGCGGCAACATCCCCCGCATCACTCCGTCACGGCGGATGTGGACGGACAAGAACTCTTGGATGACCGGCCCCCAGCCATGCCCACATCTTACATTACCAGCACATGAACCCGTATAAACGTCAGACCAGGGATGGTGACGCAATCAAGCTCCGTACAATCGACCTCCATGTCAGATGGAAGGCCGTAAAAAGTACCCCACGTGACCGGAGAGAGAGGCATCTTTCTAATCTGAAATGTTTGTCCCCAAAGGGGTGAGTACAACCACTCAGCAAGTAAAGGATCCATTAAACTACTCAATGCATCAAACAAAATGATCATGTCATCATAGTAGAGTACATATCATTCATACATCCAAGCATAACTACCTTGTAGCCATGCATATGTCATCATACCATATATGCATACACGATCATGCACTCATCATCAAACATTCATGCATATAACATCATGCCATAGGTGCATATAAAACCATGCACTCATCATCAAGCATTCATGCATATACCATCATGCCATAAGTGCATATACAACCATGCACTCATCATCAAGCATTCATGCATATCCTTGCCTTATATGCACATACCACCATGCACTCATACATATTATATCATACAGTCATGCATACATGTCACCATACCATGCATGATTCAATTTCAACTTTTTATCTTTCAGTTAGGTCACCACATTTTTCTTTCCCGGGAGCAATAATTGCATCCCACATTTTATCACTCGCACCCAACCTGGCATCGCAAGGAACCTCCAGCACACACCTCCGGCCATCCGGCACACACACTCCGGGCATCTCGTACCCCAACTAGCATCACGAGGTATTCCCCCCGGCACACACCTCTGAGGCTTATGGCACCCCTACATTCCGGGCATCTCGAAACTCCCAAGGACATCCGGCACACACAGTCTAGGCATCCGGCACTCCCCTCCGGGCATCCCGACTTTCCTGAGGCATCATCGGCTCACACCTCCGACGGTATTCTCATTTATCATAATTCATATTCAGATTTGTGTCTCAATATTGACATGGCACATGATGTGATGGCAACAAGGTCAATTTCAGCTTTTGATTTTATATGTAATGCCAAATATCATCACATGTGCAGCAAGATTCAATCACTTAAAACAATATGATCCATGGGGCTCATACAAAACATAATAGTCCATGCATTACAGCTTTTGAAATTCACACAATCCAGCTTGCACAGTTTCAGAAAACATTTTAATTAAATACCCAAATGACCTTCAAAAATTATGAAATTTGAACATGTGATAGTCAAGACATAAAGGCAGATACTTCATGAAGAACAATACACCAAAAGATCCCCATATAATTCGGTATAGACCATGCATCACAGTACTATTCCTAACAGTTCAACTTGCACAATTTTTGAAACATTTTTGGTTAAATAGGCAAATGAACTTCAAAAATTATGAAATTTGAATGTGTTGTAGGGAAGAGATAAAGAGAGATATTTCATGCAGAACATGTTTCCAAAATAACCTCATACAAAATGATATAGTCTACGCATTGCAATTTACAAAGTCCCAACACATCAGATTGCACAGTTTTAGAAACATTTCCGATTAAATACCCAAATGACCTTCAAAAATTATGAAATTCGACTATGTAATAGTCAAGACCCTAAGGTAGATATTTCATGAAGACATCATAGTCAGATTCGTCCTAGGTAATTAAATATGGATGGTTAAAACCCCTGTTCCTAGTACCAAAATTTCCAGATATAATCATCTCTGAAAGACCACGTTTTCACCTACATATTCTTGTTTTTTTTCTCTAAATTTTTGATATGTTAAATCTCAGGATGTCCTTTACATCTTTTGTTAAGAAATCAAAGTGAAATTTCAACAAAAAGATTGCCTCACAGTCCGTGCATTCATCAAGGGTGGGTACCAAAAATCTCCAGATCCCGTCTTTCCAAAGAATAACGATTTCACCCACTTATACTTGTTTTTTTTGTCCCAAATTTGAGTATGTTATACTCCAAGAAGTCCTTAACAACTTTCATTGATAAGTCAAATCCAAAATCCAACTTGAACATCACATGCAAGTCACTAGAACATCCAAGGTTGAGCTGTTTTCTCAAGAACAGTACACTAGACTAGAGCACCACCCTTATAACTTCAATTTCTTACATTCTAAACCTCCGAAATTTTTACCATTCAATCACACACACTAAGCACAGCATGCAAGAGTAGATCAAGGGATCCCATTTGCCTCTAGACTGAGCAACGGCGAGCATAATGGCGGTGGGACACGGCGGCGACGGATGATGATGCACGGCCCCTCCTCCTTCCTTCTTCCCTTCTTCCTTTCTTCCTTTCTTCCTTCTCTTTCTCTCCTCTCTCTCTCTAGGATGAACCCTCCTCTCTCTCTCTCCCTCTCTCTCGCTTAAACCGGCCATCATTTCCCCTAATTTCCTCCCCATCATCATTAGCCATCATCACTTCTTGCATGGGTGACACTTGGCCATCATCATGGGACAAATGGGGGGAGGCATGCAAACCGGATTCCCCCCTCCTTCGTGCGACAACAGCCCCTCATGGGCTTATGGGCCGGCCATTAAGGCCCATCTTAGGCCCAACACTCTTGGGCCTAAGTCCCAAGCTTAAATAAATCCAAAATTTGCCCCTTTTAAAAACTAACTAAATCCCTATTAAATCAAAGTACTAAATTGCAAAATTAAATGGCTATACACTTGAAATCATAAATCCATAACTTCCAATTTATAATACATATGGCCAAAGATAGAACTATCTTTCCCAAAATTTATCCATTAAAAGCTTGGCCATAAATTTTATTGCGAATCATGGATCAAAAGGCTACAAAATACAATAACGGTGTTTCCCTCGCCTATCCATGGCTCATGGCATACTTAGGGGTTTTCATGAAATTCTAGGGTGCCACAGCTCGAGGTTGCTGATTACTCATATCGGCGAGATGATGATAACTTCTCGGTTCAATTCACAACAAATTGAATTGAGAAGTGTGTATCACGTGCCAGGAATGAAGAATAATATTGTTTGTGTCCCAGCTCACAGACTCGGGTAATTATGTGGTGTTCGGTCCACGAGATGTTAAGGTGTACCAAAGTTTGAAGCCCACTGGTCGACCAATCATGGAGGGATGTCGGTTGGAGTCCGTTTATGTAATGTTTGCTCAAACAGCATACGTAAACAAACTCAAAGGAATAATACACCCGATTTATGGCATGCGCGGCTTGGGCATGTAAGTTATCACAAGTTGAAGGTGATGATGCAAAAGAACATGCTGAGGGGTCTTCCTCAGTTGAAAGTGCAAGAAAATGTGATTTGTGCCGAGTGCCAATACGGAAAGGCACATCAACTTCCGTATGAGGAATTGTCATTCAAAGCTCGGATGCCTCTCGAGCTCGTTCACTCGGATGTGTTTGGTCTAATGAAGCAGCAATCTGTTAGCGAATTCAAGTATATGATCACTTTCATTGACGACTTCTCTAGGTACATCTAGGTTGATTTCATGAAGGAAAAATTTGAGGCGTTTATCATATTTAAGGTGTTTAAGGAGAAGGTTGAAAGTGAAGTTGGTAGAAAAGTTTGTTGCTTACGCATTGATAACGGGGAAAAGTACACTTCCTACAAGTTTACAAAGTATTTGCAAGAGTACAAGATATACTGCCGCAATAGAACGGTGTTGCCGAAAGAAAGAATCGACATCTAGTTGAGACATGCAGGAGCATGTTGCATGCGAAGAATGTTCCACCGAGGTTTTAGGCTGAATGTATGAAGAAGATGCCTCACGTGACTAACAGGCTACCACAAACAAGGCTTGGTTTTATGTCACCATATGAGAAGCTATGGAATCGTAAGCCAGTGGTAAGTCACTTTAGAGTTTTTGGATGTGTTTGTTATGCATTTGTGCCTGATCATCTTCGCAGCAAATTCAACAAGAAGGCGGTCCGATGCATATTCGAGGGATATGATGATCAATGAAAGGGGTGGAAGTGTTGTGACCCTACAATAGGGAGGTGCTATACTTCAAGAAATGTGGTGTTCGATGAAGTGTCGTCTTGGTGGTCACCTCAAGTAGTCGGATTGCCAAATTCACAACATTTTGACGAAGAGGTTGAAGAAAGGCTGAAAGAATTCGATGAGAATCAACTTGTTGAAAAAGATGTCAAAGCACAATCACCAAGATCGACAAGTTCATCTAGTGAGCATCCAAGGTCAACAAAAGAACTTCGACCAAGTCAGGTTGAAGAACTTGAAGAGGAGGAGCCTCAACTTTGGAGATCAACGAGGCAAAGGAAGCCAAACCCCAAGTATGCCAATGCAGCATTGACTAAAGATGTTGGCATGGTTGAGCCTTCGACATATGAAGAAGCCTCGAAGAGTACAGAATGGAGGAAGGCTGTGGAAGAAGAAATCCTCGCACTAAAGGAGAATGAGACATAGGACTTGGTACTAAAACCTGAAGAGGTACGTCCTATTTCTTGCAAATGGGTTTATAAACTTAAAACTCGACCAGACAGGTTGATTGAGAGGTATAAAGCACGTCTAGTGGCTCGAGGATTTTCGCAAAAATATGGGGTTGATTATGAAGAGACCTTTAGCCCGGTGGCAAAAGTTACCACTGTCCGAGTTCTATTAGCACTTGTAGTAAGCAAGTCGGGGAATGTGTGGCAAATGGATGTGAAGAATGCTTTCCTACATGGAGAACTCGAGTGAGAGATATACATGGAGCAACCATATGGCTTCAAGAGCAAAATTCATCCAAAATATGTCTGCAAGCTAAAGAAAGCATTGTACGGCTTGAAGCAAGACCCAAGAGCGTGGTATGGAAAAATTGCAGTGGGAGTAGTGAGTCGATTCATGGAGAAGCCAAGGAAGCCTCACTTGGATGCAGCCAAGCGTATCTTGAGGTATGTAAAGAAGACTTTTGATTTTAGGCTTTTGTATAAAAAGGGATCACCGAGTGAGTTGGTCGGTCATTGTGATGTTGACTATGTTGGAGATCAACACACACGATGATCAACTACTGGATACTCATTTAATCTTGGATCAGCAGTAGTGTCCTGGTGCAGTAAAAGACAGCCGAATGTGTCTTTGCCTACAACAAAAGCTGAATACAGAGCAGCAACAATGGCAGCTCAGGAGAGCATGTGGCTAGTGCAGTTATTGGATGATCTTCATCAGTCAATAGGCTATTTGACAATATTGTATTGTGATAATCTATCCACTATAAGCTTGGCAAAGAATCCAGTTTTCCATGCTAGGACTAAACATGTGGAAGTCCATTATCACTTTCAGCGAGAGAAAGTGTTGGAGGGCGAGATCAAGATGAAGTACATCAAGATAGGTGATCAAGTTACTGATATCTTCACCAAAGGTCTTGGAGCTGCAAAGTTTGAAGAGTTTTGAGCTCAACTTGGTATGGTCACGAGGACTATCCTTAGAGAGAGTAGTTGGTGAGGGGGAGTATTGAATATATCACCGCCTATCTCTTGTGACTCTTCGTGTTTTGGTCGAAAGCTATTCGGTTTCCAACGGAAGCTGTTTCGATACGCATAATAAGTTTCTTTATTACTATTTATTTAGACATGAATTTTCATATTTCTAAGGAATGTCAAGAGTCGTGTTTTAAGCCTATATATAAACGAGTCTTGTAATCGTTTTAATATAGAGAGTGAAAAGTATTTTACAGCAAGTAGTATTCATCTTCTTCCTTAAAAAGCTTCACTTGTGAGAGTGTTATCAGAACTGTGCGACTTTGATATCCAACACATTTAAGAAGAATCGAGAAATCACTCGGAAAATGATATATACCACAAAGCACATCCACCTTTCTGAATTATCAAATCAAGGTACTATAAGTTTTTATTGACACTGTATACACAATCAACAAACTAGTAAATCATGCTCTTTCTGAGAAGTTTGAAAGGTATTTCCATAAGAGTTGGAAATACATGCATGTAATGGTAATTAACACTATTATTATTATTATTATTTTTTTGCTGAATGACGTGATTTGTGGACTATGATCTAACACAACTTCAATAACATCTTTTGGTGTATCCATGATTAGGTCCTGAAAGTTCTCAAGCAATTTTTCATAACTCCTTACTCTTCAAAGTTGTTGATTCTTCAACATGCAAATGTCCGACAATGCATGTGACACATATTAAGCACATAAGATGACATGGATTGGACAAAGAATAGCATGCTATATAGATCACATTGTCAATACATATACATCTAATGTAAGTAAGCAAGACAATTGTAAATTTATTCCATACTGAAATAGGGATCGACGATCACAAAAACAAAGAATTTGCAATAGAGTATCTTCAAATGAGCTCAAGCTTTTAGATATAACTAAGATTCTATGAAGATTAAAGTACCATTTACATTTTATAAACTTCTACATGAGCACCTTATTAAGCACATGACCAATTCATCCAGACGTTATGCATAACAAGTTCAAGACTGTTCTCAGCAAATTCATGTGATTAAAGATAGTCAACAAGGAAGTAAATAAACTGACAATTAGAGCATTACTAACCTTGAGAGAATTGTTCAATGCTTCGTCATTACTAGCATAGGTTGCGTCAAATGTTCATGTTCAATCCTACAATCCTACGGACGAAAATTTTGGATGTTTGCAAGAAAGTTTTAGGGAAGCAACAAGTATAAATACAAAGAATGAAAAAAAAAAAAAGTTCAATGACATGTAGAAAGAATACTAACGTGGAATACAATTGATTTAGCAACACACTTCATCCTCTTCCTCCAATTTGCCTTCCTACCATACCAACAAAGTCAGGGATAATCTAACGAAGTAAGAAGAGCAATGAATTCTATGCAGTGACAGTGGTTGGAGCTTTGACCCTTGTCACTATATTAAGAATGCTAATTTAAAGCAGATTAGAAACAACTCATACCTTTGCTGCAGATGTACGTTGTAAGCCCTACAACATTGCATCTATTCTCACAGTTGCATGCCTAGACTGGAAAATATAATGCCCACCCATTAGCACCACAAGAATACAAAGTTCTAAGCAACAGAAAAACAAGGAAGTCAATTAGCATATAATGATATTGGTACAAATACATACTCTAATCAAGAAACTCACATTCATAGATTGCATTTCATGAAGCGCCGCCAGAGTGTCCATCTCCCTCTTGGAATCTAAAGTTTTATTTTCCAAGTGCTTGATGCGACCATGCATCTAAAATCAGTTTGATCGAAAAATTAAAGTGTTTCAATGTGATGGTGGGGGCGAATTTTCAAGTAATAAGTTTCAGAATCACTTAAAAACCTATGGAATCAAAAACTACATGTCATGTCCATATACTCTAGAACAAAATGGGATTTCAGAACGGAAGCATAGGCATGTGGTGGAACTTGGATTATCAATGTTGTTTCATGCAAGAGTCCCATTGATTTGTTGGGTGGATGCCTTCTTGACTGCAACTTATATTATAAATATGCTTCTTGCTCAAAACTTATAGATGGAGTCCCCATATAGTAAGCTCTTCAAGCATAAACCAAGTTATGAACATTTACGTGTCTTTGGAAGTGCTTGCTATCCTTGTCTTAGATCATATACGCAACACAAGTTTGATCCTCGCTCACTCACTTGTGTGTTTCTCGGCTATAGTGATAAACATAAAGGGTATAGGTGTCTTGTACCCTCGGATGGCGGAGTTTATATTAGCCGAAATATCACATTCGATGAGAGTTTCTTCCCTCTTGCTAACTAGTTGAATGAGGTGTTTCCACATTATACTACTTTGTACCACAAATGGGTTGAAGAGGTCGAATTTTTGGATTCAACCAAAGCAGAACGAGTGAGGAAAAGTCCACGGAATAATGTAAGATTTTTACAAGAACATGAGTTGCCCAAAATCAACCGATGCGTGCCCCAAACACCACCACTGAGAAGTCACAAACACCATCTGATCCACATTCACCGACTCTAATAGATTCATCATCTGTCTTAGAAATAAGTGGAGATGGTGCACCTGGTCAACCAACTGCAATTCCGGTTGACAACCACTAGAATCAAGAGAGACAAGTTTTACAGCCCACAATATCAACCGGAACATCAAAACACTCCATGCAAACCCGGTCCAAGTCAGGCATTGTTAAACCGAATCCTCAGCATGCTTGTTTGGCCGAATATCATGTACTTGCAAAACCCAAGACAATCAAATTTGCTTTAGCTCATGAGGGGTGGCATAGAGCAACAATCGAAGAGATGAATACACTTCATGAAAACCAAACCTAGACATTAGTTCCAAGAACTAATCACATGCATGTGATAGGATGCAAGTGGGTTTTTAAAACTAAACTGGCACCGGATGGAAGTCTTGACAAGTCGAAAGCAAGATTGGTAGCAAAGGGATTCCACCAGGAGAAAGGAATTGATTTCCTCGAGACGTTTAGTCTAGTCATCGAACAAGCAACAATTCGGATTTTTCTCTTAGTTGCAATGGTAAAGAGGTGGTCGATACATCAACTCGATGTCAAAAATGCCTCCTTGCACGGCACATTGAAAGAGACTGTCTATATGGAGCAACCACTTGGGTTTGTCCATCCTACACTTGTTGATCATGTCTACCTACTCCGAAAGTCTCTTTAAGGTTTACGACAAGCATCGCGTGCATGGTTTGAGAAATTTAGTAACTTCCTACTTGAATAAGGTTTCTTTTGTAGCACTACAAATCCATCACTCTTTGTATTTCAAAAGGGGCAATACATAATTTTACTCTTACTCTAAGTAGATGATATATGACATCCCGATTTTTCCAATTCTATTTTCAGCTGTTTGAGTCGGGCATTTCATCTGTGCATTTAGTTCGACTCTCTGAGTTGGCCACTCATGAGGGAACTAGCTTATTGGGTGAAGCAATTAAGGGATTTTAATGCGTCAGACTTGGGGACTCATTACCCTCAGGTCGGATGCAAGAAAATTTCCCTGAAAGCTACCTGGTAGGTTAGGACGTGCTGGAATTGCACCAGATCGAAATTAACTGTGAAAATTGAGATTGAATCCAGAAATTGGAAGTCATGATATGTCACAAATCATTTTAGGATCATTAACTCATATTCGAAAGATTTTTCATGCAATTAGAGTTTTTTAGCGAATTAAATCAGAGAATGGCTAATTTGGCTCGAGAAATTAGTAGGTCCACCTTTGGTCATGCTTTTGGGATTTAAGTTGGTTCTATAGACAAGTGAAGATGTGAATTAAAGTGTGGTGACATTGGATCAATTTTATGGATTTCAATTGGGCTCAACTAGAAGAGAATTGAATTGAATTAAAGAAATTAATGTACAAAGTTTCATGCCCTGGCGAAAAAATAAAATGGACCCATTGGATTGAGGTTGTGGGAGTTTTGAGTGAGTGGAAGATGACCTCATGTGAGGTCATGGTGGGCCATACTTGGGGATTAAAGAAAAAGGGAAAATGAGGGAAGTGGGCCCCACACTTCATCTTCAACCTTTGAACAAACAAGAGAGAGGAGGAGGAAAAAGAAGAGGGACCCGGCCGAAGCCCCCCCCGGTCGACGCCCCCAGCCCACGTGCGCCAGCTCCGCCAGCCGTCGTCGTCGCCGCGCCGCACCGCCACCGTCGCCAGCCGCCATCGTCTCGCGCTCGCCTAGCTCGTGCCACCTCGCCGTTCCACCTCCAGCACCGTCGCCGCGCCCCGTAGCTTCCTCGTGTCCAGCAGCCGCGCCGTCCGTCGCCCGCCTTCGTCGCCGGAGCAGCCGCCGCGAGTCATCGACCCTCCTCCGTCGTCCTTCCGCCCGAAACCGCCCCGGATCTCCTCTTTTTCGGCCCCAAACAGCAGCCAACAGAGAAGAAGAAAAATGGGTATGGCAGCCCCTTCGTGGGCCGTTTTGGCTGGCTTCCCGACCTTGGATGTTTGGCTTGCTTTGGAGAAAGTCGATCCCCTCGTCGTCCTCGTCGTTTTGGTCCGTTCAGTTTGTTAATCGGGTGAGTTTATCTCACTATTGATTAGAGTGTTAATGATGCCCTAAGTGTGTTTAGTTTGAATTAAGCATGTTTAGGTGGATAGATTAGTATATTTTATTATAAGTTGGATTAAGAGATTGGTTTAAGTTAAATTGTGTCTAATTAAGGTAAAAAGTGGATTATTTAATGTTAAGTTGTGATGGGACATAAATGGATTTTAATTTAGAATTATTTAACTATTTCGAAATTCTAAGGATTAAAATATTATATTATATTTCGGAATTAATTAAATAATAAAAAAATTAAATTAAAAAAAAGGAAAAAATTATTTTTAGCCTCGATTGTTCAGAATTTCGTGCCGATCGCTGCTATGTTGTTAGAATTTAAATTTGATACCTTGTTGTGGTGAATTGAGTGTATTGCGATAAATAGGGGTTCTTTGTAAAAATTCAAAATGTAGGAATTGTTGAGAATTTGGCCGTGATAAACCACCTATTAGAGGTTGTGCCTATTGAGGCCGTGACCACCTGAGGTCGTGCCTATGAACCACCTATTAGAAGTCGTGCCCATGGGGCCGTGATTGACTACCTTTTTGAAGGTTGTGCCACTAGCAGATTTACCACCTTATTAAAGGTCGTGCCATGTGGGGCTGTGATTATCACTGATTGTTAAGTCTACCTTTGGGGGTTGTGATGGGATGTAGAGATTGACTTGCTGGATGACATGTAGTCGGCGGAGCCGATTGATTGTTGAGACGATCCAAGTGATTGAATTGCTTTGATGGTGTGATTGTGCCTTAATTGTTTGGTTATCAAAATCGTACGTGGTTGATTTATATAAATTGTGCTAACTTGCAGATGAATGATAATACAAGGTAAGTCTTCTTGATGTTGTGGCTAGGTCACTTTGGGGTGTATTTTCTTTCTAATAGGGGTTTAGGGGGTTGAACTTGCTGAGACAATGTCTCACCCCGTTATGGGCCAACATTTTCAGGTCCCGTGTGGACGGAGCAGCCAATTCGCCTGGTTGGCCTAATGGAGTTGCAAAGGTGAAGTTTGAAAGATTGAAATTTGTATTCGACTTGTAGGTCGTAGGATGGTTCCTATTTAAGGGCCGGTCTTTTGTAGACTTTTGGCCGTAGATCTTTGTTGTAAATTTCATTGTTTTATGAAAATGTAATGATGTGAATTTACTTCCTACTGCGCTATCCTGTATTTTATTGTCAGGGGTTTTATAATATGCTTCCGCATGTGCATTAAAGAACTGAATGGGTCGGCGACTTAACTTGGGAATGTCGCATTTGAATGACCATGGTGGGATGTTGGTGTGCTCGAGGTTCGGGGCATGACATGATATCCTGTTGACAGGTAATTCTAATCTTTTACTTGCACAACTGATTACAATTCAATGTTTCACATGAAGGACTTAGGATGTATTCATTACTTCTTGGGTATTGAGGCAAAACACACACCCGAAGAACTCTTTCTTTGTCAGACGAAGTATGCTGTTGATCTTGAGAAATCAAACATGAAGGAATGTAAGCCAATATCAACATTGCTGCCTATGAAATTCTCATATTCTTTTGATGATGAAATCTATCTTGATTAACCACTTGAATACCGCAGCTTAATTGGGGGTCTCCAAAATTTGACAATAACAAGACTAGTTATTGCTTATGCTACCAATATGCTTTGTCTAAAAATGTAAATCCTACAGTTGGTGACTTTAACAAATTAAAATGAGTTCTTCATTATGTTAAAGGAACTATAAACCTAGGACTTTTCCTTCACTCCAACAGTTCCTTGAAGCTTTATGGGTTTTAGGATGCTGATTGGGCTGGTTGTGTTGAAACAAGCTTTATGGGTTTTTGGATTGTGCTGGTTGTGTTGAAACAAGATGTTCTACAACTAGATTCTGTACTTATCTTGGGTCCAACATGCTCTCTTGGTCAACAAAGAAACAAAATACAGTATCTCGATCATCCAGTGAAGCAGAGTATAGAGCGCTGGCTTATACTACTATTGAGCTCATATGGATAAGTTTTGTCCTTCGGGACATTGGCATCTTGTTAGATTCACCAATAGTAATCTTTTGTGATAATCCATCAGCAATCTCTCTTACAACCAATCCTGTATGACTTGCTAGGACAAAACATATTGAAATTGATTTCCATTTTTTTCACGAGAAAGTATCTCTTGGTTCTGTGAGTGTACGATATGTTCCGAACAACTACCAACTTGTTGATATTTGTACTAAAGCACTATCCAAACGGGACCATTGCATCTTACGCACCAAACAGGGTCTAGGGTTCAAACCCACACCCAGTTTATGGAGGGATGTTAAGAATGAAGCGCCACAAATGCTTAGAAGGAAGTAGCAGGAAGAAACTCGACAACTAAATTCAAGTAGAACAGAGGAAATAGAGGATTGACATGAAGAAGAAGCAGTTAATCAAATTATAAGGGTGTAAACTACGTTGTTTGCTTCAGCAGAGTTGTTTCTTGTACACACTTGCATGAGCTCTATTTTCTGTTATGTTTGTGTGAGCTATCATTCAATGAGTGGTTGGTTTAGATCTATAAGTTTCCTTCTCTGTTGTTATATAAAAACATGTAAAAACAAAACGGTTGAAGATTGAGCTCTCAGATGAACGCACTATGAAAGAAAGAAGAAGATGAGCTCTTCAGAAAGCTCTCTTCTCGTTCCACTTCAACTACTTCCTTCTATATTCATTTTTCTTCACTCTTTAGTCTCCTTTTCTTTTCTCACCCTCCCTCACCTACCCAAACCCATATGAAAAGGCCCGAGTCAAATACTACCCAAAGACCAACAAACTCTAAAAGAAACCCAGAAAATCAAAAGACACGATCATCCTGTAGACGCCAGAGCTCAAAAGTTCTTGGCCCTTGACTCCAAGAGGTAATTAGAATTGTGTGGATTAGTTTTGATGGTGAGCTTAGCAGAGCAAAAGGGTACATTTAAAGTAAAACCTCAATATCCGAAAAACCAGACCCGTTTGCTCGTGAAAACAAACGAACACCGAGAATTAGAACAAAGTCCACGACTTCGAATTAGGAAATAGAACCGAAGGTGTGCAACTTGTTGGATATATTGTTAATATAGTCGAAAAATAATATGTTCACGTACAAACCCAATAAGTGAAAGCACGGTTATTTGGGTACATATGAGTCGAAGCCCAATAACTTGCATATAAACTTTAGGGTTCCCCTACACTGGAGGCAACATTGTTGAGCGTTCTAAACTTGACGTCTCTTGGTGTACTACTTCAAGCAACTACTTTTTCTCTCTCAAACCTATAACCTCAAACAATCTTGAAGTATTATGTTCGTGTGTCGGATTTGAGCGAGTAAGGTGTCTTCTTGAAGATTTCGTCAAGATGAACTCATGGGTGCAATTTACTTTCGATTTTGACAGTAGTATTGGCTGGGATATGATTTTGAAGATTTGGTGACCGAAATATTTGATTCAAAAACCCAAAAATTATAGCCAATTTTAGAGGATGAAACCACTTGGTCTTTGTTCTACTCGTCAATACGAACATTTTGAGTGGTCACTCGCATCAATCGGAGGTCGAACGGAGAAGTTATGACACCCAGAAGTTTCCATCTAAATTTCAAGCGAATTTTGGCGATCAAATTTCTAGTGAATTTCGGTGACGGAAATTTCTAGCGAGTTTTGGCGACAAAGGTAGTCCATCTTAAGGTTTTTGGGCGCTGTAGATCTATTTTTGGAGTTTGTTTTGGTAAATTCCATCTCTACAAAGTAGTTTGATCAAGGTTAGGGGAGTTATTCGATTTTATGGCTCCGAGAACTTCAAGGTGCACTCCTTCTAACACTTTGCTCTAATTAAAATGGCAAAGCGTAGTTTCTATGATATTATAAAGTTGCAATCATTTGATGTTACTGAATTTCATAACTAGAAATTATATGTTCAATTTGGCATGAAAGAACGTGACATGTTCTATACTGTATTAAGTGATTTTGCATCTATCACTGAAGATGTGGATGAATATTAATGGAACAAAGATGAGGATTTTTGTAAAAATTATTTGTTGAACTCTCTAAATTCTAATCTGGCTATGAATTATAATGAGTATAAGACGACAAAAGAGATATGGGATTACTTGAATGCTCAGCTCCAAAAATAAGAGGGGCTCTCTAAAACTCTCCTAACGGAGAAATTCTTTAACTTTAAATTCACTATGAATTTAAGCATTACCTCTTAGTTAGTTGAATTTGAGAACATGAGGAACAAGCTGAAAGATGATAACTCTGATATGTCCAATAATCTCTTTATCGGTCTTTTGTTGAACAAGTTACCAACTGAATGGAGTTCTTTCAAGACTAAAATGCACAGACTAAAGGTACAAATGGGACTGGATGAGCTAAAGAGGTATATATACATTGAGGATCAAAACTTTACTAGAAAAAGTTTGGAACAAATAGGACAACAAAAGTCAGTTGCCAACTTAGTTTCACACTCCAATAAACCTAAAAAAAGTTCAAGTCACCAAAAGGTAAATCTTCTTTACAGTTAGAGGCCAAAAGGACTCTCCAAAAAGAAGAAGAATGGCAAGTGCCATAACTATGGAAAGTGGGGTTATTGGGCAGCAGAGTGTAAGTTACCAAAGAAGCCAAAGAATGACACACCACAAAATGAGGCCAATATGATAATTAATGAATCTGAGCCTCGAGCCTTTGTTGGAATAATGAAAAATGGAAAGGCCAGCGTCTCTTCGAAGTGGTGGTTGGATAGTGGCGCTACTTGTCATGCTACACAAATGACAAAAACTTACTAACTAAGGTCACAGAAGTGAAAGACACCGTGGAAAATTGCAATGGTGGTGAGGCAAAGGTGAATCATGCTGGAATTGCAAATTTGGTGCTTTTTTTGGGTAAATTACTAACTCTGAAACATGTTAGAGTGGTACATTTACTCAAAAACAATTTGATATTTATGAGTTTACTTGATAAAACTAATATGTCTTTTTCAACTATGAATGGTAGAGTAACTTTATCTGTTAACTCATATTATTTTGATTGTGCATTCATGGTCAATGGTATGTATAGGTTGAGTTTAAATACCGATAGCATAAACTATGTGAATTCTACTTTGATTGATCCAAAATTGCCACACAATAGACTTGGACATGTGAATTACAGAAAAATACAACATCTGGCTAAAACTTACAATATTCCATTAGATACTTCTATTCGATTTGACAAATGTGAAGTATATGAATAGGCTAAAATCACTAGAATACCCTTTAAGTTGGTTTCTAAAAGCATACGACTTCTTGAGCTAATACATTCTGACATTCGTGACTTTAGAAATTATATTACAAGAGGTGGTCAGAAGTATCTAATGACATTCATAGATGATTTTTCTATATATTATCATGTCTATTTATTGAAATCAAAAGATGAGGCCTTTGAAAAATTTAAGACTTTCAAGTTTAGAGTAGAAAATCAACTCAACTTGAAAATTAAGAGGTTTAGGAGTGATAGAGTAGGAGAATATATAATGACAAGGTTTAAGGAATTTTATGCTTCAGAAGGTATAATACTTGAAACCACTGCCCCTTATTCACCCCAATCAAATGGTGTTGCCAATCGTAAGAATAGAACGTTAATTGAAATATTAAACTCCATGTTACTTACAGCTGGCATGCCTTCCTCCTATTAGGGAGAAGCAGTTCTAACTGCTAATCATATCTTGAACAGATTGCCGCACTTTAAGTTGTCTATGACACCTTATGAGATATGGCATAAACGCCATTGTAGATATGATACTCTTAAGACTTGGGGCTGTATTGCTTATGTAAGCGCACCGGATCCTAAGAGACTTAAGGTGGGATCTAGAACCATTACTTGTGTATATCTAGGTAGTGCAGAAGATAACGCTGCAAATAAGTTTTTAGATCTATCTACTAACACAGAGATAGAATCTAGAGATGCGATATTATTCGAAAACAAGTTTCTTAGAGATCAAGGCTTGAATGTTTCTGGATTTATAGATATGATTTCAGAATCTCCTGTAGAATCCGAAGCAGGCCCTTCTGACACAAATTCCACATAATTGGCTGTTGAACCATTTCCAATTAGAGTATCTACAAGAGAGAGAGAGAGAGAGAGAGAGAGAGAGAGTTCCCAAAAGCTTCAGTGAGGACTTTGTTACTTACCATCTTGAGGATGATCCATTCTCTTATTAAGAAGCAATGAGATATAAGGAATCCCTACTGTGGGCAGAAGTCATAGATGATGAAATGAGCTCTTTGCTGCAGAACCACACTTGGCAACTAGTAAATTTACCAAAATGGGCTAAGGGTATAAGCTATAAATGGGTATTAAAGAATAAACTGAATAGTGATGGATCAAGAACCAAATACAAAGCATGTTTAGTAGCTAAAGGTTATAAATAGTAGAGTGCAATAGACTATTTTGATGTATATTCACCTATGTGTCATCTATCATCTATAAGAATTCTTCTTGCTTTGGCATTTATTGAACACTTTGTAGTGCATCAAATAGATGTAAAAACAATTTTATTAAATGGGGAGTTAAATAAGGAAATTTACGTGGAACAACCGAAAGGATATGTTATGAAAGGTCTTGAGGACAAAATTTGTAAATTGAATAAATCCTTGTATGATCTTAAACAAGCACTTAAGATGTGGCATCTTAAATTTGACAAAGTGATAAAGAGATATGGCTTTCAGTCTAGTTAATCATATAAATGCCTTTACCATCGTTCTATGTCAAATAAGATAGTCATCATTTACTTATATGTTGATGACATGTTAATTTTTGGTTCCAATCATTCTGTAGTGAGTGACATGTTAAAGAATTTGACATGAAAGATATTGGCATTGCTAATATCATTCTTGATATGAAAGTAAGCTTTAAATGGCAAGTCATCTCCCTTAGCAAGACTCATTATATTGAGCAGTTACTTTCTACTTGGGGATACGATAAGTGTAAACCGAGGGAGACACCATGTGATTATAATAATAGATTAAGTCCTAATGAAGGGACTAGCATGGATTAGTTAAAGTACTCGAAACTACTTGGTAGTCTCATGTATAGTATGAGTTGCATTAGATCCGACATAGCCTTTACAGTTAGCATGCTAAATCGTTTTACTAGTAATCATAGTAAAGAGCATTGGGATGCCCTCAATAGGCTAATGAGATACTTTAAAGGTATTAAAAATTATGCTCTCTATTATTCTGATTATTCTCCAACTATAGATGGATATTTTGATGCTTCATGGTGCTCTGATATTAGAAATAGTAAGTCCATGTATTCACTGTGGGTAGAGCTGCTATTACTTGGAAATCCAAACAACAGACTTGTATTGCATTATTGTTTATGGAATCGGTTTTTTTTTGCTTTAGCCTCAGCCGGCGAAGAGGCTGAGTGGATAAAGAATCTGATTATGGATATTCCTTTGACTTGGCTAAAGATTAATTCTTTAAGCCTATACTATGATAATCAAGCAACTGTCCAAGTCGTCAAGAATGCTCTCTTTAATTCAAAGCGAGGATATGTGAGATTGAAACATGCGTTGTTTAATTATCTGAGAAAACAAGGGGTTATCACCTTGATTGATGTGAGATCGAAGGATAACATAGCTAATACTCTCACCAAAGATATGCTTAAAGATCGATTATTCAAAACAGTGGGGGAAATGGGGTTAAAGACTATACAGGCAAGTCTTAACTACCATTTAGTTACCTTCTAATTGTGTGTTTTGAATCATTAAATCTTCCTTTATTAGCTACAATGATAAGCACATTTTATATGTTTCATCGATGTTCACAGTTGCTAACTAATTTAAAAATGGTGAGTTGTCTCATTCCAAACTTGATGAAGATGACTTTAACTTAATTTAAATGTTCTATTAGGGAAGCTTGTGTCATTCCAAACTTGATAATACAATTCAACTAGGTTGGACTATCCTTTTGATTAAATGATCTCATTCCAAACTTGATGCTAGATTATTTGATTTTAAGGAATCAAAAATTGTGACATTTCAAATTGAAACATAGAAACACTTGTTTACATAAGAAGCTTGCTGGTCTTGTTCTTAATTGAAACTTGATATTGCATGACAAGGTTATTGTAAGTGACTTGACTATTGGTCATGTTCTTTAAAACTAGACAATAGTTATTCTCCTACAAATAAACTTAAGTTGATGGCTCTTTGTAAATCACATTATTTAGGTCTTATTCATAATTTATGAAATTGGCTTGATGCTTATGAACATGATATTATGATGCTTTATGACATCAATATATATATTCTTCTCTATCTGATGGAATGGTACTAAATTTTTATTCAAATGATTGAATTCATGATAATATGAAATTCATATATGACATTTTACAGAGGATGACAAAGATGGAGGAAAGCTCAAAGAGTAGGATCTACTTGATAAATGAATATATATCATTTAGAGCGTGTGGGGACTTAACAGTTTACCTGCTATTGCCTATTTTGATGGAGCACATTTACTTGAGACTTGCATTTTGCTACCTCTATTTTGTCAACATTATTATGCTTGTTTCTTATATTTGTAAGACATTGAACTATTTTGAATAGCCTACTTATACTTGACTATTATGCATATATTAGTTGTGAACTGAGTCTGAGATTTGTTTTGGGATTTGGATGAGTTTAGACTGAATTTAAAACTCTTAATACTTATTTTGATTTGTTGATCTTAGAACAGATTCATGATAAGAATGATTCACTTATTTGGATTGTAAATGATGATTGAGTTTAATACTTTACTGCTGGAAAACTCTTTGACCGATCCGAGTTGATTGTCTTGGACTGAATGTGGATGATTCTTATTTTTCTGAACATTACGCTGACTACCTTATTGGATTGTGTTGTATGGTGAACAAAGGAGGAGATTATTGGATATATTGTTAATATAGTCCAAAAATAATATGTCCACATACAAGCCCAATAGGTGAAAGCACAGTTATTTGGGTCCATATGGGCAGGAGCCCAATAAATTGTGTATAAACTCTAAGGTTCCCCTACACTGGAGATGTGACATCCTGATTTTTGATTCGATTTTCCATTGAATAAGTTAGGCTTTTCATCAACGTGCCTATAATTCTTTTCCCCGAGCTGATAACTCACGGGATAACTAGTCTATCAGGTGAAGCTGGTAAGGAATCTAAATGCAATAAACTTGAAAATTTGACCAGGAACCGATTGCTTGACCGTGCTAATCTACAAGGGTCATTACGGCACCGTCAAAATCGATCAGAGATCGGAGATAGGTCAATTTGACAAAGGTCTGTGATTAGTGTGTGGGTGATTTTACCTAATTGCAAAATTCTATCGAATGGCACTAGACTGATTTTTCTATCATTTCTATACCCTATGCTCGTATTTGAAACCTTAAGATTTTTCACGATAATCAAGAGTCGCCAATGTATCGAAGATGCACAATGTGGCTCAAAAATAATCGGCCACGGGTCAATTGTACTAAAAATTTCTAAAAGTTATCCGGTAGGTTAGATCACACTAAGATTGTGCCAGATTGAAATTAATCACGAATTTGAATCCGATTTCAGAAATTAAAAGTTTTGTTATGTCACGATTCATTTTAGGAATGTCAACTCACCCTTAGAAGATTTTTTTTGCGAATCGGGATTTTTGGTGAAAATTCAAAGTTGGGCCGTTTTAGACCGGGAAAATTAGAGAGCCAATTTTTGGTCGTGTTTTTAGCCGTCAAGTTGGTTTAATTGACGACGAAGAATCATAAGATGGATGAGGGCACCTTGGCTGAATTTTTGGGACATAAATTGGGTTAAATTGGAGAGGAATTGAAACCAATTTGAAGGGAAATGTGTCAAATTCGTATGTCCAAGGGGGCAGCAACTTTTGGACCTCTTCAATGGCTTGTTATGGAAGTTTGGGTGTGCAAACGGTTGAGGATTGAAGGCAGCAGCTGGTGGGGCATGTGTAATGATGAAATAGGATATTTGTGTGGACTTTGAAGGCTTTTGGGCCCCCTTGCTTCAGCAGCCACCTTCTTCTACTTTGAGCCTCCTTTCTCCATTGTTGAAGTCTTTTGTGAGCTAAAAATTCAAGAGAGAACTAGAGAAGCCAGCGCCCTTGCCGTCGACTGCCCCTACTCACCATTTGACTGTTGCCCATCCACCTGTCGCACGCCCAAGCTCGCTGGTCACCATTCCGCTTGTCTCACGCCAACTGTGCATCCCCGCAAGCCCTCAAGCCACTGTCCAGTTCTGCCGGAGCTCCACCATTGCCTTCCAGCCGCCCCCAACATCCCCAAGACCTGTTGCAGCCACTGTTGTCCCACCGTGGCCATTCCAGCCCGTCTAAGTGCTCGAGCAACCCTTTTCGACCTTTGGACAGAGGTCGAACCTTAGCGGTGGGCTGAGGCTTCTAGGCCCGTTTTAAGGCCCGTTCGGACCTTCATTGGTGTCACCGCAAGCTTGGTTGTTGCTCGCCTCCGCGTCACCATTGTTGTAAACTCACCAAATCGCAAAACCGGTGAGTTTACTTGCTAAACTCTACTTAGGGAGTTAATGATACTTAAGGGGTGATCAGTTTAGGCTAATTAGGGATTAGGTGGTTAGTTAGATTATATTAGTGAATTAATTGTTTAATTATGCATGTTAGGTGGTTAGATTAGATTAATTAAAGCCTAGATAAAGTGTAGTATTTATCTAGATAAGTGCATTAATTTTCTAGGCCCGTTTAGGTGGTTGGATTAGCCTTTTCGGCCTAAGTTAGTACTTATTGTATTTAATTGCATTTATTTAATTATTTTTGTAATTTATTTAATTATTTAATATTTTCCCCGGTGACTGGAATTTCGTGTTGATTGCAGTTGTGTGTTTACTTTATACAATTGAGTATTAATTTATGCAAATTGAGTGGTAATTGGAATTTTGGTTATTTATTCCAAAATTGTGAAATTTTGGTAAATAATTAGAAAATCTCCGGTGTTGGGTTTTGACACTAAAAATGGTTTTAAATACTATATCAAATAGTGAGAATTTAAAAGGAAATATATCAATTTTTCTAGTTCGATATGACCGTATACCCACATATGATTATTTTCATCAAGTGTTTTTAATATGAAGAAAATGGGCCAAACGCACTATTTTAATTGAGACATTTGAATGCAATGCACGGTGTCCTTGGTTGTAATTGAATGGTCATGTGTTGGTTATGAGAACCCATCACGAGCATTTACGCCGGACATTGCCCCTATATGGGATGCCCCTGGACAACGAAAGCCGGTCGCAGTAGATTCCGGATCAATGTTCCTTCGGGATTGCTGTCTAATAGAGACGTTGCTGTGCTCAATGGGGTGAGACGACGCTTGGCTATGTCAGAAGATCACTGAATGTCAAGTAGGCCATGCCTTGGGGGCCGTAATCAATTGGAACGTGTGATTGATTGAGATAGATGTACCGGATTATGGGACAAAATTGTGTGGCATGGTATGGGACGTGTCATAACAATTTTGCCCTATAATCAAGACCCTTGTGATTGTTTGAGATTGAGTGAGACATTCCAATTGATGTGTGCATTTGTTATATGCATTTGTAATATGAATTGTACTGACATGCATGAATGAATTGAGGCGAGGTGAGTCATATGTGATGTGTGATTAGACTACCTCTAGGCGTATTTCCTTCCTAATTGGGGTTAAAAGGGTTAACTTGTTGAGGTATTGTCTTACCCATTTGTGGGCTCAATCATTTCAGGTCCTTAGATGGTGACCCTTCCAGTATGTTTTGGTCAGCCTCGAAGGGTGACTGAGTTGAGTACTGACTTCCCTATTCCGGGAGCCACTGGGTCTATGAACTCTTGGTGACTACCATCTGGGTCAATGAGGGCTTACCTCAGAGAGTACCTCATCGATTTAGGGCGTGGTTTCGCCACGGGTTCAATGGATACCAAGTCGGTCCCCTGCAGGGTTTTGAGATCCCAACTATGGTGGTAGACGCCGCTCATGGTGAAGGTGCAGTTGGCCCTCCTGATAGGGCGATGGAAGACCCAAACCCCTAGAGGCCTCGGAGATTTTGGATGGGGATTTGTGTGCCTAGATGGCTTGTTGACCCCTTCTTTTTGTCGTAGGCTTTTGGTCGTTGACTTTTCTATAGAAACCGGTGTGTTTATAAAAGTGTTTTGATTATAAAATTGTTTCCTGCTTTTCTATCATGTGTTAGTTGTTGTCAGGGGATTTGTTTATTCACTTCTGCATGTGCATTAAAATAAATGGGTCAGTGACACGTCCTGGGACGTCGCAAATTTTATCCACCACCGAGGGATGGGCACGCGCTTGAGGTTCGGGGCGTGACGGGAGACAACACTGTTGAGCGTTCCAAACTTGACGTTTCTTGGTGTAATACTTCAAGCAACCACTTCTTCTCTCCCAAACCTATAACCTCCAACATAATTGACCTCGCTGACGACGTCCTCCTTCCTGGAATTGAACTCGGTGCCCTTGTAAATGTACTCCTTGCAAGTGTTGCATCGGATGCTCATTGGAAGAATCATCCGAACCTTAATCTACTGATTCTTGGACCTCCGAAGCCTGGGCAGCTTTAAAGGGTCAAAATCCAGCGAGTAATACTTTTTCACCACCTTTGTTACCCCCGTCGCCTCCTCCTCCTCCTCCTCCTCCTTTTTTCTCTCTCAACTCGAAACCAAAATGAGCTTATCGACCCTAGATAGAGAGGGTTTGAAACAGGCCGTCGAGCCACAATTCGCCACCAAAAGCCCAAAAAATCAGACAGCGGTCGAGTCGGATGGCGATGAAGGTCGAGACCCAGCGGCGGCAAGAAGCAAAGCAACGCGTGCCCTTGCCAAAGGTGGTGCTCGATGGCGGGAAGCAAGTGGTTCAAGGACTGCATGCTCAAGGAGGCGAAGGCGGGAATGTGAAAACTTGATTTTTCTGATTTGTGATTATTATTGGGCCGACTAATTTTTGATGTATTTATATATTGATATTGATGAGGGACTTGTAGATTCAATTAATTCAAATAAACAAAAAGAAAATCACTTATTTGGATGAGTAAGGAAGGCAATGCTTAATTTTGATTAAATAGAAAAGTATTGACCACAATTAAAATTTTCCAATTACCTGGCTAAAAATACCTAAATATTATAAAATTTGTGCATGATTAGAAATCAATAGTTTTAGTTATTCTCAATCAACTGTTCAATTTTTTGATTTGTTATCATGAGCACTTAAAAAATTGCTAACTCTTGGTTAAATTCTCCTCAATTTATTTTCAATTTCATCGAATGATCTCAAGTCTACATCGTGAATTCGATTACACAAAATTAACTTAAAATTAAATTAGGTGATTAAATTGAATAGATGCACACATGATGTCATCTACCAAAAAAAAAAAAACAAGAAGAAGAAGATAAAGTTATTGCCAATATATTTTATTGAATGGATGAAACTGAACAAGGAGATTTAGTAACTTCCTTTTTCTCTTAAGCACAATAGTAATTTACATGATTTCGGTGTAAAAAAACTTAAGTTCTTCCATACAAGAATTTTGAAATATGAAATCATGATTCGTTTAAGTATATCTTTTATGGCATCAATCAATTCACAATAGCACTGTAAATTGTCATATTTAATACTAACACCGTGAGAGAATCGCACAACCTTAGTTAGCTAAGAGGCCACAGCAACATAAATCATGTATCAAAGTTCCATACCTCGGATAACTTATGCTAATTTTGTTCTAATATCATACGACAATATAGGATCATACAACATACAACATGAACACATGAACTCAAACAAGGATAATCAATACGATGAATTTGGGCAAATGCACTCAACTAATCAAACATAACCTCATGATCGGCCTTTGATTTACATGTATTACGAGCCATCCTATGACCTCTATCTTTATTAATTATAGTAATTGAGATTTGACCATCCCTTAGATTCATAAGTGGTGGTCAAGATTGAGTGACTCCTAGAATTAGGGTTTGGGTATATCCATTTGGTTTATCCTTTGTACATGCATCGATCCTAGAACATCCATCTAAAAATCACATGCAAAGGAAGTATGGATTTATGCCCTTAGGTCCTAAGACCTTGATTCTCAATCAATCAATCCATAAAAGTCTCTTGATAGTCTATGCCATATGTTTGAGACACTCAAGATTCTTCATTTCAAACTCCGTCGCCGATCTCTTTTGGAGTGCAGAGATCTCTTTCACGTCATCCCTTGTGATAATCATGTCATCCATATATATTATTAAAGCATAGAGTATGGTCTAAGTTACTCTAGTGAAAACCATACTTCTTCATAGCCAAGTTGAATTGTCCAAACGATGCGCGGCGAGATTGTTCTGGACCATACAACAAATGTTTCATGTTACACACAACCCATGTTTTTTAGGAAATAGTGTACCCTAATAAAATATCCATATAAATCTCCTCCTCAAGGTGGCCATGAAGAAAGACGTTCTTTACATTGAATTGGTGTAATGGCCGGTCTAAATTTGTAGCAAGAGACAATAAGACCATGATAGTGATCAATTTCACTACCTGTGAAAGGGTCTCTTAATAGTTTATGCCATATGTTTGTGTATATCCCCTTATATCTTTCAATAGATCCGTCCACCTTATGTTTAATGGAGAAAACCCATTTGCAACTAATCATTTTTTTTCCATCTGGCAATAGAACAAGATTTCATTTTTTTTTTCTTTAGTGCCTCCATTTCTTCTTTTATCAATTGAATCCACTTCGGATCTGCTAAGGCTTCTTGTATTCCCATTGTATTCAAATGCCTTGAGAGGTTTTGATAATCTCCAAGCCAATACTTGATTTGCAATAGGATATTATCTCCTTTCCTCAAAATCTATTGAGTATTGATTTGGGGGCTTTCCACGATTATTCCTGAAAGATAAGTAGTAACCGATAGAGGTATCCGAGTCATCAAGAGAAGAAGGTGTAGTAGGAGAGCTTACCTCAAGAACATTCTCAGGAGACGAATCATTGGGTACTGAAGAGTGAAGGGGTTAAGCAATCTATGTAATACCATCATTATCAATTCTTACTATTTGCCCAGCTTCCTACTCAATCCCTTGCTCAATATCAATTCTATTCTCCTCACTAACCATTGCTTCATTTTTTCACTCACTAGGCTGCTAGGTTGTCTAGTTTCAATTTGTACTAGGGTGTCTTCGAATACAACACAATCCCACCAATTCTTCCTTACAACTAGTATATCCCTCAAAAGGAAGAATTGGATGCTAATAACGATAAAAAAAAAAAAAAAATTAGATACCATGAAGGTTACGTCCATGGTGATATAGGTATGCCTAGTAGCAGGATTGTGACATCAATTTCCCCTTTTTTTGTGTGTCATACCCTAAAAATACACAACAAACTGCAAAAGGGTCAAGCTTAGTACGTTGATTTTAAGGAAAATGAACAAAAGCAACACATTTGAAAACTTGAGGAGGAATCAGCAAAATAGATGGTAGAGTAACACGGTTGGAAAGGACTTATAATGGAGTCTTGAAATTCAGCACCTCTGAAGGCATACGGCTCAATAAACATATTGCTATGACCCCAGCATTGTCCCAATATCTATTTAGCACATGTGAACCAATCAAAAATGCACGAGTAGTTTCTAAGATATGTTTGTTTTTCCATTTGACAACTCCATTCTGTTGTGGTGTTTGAGTACGAGAGGTTTCATGAAGAAGACCGTGATTCATGAAATAATTTTGAAATTCATTATCAACATACTCTTCACCATCATCAAAACAAAGAATTTGAGTTTTAGCTAAAAATTGAGTCTGAATCATAGCATGAAAAGTTCGACCCATACCAAACACATCATCTTTGTGCTTCAACAATTATAACCAAGTCATTTGAGTACAATCGCTAATAAATATCACAAACCAACGAATTCCAGAAACAGTAGTAATTGAGTGGGTCCCCAAACATCAAAATGAATTGACGCAAAGGGAATATCACTTTATTGTAGGCTTATTAGGAAAGATACACTATGACTTTTAGCCAAAATGCAACTTTCACATTTAAAAGCTAAAGCATGTAAGTTAGAAAATAGATCAGGACATAGGTACTTCATATAAGTGATGACGGATGGCCCAAATAACGATGCCATAACCAAATCTGTCTCTCCTTGACACAAGTTGAGTGTTGCATGTTATTTGTTGGACTAGGACTAAAATCATCCATGTAGTATAACCCCCTCTCTTAGTACCACCCCCATTGATTTCCATTGTGAGAATATCCCAAAAAGACAAAAAGTAGGATAGATTAGAGCAACGCAATTTAGCTCTTCAGTGGCTTGGCCCACATACATCAATTTATTTGAGAGAGATGGAATTATAACAAGGTGTATGACCCCATTAACATTGGCAACATTACTTTGTCTTGGTTGGTAAATTTGACAAATTCATTTGAACAAAATGTCACGTGGTCAGTTGCTCCCGAGTCAATAATCCATCTACTGTAATTATCTTGATTATAGCTAAGCAATGCATCACCACAATTACCTTGATTATTGAGAGTAGTTGAATTACTTGACGATTCCACTTGTGAAATTAAAGATAAGTGAGGTTCTGCATTTACCGAAGAAACTTGTCCCAACCTACTATTAGCATCTTTTTTTGCCTTGAGATTTTTTCCACCATTCTCGGTACCCATGTAACTTAAAGCAAGTTTCACGAGTATGCTTCATGTTTCCATAGTGTGTAAAGCCTCCTTCTAATTGTGCCTTGGCCTTTGATGTTGTATTCGTCTTTCCTCCTCCCGGAGAGGAAGAACCGATTTTAAAAATCTAGAGTATCACTGGTTACTAAGGTTCCATCTCGACTCCTTTAGAGGCCATGGAATTGGCATGTGTAAATTTTGTGCTTGGTATCATAATTACTTATCTTACATCCTCTCTTCAGACATGAGCATAGACTTGTTCAACCTCAGGGAATGGTCGAATTTGAAGCACATTGACCCGTATGTTTTCTAGATGATCATCCAACCCATCAAGAAAAATATAGACTCCATCTTCCTATATAACCTTGTAGACTCGATATGCACTCATAGCCATATTTGTAGCCATATAAAGATGTATTAAAATCATCAAGAGAAAATAATCTTGCAAAAATTTTGAGATTTTTCCAATAGCACATGAAAGTATTGGTTAAATAAGATTAGCATCCAAGAGTACATTTGCAATTGTGGTTCCAAACAAATATAAAAGGTAGTCAACTTGGAATTGGGCGTTGGATATGCTGATTTTGATTATCAATCAATTAAGGGAAAATGTAAAAGGCAGTTAGTTTGCTGTAAGAGTTATAATTGTAGCACATATGATAATACTAATTTTCATCATCAAATATGCTTGACTTACATGTTTTTTTATGTGCTAATAGATGATTAGAGATTGTTTTATGGCTTGATAGGATGGTGTAACTATTGTTGATACTTAAATTTTGACAACCTATTAGAAAATTAGGAATTGACTTAGCTCTATCAAAAAGAATTTTCATTAGATTACACAGAATATAGGCATTAGGATGATTTACATCAATATTGCTAAATTTCACTAATTTATTAATAAAAATAAAAAAGAATAACAAAATAATAATCGACAAAACTAATTTATTTAAAAAGGAGCCAGGCCGGGCCCTGGCTGGGCCGGCCCGGCCTACTCCCCCTCTCCTCTCCTTCCTTTCCGCTCGGGCCAAGCCCATTCTCCTTATTTCTTCTCCGGCCCGGCCCTTCCTTCCTCCCCTCCTGCTGTTCATGCACGCGACAAGAGGACAGCATGTTCAAAGGACCCGGGACGGCGAAAACGACCGCCGGTTAAAAGGGAAGAACGGATGGAAAAGTGACGGGTCAAGCTGTAAATTCATGGAGGAGCTCAACGCCGCATATCTGTCAAGAGCAGAGGACAGATAGGCGGCAGAGTAGAGAGCAAGGGGAGGACCATCGGTGTAGGCCAAGGACTGGTCGGTGTGTGAGAGATCGGGGGGAGAAGGGCTTCCATCTTGGAACGTTCAGCGAGCCGAACTGGGGAGGAGTACTATAAAAGAGGAAGATGGAGAGATAGAGACGACCAAGAGAAAAACGAGGAGGGCGAGAGAAGAAGAAAAAAGGGTCGTTCCCGGCTGAGCGTCATCCAGCCGCCCTCGACGCGAACTGACGGCCCTAGTCGACACCACCGAGCCCACGTCATTCCCTTTCCTCACGGTGTTCGGCTTCTGGCGAGTTGATATGTTGGTTCGATCGACCATCTTCCCGAGGATCCCAGCTCCGCAACACAGGGACAGCCGGCTATAGCTCGATTCGTGTCGAGGCCGTCGTCGTCAAGACAGGTAGGGACTCCGCGGTTAAACGCTCGTTCCCTCGAACCCTTTTTGCTCTGCCCTATTTTGGTTGAAGGAGAGGCTACGACCTGGCTTCTTTGGTTTATTCATGTTTTACTTCTAACCTGTTGGTGTCGAGCATTTCCTGGTGATTTTCTTTGAGTTAGATCTAAGAAGGGTCAATGTCTTCTTCTCGCTCTGTGCCCATTACGTGTTCGAGGGAACGCCCGAACCAAAAGCAGTCATTTGATTAGTCTCGGATTCGGAATTGTTCCAAGGATCCGTAGATGCTTTTTGTCCTATACAACATTTTTACTGATGGCCGAATACATTTCTTTAGCCAGATTTCATCTCTATAAAGTCTGAACAGCCCCGGATTTTCTACCTCATTTTGTCTCGTGCTCAGCCATTTCCTTAGCCGGATTCGGAAGTTGTTTCCTGGTTTGGTTTAGGGGGTCTCGGTCATGACCGCTGGATGGCAAAATCCGCATGGTGTGATGTATTGATGTATTAGTATAATGATGAGCCTTGATCGTTGAAGTCCTCGAGCGGTGGTCGTCTTGCATTTTGGTGTGTTCTGTCTCGGTTTGTCTTGGGGTATTGGAATAGGGAGGAGACGTAGAAAGGCTTAGGGAAATAGAGGAGAAAACCAAAAAAAAAAAAAAGAAAGTGGGCTTTTAAGCTTAGGATGTATTCGTTTTGCATAAAATAATTTTCACGGAAATATTTTCTAGATTTTTCGGTATTCGTTTCACGAAAAATGAACTAGTTGTGGAAATCATTTTCCACCAAGCAAAAAGAGTCTTCTAAAAGAGGTGAAATGTCTTGGGGAAAATATTTTCCTTACTTACTCTCTCCTCTCATAACCTATTAGCCCCATTCTTTCTCATTTTCTTTTTTAATAATTTGAATTTTAAATTATTTTTCTTTTTTCTCTCTTTCTTTTCTTTCTCCTTTTTTTTTCCACCTTCTTTTTTGGCCGGTTGTTGGCGTGGTTACGGCCGGCGACCAGCCACAGGCAAGCTCGAGGCTCCGTGCCACCGGCCTTAGGCCTCGCCTGGCTCGCCGATCTCTAGCAAGCGGCAAGCTAAACCTTAACGCTTGCCGATCTCTAGTGACCGGCGAGCTTGAGGCACGCCGCTCACTAGAATGGCGAGCCAGCAGTGAGTGCGAGCCTCTGGCTCACTGATCTGGCAAGGCTAGAGGCTAGCGAGCTCGAGCTCGCCTCTTGCAATCAGTGAGCCAGCACAAGCCGACTTTCGATAGGTCGTCAATAGTCGTGTGGCCGGTGAATAGCCAAAGAAGAAGAAGAAGATAAAAAGAAAGAAAAAGAATAAAGAATAAAGAATAAAAAATAAAAAATATCGATTTTAAAGAATCGATTTTTTAAAATATACTTTTAAAAAAATAAAATAATAATAATAAAATTATTCAAAAAATATATAGAGAAAAATATTTTCCTTGCCGAACAACGAAAAATACTTTCCACTTTATTTTTAAGTTTCAAATGGACACATGAAAATAATGACATTTTTCTTGGAAATTGATTTCTTGGAAAATATTTTTAGAAATGTTGCATTTTCTGTGAAACGAATGGAGTCGGTATTAGTAAATTTAGGTTGGGCTTAGGTTAATTAAATTTGGACTCAGCAGGTCGTAAAAAGATTGGGCTTGAATCATTTAGCCCCATTCTTTTTGTCTAGTTGGGATCACTAGCCTAGGCCGAAGGGGCCTGGGTAGATCCACATTTGGACTAGGGCCACTTCGAGTCCCTATTTTCCAGAATAAAAATTAATTTAGAAAACTTTTTTAAAAATTCTAAAAAAATTATTCTTTTTAAAGTTAGGAAAAACGTTACAAATTAATTTTTGACTCTTCAAATTTTTGAAAGTGCTCAAACAAATATTATGCTCAAAATTGAACAACCCTTCGGAGCTTTACAATAGGATCGAATATTCATGAAGACAAATGTTGGCTTGTTGATTGCACATTTCCATAGTTCTAATTGCGCCTTTTTGATGCATGGATTGTTGTTTCTTTAGCCTAGTTAGGAATTGAATCTTAGGGCTTACATTGCTATAAGATGCAAGGCACTAGTTGATTAATTAATGTGATTAAGTGCTCAACCCTAGATTCTCAAGTACTTAGCAATAAATTAATTCTCTCATTTCTTTACTTGGATATCTAATTGACGTATTATAAACTGATTAGTGACGACTCATTGATAAAAATAATTTCGCATTGCGAATTGGTACGAGCTAGGACAACCCGAACTAAGTCTAGACTTAATAATCTATTAGCCAAATCTTAGGTGGCTCACTTGAAATTAGGTCGCGACAACTATTAGATCAGAACTTTTGCACAATATACAATTAAGCTTATAATCAGTTTTTTGGACTAGGCCTTTAAGTTTATTTGTTTTATTTGTATTTGCCCATCTATTTAAAATATTGACGAAAGCGATGTAACATGGCATTAAGTTTCAATTAATTGCCATTCTAGTTCCACAAGTGCTATCGATGTGGCTATCATATATATAAAAAAAAAAAAAAAAAAAAAAGGCTAATATCCCGAAAAGCCCCAAATTAGTACACATGTGATAAATTTATCTCGAACTAATTTTTTGACCACAAAAAACTTTAAATTGATATATTTTTGACAAATTTATTTCAAATTGATATGCTTTTAACAAATTTACCTCTATTAGTTTCCGTAAAATTTTACAATCAAATTATTAAGTTGAATGACAAGTAACAGTTGGCTGATACACAAGTTTGAGATTTTACTCTTCGTTTGTCATAATTATACAATTTTTGTGATTTTTTGTTGTATTAATCTAATTTAATGGATGGTATATTTATCACAAATATACCAATTTGAGGTTTCTAGCGATTGAATAAATTAATTTAGGATAAATTTGTCATAAATGTACAAGTTGAGATTTTTTTTTTTGTCAATTGGGGCAAAATTATCACAGGGCAAAATTATCACAGGTATAGCGGTTTGGGGTTTTTTCATGGTTAAAAAAATAATTTTGGTTAAATTTGTCACACGTGTACTAGTTTATGGTTTTTCAGGGTATTAACCATATACATGTACATGTATATGTACATATACATGTACATGTACATGTATATATATATATATATATATATATATATTTTTCTTTGGAAAAGTTCAAACATGCATTACTTGAAGTTAAACTACAAAAATAAAATTATATATATTATATGTATATACATATGTATATGTATATGTATGTACACATACATACATACGTACGTACGTAAGTATGTATATAATACACACTTGGGATCTATTTGCGTCCTAGAATTTTAGCCTTAGCATGCACCATAAAAAATCCGGTGATTACTTTAATATTTCTCCCGTAATTCCATAATTTTTATTTTATTTTATTTTCAATCTCTTGTTGAGAGATGCTTTCTTGAAATACTCCGGAGGAAACAAATGCCAGGCTCAAATTACCCTTACAAACCAATTAAAAGTACATATATTATCTTTTTGTCAATTTTATTCATGACTATTCGGTAGCATGCAATTGTGACTGGTTCTTTGTGCTGTCATTATGAGATATTACTTAAAATCACGGTCAATTACTAAAAGGTAAATTTTCCAAGCCTCTTTTTTTTTTTTTTTTTTTTTTTTGAAAAATTGTCTAAGCCTTTAATTTGTAAAATTTAGGCAGAAATTAAAAAAAAAAAGTTATATTGACGACAAGAGGGGTTAGGTACTCCTTGCTAGTTAGTGTCTTTCATCACGGTTTTTAAGTAACAAACTTATAACACAATTTCAGTTCTTTCATCTTAAATGGCAGATTTTATGTCTTGCTGTTAATGTTGTAGATGTCATTTCTTTATCTTTCTCAAAAAAGAAAAAAGATAAAAAATGAATCCGCTCTACAATAAAGTTAATATAAAGTAAATTCCCTTTCTCAATCTTATGATCCTCTCACGGGTTTGGATAAGATCTTTTTGTTCTTATTGAATTAGCTAAGATAATGTAGATCTAAGAGTCCAATAGGTTTGACTATCGTCCTTTATCATATTTATGAGTAATCCTATCATGGTTGGAATATGTGGCATTTTCTTAGTTTGGAATCTGTTTGTCTTTCCCACTCTCACTCCAAATTTAATATCTAACTTCAAATTAGATTATATGAACTATGAATTAAGGGAAAGTAAAGTAATTTTTTTTTGGTCGAAAAGCAAAGTAAATTAAGAATTTATTTTTTTGCCATCATGTCATATTAAGATCAAATTATTAAAAAGATTAAAAAAAAAAAAAAGTGAAAATACATATTTTTCTAGCCTATTTTTGTCTTTTCTGCCAACAATTATTATCTTGTTTTTGGAAATGAAAATTATATTAAGATTAATTGCAATATAATTAGGGAAAAGCAAAGACTGAAAGTGAATGAAGATTTTTTCTTACCATAAGAGTGAATTGGTATAAGATTACAAAACAAAAAAGATAGAAAGCGGTGAGTAGATTTTGTCTTGACCTGTTATTATTATATGAAGAGAAAAATGAAAAACAAGAAAAGATAAAGGGAAAGAGAGATTATTATAATGTCAAAATGGCCAAAAGATAAATCTACTTCAATGCACAGTTTTACATATGGTATATTAGATTCCCACACTTAAGCTAGCCCAAATTCTTGCACAAACATAAGTCCATAGCAAATGGCAACATAACACATATTCAAAACACACAATCTCAACCCTAAAAGTCCTTACGAGCAATTATTACATGTTACTATAGGAATAAAGGATCAAATGCAAGAACATACTTATTCCAATCCCAGACAGGAAAGACACTCATTCACTGGAATCTTCACTGGAATCTTAATAGTGGGACAGATTGTTCCAGGCACTTTGAATTTGGGCTCTTTAATGTCTTTTGCATCTGTCGAAATCTGGTTAATTGGGAGGAGTAGCTCAGGCACTTCACTCATTGTTGGCCTCTTTCTACTGCTTTGGTCCAAGCACTTCACTGCAAACTTAGCAAGCGTTTCTACTTTCTTAATTTCATCTTCACTAGCGGCCTCAAAATTTATGACATCGGAGAGTGACTCCACGGAAGAGATGAAACGAGGGATAATATTGATTGGCTCTCCAGACTTATCAGTAACAGAACTTGTAGGCTTCTTTTCGGTGAGCAACTCCACGAGGACAACTCCAAAGCTATATACATCACTCTTAATTGTTAGCTTACCAGCGGTTAAATATTCCGGATCGATGTAGCCCAATGTGCCTTCTATTTCGGTGGCTACGAGATGACTATGCTCTGGTGATATAAGTACTGAAGTTCCAAAATCAGATATTTTCACCGAGTAATTTTGATCTAGAAGTATATTCACCGACTTGATGTTGCCATGAATGATTCCGTTGGAATGCATTTCCTTGAGCGCAAGTGCAGCTTCAGCAGCTATTCTGAGTCGGTTTTCCCATGATCTCAAGATGGTTGACATTTTCAGATGGATGTGTTCGAAGAGGGTACCATTCAAAATGTATTCATAAACTAGCAAGGGTATTCTAGTCTCCAAACATATGCCATAGAGCCTCACCACATTTTTGTGTTTTGTTTGCGTCACAATTTTAAGTTCATCTTGGAATTCCTTCTTCATTAGAGGCTTGTGCACATCTTTAGCTTTCTTGACCACGACCTCGACATACCCCTTGACATCCCCCTCGACATCCACCTCGACATCCACCGGTATTCTCCCTCTATAGACGGAACCAAAACCGCCCTCACCCAGCTTCTTGCTTTCATCATAGTTGTTGGTTGCTTTTGCCAGCTCTGCCTCCGTAAAGATTTGAACTCCCTGACGTTTCAAGTGCTTTCCTCCATTTCGTTTGAAGTTTATCTTTCTAATTCTCCACTTCCATGTGACAGAAGCTGAAGCACTAGCAGATATGCAGACGACGAGCGCAAGAATCGCTGGCAAAGAATTTATGTTACTAGATTACTAATTCAAGCATGTAATCCTCATATGCTCCACATACTTCATTAAAAAAGATTAATTTCAAACGGACAACCTAGCTAATATTTTTTTTAATATATATATATATTTATTTATTTATAACCATCACCATTGATCTGGATGGTCAGTCAATCTTTCAATATATAATTGCCCAATTTAATGGTGATAGAAATTGTTTTGGTGACAAATGCGTTATACATATTACGCACTGTGTGACAATCCTTATAGAAGTCCTCATTTGAAATTTGACATGTGTCATTATATAGTGAATAAGTAATCGAATGAACTCAATTTATTACAAATTATCAGCAACTTCTATAATGAATCATGCTGACCTCTATATACCATTACCCAAATTTATATTTAGTTGAGTTGACACGTGGATAATTTGTATGACAGTAACTCACCAATTAAAAATATGACATTTTCTCTAATTAGAGACGAAAGAAAATGTAACCATTTATAATTTACAGATTGACTATTATTCTAAAACTACTTTAACTAGAGACGGGCACGGGGAGGGGTTGGGACGAGGATCACGTTCCTTATTCCCACCCCTTAAAATGAAATGCCGCCATCCCATGCGAGGCACTGTCACAGAATTTCTTTTCCTTCTAAAGAAGATCTAAACCGCTTTCTAGATGATAATTTGACATTTTTCTTATTTTTATAAAAAGGAATGGCCTCATGGGTGAATTTTATAAGAAAGGAGTGGCCTCGGGGTTTGCTTTAATATGGTCAAACAAATTCCAATCTTAACAAATTAGCCAGTGTGAGACAATGTGAAGATGAAATATTTAAGATATAATTGTGCCACATTACTTACCTAAAGAACTTACCAAGCTTGCATCTCCTATAAAAGCAAAGACTGATAAGGAGAAGATATTGTCATTAGGGTTTTATTATTATTTCATATTTTTAAAATAAATTATTGTTATAAAAATAAATAAATAAATAAATATACACATTCATATAAATACTTATATATTCTTCTTCAAAGTGTACGTGGGGGCGGATTCACTGAGTTTTTCACACACATACATATATAATTTCAATAGCTTTAAATATGTAGAATAAATGAGAAAATAATTTTTTATATCCTAAGAAAAACTAATACATTCACTGCTTTTTGGGCCAATATTTTTTTTGTCTCACTTGGGCCATTGCGTCCATCTAGTGCTCAAGAATGACTGTCACTTCAGCAGCTCACAAGAGGAGCTGCGAAAGTTTCGAAATAAATCATTGATTAGACTCAAGTCATCAAGCTCTTCCCATTCTGCTTTTTTGGGCCAATATTTTCACAGTTCAGATTTTAAGGAAGCTCAACCACATTACCTTCTTTAGTAATCACCTTCATATGTCATTAATTAGTTAGATGTTCCTTTTTTCTTTTTCTTTTTCTAGGCCAAATTTGTGCTCACTTTCGCTTTAAATATTAGGGTTTTTTCCTCGTAAAAGCTGCAGGCCCAGCTGTTCTTTTTGGCCTAAGATTTGCAGGTTTGGATTGAGGAGGAATTTTCATTTAGATCTGCTGTGTATCCTTCCACGCACGTAGTTTCAAAGTGTTAGCTTCAGAAGAAACAGAAAACGAAAAAAGGGCGAGGAGGGAAGTTAAAAAGAAAGAAACAAAGAAAAGATGTGAATAGCTTTAGCCTAGGACTGAATAGAGACACTTGACAATCTGTGGCTCTTTGCTTGTGTTATTGGTGATTACACCAACCAATATAATAATCTTTAGCACACGCAAACCTGCTACAAAATTAAGAATGGATCTATAGAATATGAACCATTAGGTGAATGATGAGGAGATAGACTTACTTGCAATAGCTATATTACGACGATTATCACCGTCGCCATCCATTGCATTATTACCAGTGCTGTTTTCTCCAAAATCACATGTATAGTTCCCGGGCTGATTCTCGCACTTTCCATGACATGGGTATTTCCGTGAGTCCTTGCACTCATTGATGGCTACATTATGCAGAAGACAAATTGAACCTTTATCTTGGTTAATGGCAAAAAACAGATTGAACAAGTTGGTGCATGAATTATTAGACAAGCAATGTTATACTATTCAAGTTTTGGTCCTAGTATTGTGATAAATATCCACTCTCTCTTAAGATATCTCCTTTCCCTACCCTTTGTGTCTCTCCCTGTGGAATTCGACCTCAACAATGGCGTCGTTCTTTGCCATTGATGGAGATCATCGCTGCCTCGAACTCTATTTACGTGACCGCATTGAGGGCACAAGAGCTTGGAAAGGATCTGCATACAAAACTTGCAGAAATCGAGCTTTTGCAGTGATGCATGAGCCCCACGTTGCAAGAGCGAGGCGAGGGGTTGTTGTTTCCATATCATTGACCTAGGAATGAGAAGATTGATCTTTACAAGCATGAGTGAGGTGGGTGTGCTGATATGTATACCTATTACTAAATATGATGGGCTCATCGGATCTTTTTATTTACATACATTATAGTACATGTACTAGGTTTAGTGAATATATAATTAAGAGGGCGGCAGCACAAAGTTTAAAGAAGAAGGGAAGATTATTGTTGAAACATGGGGATAGAATCGCTAGAAATACATGCTGACGTCCATAGGGTGATGGCAATGGCCTTGACTTATTCTATTAGGCAAAAAGTCAAAAACTTAGGAGAAATACATGTCCAAGTTCGAATTTATTTGATCAGGCTTATCGCGATTGTTGATAATGTGAATCTCACATTCCACATGCATAATGCTAAATATGGATTTAGGTCCTAGAAAGATTATCTAAACTCATATAGACGTTCCATTAAAATTATATGTGGTAGTACCCATCAAAACACACTCTCCCTTCCCTCTTATCACTTTCTACAGAACTCACCCATCCACTCCACCACCACCAAGGCCCAGCAATGCAACTAACATTATCGAGCCATGGGCTCGTTGTCTCCTTGTTGAGATTAATATTCAGGTGCGTCAAGGCCACTCCCCTGAGAAGATGTTAGGTATGCAAGTGATACCATGCTAGATTTGCAATGGCGACACATGCCAACCTCGATGCCCACCATTAGAAATTTTGAAATGAGATTTGTTAATATAATAATCTTTGGACTACTATGAGAACATGTTGTGAATAGCAAATGCTTGAAGAAGTGATCCCTATAATAATTTCCAATTATTTGTTATTTATTTTTTATGGCCTAAAACAAATGTTATTCTCACAATAAATTAAGGACAGTCACACAAATATTTTTATTTGAAGTTATCTTTCTCTCCCTTTGTCTCCCTCTTCCCTTTTGCACTTGTGGTTTCTCTTCTTCCTCATATTTTCTTACCTTTTTTCCTTTTCTTTTTTTTTTTTTTCTTTCCCTTTGGCCTGTGGCCGATAGTCAGCTGTTTGGCCACAAGCAAGGGTCACCTTCACCAGAGTTGACAAGGGTTGGACCTTGCAGCTAGGGTGAAATGTTGCAGCAGTTTTGTTTTCTTCGTAGGAAACCTATAGACGTGGTCTCCTCCGTTAATGGAAGAGACTAGCAAGCATATCTCATCTCCTTCATTCCGAGGAGACGTTACAAAACAGACTCCGGCAGAGAGAGGGAGAGGGAGGGTCCGAGGAGACGTTACAAAACAGACTCCGAGAGAGAGAGAGAGAGAGAGAGAGAGGGCTGTGTGGTCCGACGCACATGAAGGCCGACGCTAGGCTCAGCTAAGGTGGTGGGCGAATGATGTGGCGGCGGCAATGTCGTGAGGTGCAAGCCGGAGAGTGGAGGTGGAGGTTGAGGGGAGAGAGAGAGAGAAAAGGGTGGCACAAATCAAACGGCGCCTCATTAAATGGGTAAACTAGATGGAAACAATGCATAAATTTGTTATCCACACAGTTCATTCAGAGATGATAATGCATGAGTCATCTATGTTAATTACCTTGACACCCGCGGAAGCGATCATAGGGATTCCCCTCGTACCCATCCTTGCAAAAGCAACGATAACCCCGTCCATCCGCGAAGTAGTCGCAATAAGTGTTCTCGCCACAGGCATAGGTCGACTGGTTCGACATGGCCTGTTTGCAAGTGACGTTCCATCCGATCATCCAGTCCAGAACAAGGTCCGCCTTCTTGCCCACATCATCCAAGGTCGGGAGTCTCCTGCTGGAGATATTGAGTGAGTTTTGGTCCCCCACGAAGGCCACTCCACAGGGACTGAATGGAACCGACACGTGTCTATCGACGGAGAAGATTCTAATGCGGAGCATCTTGAGCCCCTTCGGAATGGACGCTTGACAGCAACCGAGACCAGAGCAAGTGGTCTCCTTCGCCAAGTCGACGTACTCGCTGCAGTAGGAGATGCAGCCGCTCCGGAAAAGCCCATATCTGTCGGTCATGAGCACGTAGGTGTCACAGCCGAGGACTGTGAGGTTGTTCCGGGTGGCTGACACTATGTACGGTGGAGATGAAGTTAGATCGATGTACAGATAATCGGTTCCGTTTACTAGAAGGCCAGTCTTGTTGTAGCATTGGTGTAGTTCGGGGAGGCGGACAACCATGGTCGAGTCGCCGACTGAGATCTTGCGTATCGGAATATTCCCCAAAAATAGTTGACCACCCCTCCCATCGGTGGTAGTGCAATTGAGCAAAAACTCTTTCGACCTCGCACACTGGGGTTCGAGCCCGAAGGGATAAGGTATGGGCACTCTCCCACACCTATGTGCACAGTCTCCGGCCACGGCGGGAACACCGCCTTGTCGCAACCACCAGGCCACAGCCACCAGTAGAAGCTGCTGCACTACCTTCATTTCCGAAAAACTCTCTCTCTCTCTCTCTCTCTCTCTCTCTCTCTCTCTCTTCTTTTGGGACTTTTGTGCCTCTGTCCTTGTTCACAGAGTGGGATTTAAGTATGAGCCATTCACCCCAGCCCATTATATACTCACATGGACAAATAGGTGAAATTAAGTACAGTAATGGAGGGCGGAAGGGCCAATTGTGTCAATATAACAAATTGAAGGATCTGATTGCTATATGAAGAAATGCAAGACTGAATAATACATATTAGAAAGAAAAAAAAAAGACACACCAAGGTTCTTCTTCTTCTTCTTCTTCTTATTATTATTATTATTATTATTATTATTATTATTATTATTATTATTATTATCAGCATATCAAGTAAAGCTTACTTTCTGGTTGCTTTGGACAATGCAAGCCACATTGGTCCTAGGTTTGAAACTTCCTAACTGCTTGTTGGCCTTGAAAAATCTTATTTTGATTGTTGTGTATATTTGACCGTGCCATGACATAGGATTATCCTAATTGTTCTTTCAGTATAACGTGGTGAGTCGACGGTGATGGGCCCGCTCAAAAACAGAACATCATGTTATGTGTTCAGAGGAACTCTTATGATAATGCTTAGTGGGAGTTATTTACAAGTGCTTGTTGCAATTTCCTTCCACTATGCCTATTAAATATACTATAACAGTAATTCTATTACGATGTACAAAAATATATTTTATTTACACAAGTATCCTTGTTGTCAAGATACATAATTGCAAGCTGTGAAAAGCTATATTGGAGAAAACATAGAGTAATTGTAGCATATGCAACCGGTGTAAATAAAATTTTACAAGAACAACTGCATACACCATTGATTTAAAAGATTGATAGTAATAATCGTTAAATCAAAGGTACCGAGACTGCTTATATGAAACTTTTTTATGCTGGCAATGTATGATCTATGTTTCCAAATATAAGTAGTGAACTATACTTGCTAGATGATGTTTTATGTGATTTCCTGATAATTAAATGAAGGCATGCTTCATGTTGGGTCTCATGCTTTCAGCAATAAATCGACTGCAAAAATGTATGATGCCGCATTATTTTGTGATGTAGTTTGCCATTAATAAATTGTTGACATGGTTTTAATAATTTAAATTTTTCAGAAAAAATAATAAGTTTAACATGATCTGAGAACATAAGTCAATTATCTAAATTCTGACGCTCTCTCACTTTTCTCTTGCTTGTTATTCCCATTATTCTCATATTTTGTCAATTCTTCCGCTCATTAATTTTCTAGTTGGAAAATAAGCACGTGTCTACTACTTGTAAAATTGCTTGTACAGAGTAAATTTTGTAGTTGTGCTCTTATTGGATTTTTCTTTTTTTAGAACACATTGAGAGAAAAGACACGTAAGACGGTGCCCCAAATAAACATAAGAAATATTGTTAATCAGTTCTTAAAAGCAAGAGTGGAGCATATTATTTGGAAAAAGGATTTGATTGATAAATATTAATTACACCTATTACAATAAAAATATTATCTATGTACATCTTTTGTTGGACTACTTAATATGTGTTATAAAAGTGCCCCTTTCTTAAAATGTAAAACTTTGGTGCAATCTAAATCTCTAAATTATTAGTAAATATTATGCGTTGTAATTAACATCACTTATAGGAGAAAAGCCATCTCAAGCAATGAATAGAATAATGATTTGATTTTAATTTTGATTGAATCTTCTTAAATTAAACGATAATTGACTTGTCATCAAAATCCCAAAAATCTCGAACATAGTTCAAAACAAGATATTGCTTTTTCTTCTTCTTTTTTTACTACAAAAAATTTGGACTATACAACTTAAACAAATGTCATTAATATATGTAATTCGCATGTTCACATATATATAGTAAAGCTCCATATATCTAGGGAGATTGGAGAGGTTATTTTGAATGCGAGACTTTGCAACGAAATATATTGGATTCAAATTAAATGTCTGATCATTCAATCGATAATTCGAGAGTTTAAAAAGAAAGTGATTAGGTGAGGAAAATTTTTAGAGTCCTCTTTCTTTTTGAAAGCATTTTTTTTTTTTTTTTTTTTTGGATTGAAACGCTCATTGAGTCCTCTTTCCGGTGTTTTGCCCATCCCTATCGAGGCCAAAAGTACAGTAATATGTTTCACGACAAAAGTGAAACATAGGAAACGACCTTTTATATTAACCTTTGAGGAGATCTCTTCCTTTCCAGTAGGCCTGACCCCGCGTCCAAACGTTAACAACATGCTCCGCATGTTGATGAGTTCGGTGGATCTCCAGCGTTGATTTACGTGGGCTCCACACGCGACTAAATCGTAAAGCCAAGAAGACTTTTATTTTCTAAAAAAAAAAATACCAAAAGATCCAAAAAGTCCCTTTTATGTCCAAAAAAAAATAGAAAAAGACCTAAAAAATGTTTTCCTCTCCAAAATGCATGAAAAATCCCAAAACATCAAAAAAAAAAAAAAAAAAAAAAAAAGCCTCGGGGTTTAAATAAGATTAGGTACTGAACGGGCATTAGTGATTAACTAATGTAATCAAGTCCTCGATCCTAATTTCTCCTGGTTACGCAAGAGCAAGTATTTCTCCTAATACTTCGCATGGGTTTCTAATCAACCCACCCCAATTGATTAGTGGCGACTCCGTTTTAAAAATTAACTTACAGGTTAAAAACTTACACTATTAAAGTCGTGAATTGATAGATTTGGGAGAGTCTGAGCCTAATAAATTCAACTAAACCATTAGCCTCCGCAGGTGCCCATACTCGATTGCACCGAAAAGAGGTCGCAACGGCTTGGCGACTCCGCTGGGGATGTTTGAGGACTTAGGCCATTCTATCTTGTTTAAGCACTTTACTAACTTGGTTTTTTTTTTTTTTTTTTTTTTTTTTTTTTTTGCAGGTCGTATCTTAGAAATTCATTTTAATTTTGCTTAAAATAGATTATTTTGTGATTATAAATCGTCAGGTGCATACTTTCTTGTTTTAACACTACACATGGCACACACAACCCGCTGCCGGACTGGGCCGCCATAGGACATCTAGGATGGTGTTAAGAAAATACGACCTTGAATATGAGACTGGCGATGTAAAGGTTGCCTTTCTTTTCCCGAATTTCTTAGGCGAGGTTAAGAGGGTATCCTGGCCGACGCAAGACTACGACGGGCGGATACCCTTTTAATTTCAACAAGCCTTCTTAGTTAGAAATTGAGCCACACATCTCATGTGCATGTCTTTGTGCTTGTTATTTTATTTAAAAGCAAAGTGATTTCTTTACTTTTGCTCAGTCTTTTTATTGGCCCATGGCAATTTAGGATAAGCTTTTTGAGTCCTAGTTTATATGCGATGGGGAAGATGATATCTAGTTCATTCCTGCTCCCAAGCGGAGCTCTTCAGATGGTGAGGTCAATTGGACCAGTTTGCCCAAGAACGCGTGAAAGCCAAAGTCGATCATCTCCTATCGTTAATCCAAATCACTATTCGTCCCGAAGTCATACAAGCCATGGCACATTTCTGGTGCCTGAGGACACTTACTTTTATGTTTGGTAGGTTTGAGCTAACCCCAACCTTTGAGGAATACAGCATCATCACTGGAATGCCTCTTGAGAAAAAACTTGTCAAGCCATCAACAGGCATCATCCCATTGCATGGGTTAGCGCGACTTTTAAGAACTAAAGTCCATGTTATAAGGCAAATTCTTGAAAACAACCATAATACCTGCCCACTAGAATTTATGAATGCCTGTTTCCAAAATTAGCCTATGACCCAAAAAAGTGATATTTACCTCGTGGCCTTTTTCGGGCTCATCATTTTCCCCATCAAAGAAATGTCATAAGTCCTAAGATGGCATGGATAGTTGATTAGATCTTGAGGGGGCAAAATTATGTCAACATGATTTTAACTAAAACATTATTGTCCTTTAATCATTTTAAAGACGATATGGAGAAAATCATGCGGGTCTCTCCGGAAATTTTACAAGTCTGGTTCTTTTATCACCTAAGCGAATTCCGAGACTTCATGCAATTGTTTGAAACAAATGACTTCGAAAATATATTACAAAAATTTATGGTTTTAGGACCATATATTTCCAATCAAAGCTATTTAAATTGGGTTAACTTCCTAAGAAACCCAGCTCTTGAGGCATTCCAATGGTGTGCTGGTTGGTTCCATGAAAAGAGGGCTCGCTTTGCTTACAAACACTGCCACCCAATTCCGTTGCTCGGCTGCACTGCCGCCGTTCCCTATTACCCATATCGGGTGGCACGACACTCTGGAGCCCTTCAGGAGATCCCACCGCCTTCTAGGAGGAGAATCCCTCCAGTCCTTTTCAACACAAGCCGTGACTATGTAGTCGAAATTTATATCGTTGAGGAAACCTAGGACAATCATCACATCCCAACAAGGTGGAAGCCATCGGTCCCTCGCTCAATCAGTGAGAGCAGCCCGCACGAGCAAGCAGAGCTTATGCAAATGATATGGGAATAGGCCGGATACTCATCTCAGAGCCAATCCAAGAAAACAAGCAGCCTTTGCAAGAACAAGGCTCCCTGTCGCATATAAAATAGCAGTCATGTCTCCCTTAGTGTTTATTTTCTGAAAGTTTTGTCCCACTGTTTAGGGATTTTTTTCTTTTTTAATATCTTGTACTTCGTTCTGTCGTTTCAAGTTCTAGATGTCAAAAGTTTGTAAAACCCTCTTTCGATAAATAAAAATAGATAGATCGTTGCCATGGGTCAATCTTTATTTGCTCTGTGCTCATTCATTATTTTCACAAAAACAGGTAATTATGAATCGCCAACTACCATCCGTCTGCGAATGGCCCCACATAATAGGGCCTGATCAGAATGAAGTACAAAATCGCCTTGCCAACATTGAAGACGGCGTAGGACAGATGTCCATTGTCCATGGACAACTCTCGAGACAAATGGAATACACTCAAGCCAAGCCCAACTCCGTAGTTGCTTTAAGCACCGTCATGACACCCATCAAGTTGCCAGAAAATAACCAATACCATAGACAGTTTGAAAATATCATGAAAAAGTTAAGCCAGCTACAGGGACAGATTCCCATCGACTTGTCTAATTATGCCGGTTTTGGAATCCCTGAAGAGCTCAAAATGCCTGAATGCGAAAGATATGCTGATACCCTCCACCCACTTACAAGCCTACTTGGTCCGAAGGATGATTCAATCGTACCAATCAAACCTGACCGGCCCTGCTTTGCGATGGTATATTGTCAAGAAGATTAGTCCCCTTAAAACTTGGAGGGAACTAATTCATGTTTTCCAACAAGAATTTAATATTGACATCAACCCTGACATCGCCTTGCCCTACGAAGAACCGATGATTGCGGAGCACGAGGAGCCGTTAGTCGCCGAGATAGGAGAGGAACATGTCAATGAAGCCTTGCATGATAAATGGGCGACTGAGCAGCATCCTATTACTGAAAAATTTCCCACTGAAAGGCAATGAGCCTTTGTACGAGATCAAAGACACAAAGCCTGTTCAAGACCAGGGCACGACTCCCCAAGCTTACTACAAGAGCTAAGGTCCAAAGAATACCGACCCCTATCAACCTAGAAAGTGAAGTAGAGAATGAAATTCTAATATCTCTCACTTCTCTTGATAGAATAGAACTAGCGAAACGAAGGGCCTTACTCAAAAGGTCTGGACCAAGAGCCAAGAAAAGAAAGCCTAAACAAATCAATTCAGCATCTGCCACTCAGTATAGGTGAAATTTGATAACCAATAAGCCGTCGCACCAAAACTTCAAGCATCCCCTAGAGTACAACCCTGAAGACTTATAGTCTCTAGGATACAATCCCAAGGACTACCAGTGTTATACAGAGGAAATCGGCCATTCATCATGTAACTGTTTCCTACCCTCACACAGGGTCGAAAGCCTGTCAGAAGAGGGAACATTCATCCTTATCCGTTATGATCCCAATGAACTACTAAGCTTGTCACCTGACCATGAGGATAGCTTAAATGCCTCATCCTCGTTTGGTGATTTTGACCTGGAAGAAAACAATAGGATAATCTCGATAGAGTCCAGCTTCCCCGAAACAGAAAAATTCACCACCACAATGAATATGCAATGGGAAAACTAGTGGCCTAACCAAGGCATATCATGCCCGTCTTGCCATCATAGGATCATGACCCCCAGAAAAGTGTGGATACCTAATCTCCGCCAGTATAACGGCACGACTTGCCCCGTGGTTCATTTGCAATATCTCCACACTGAAATGAGTCGGTACTACAACCCGATGTCATTCACAACTCAGGCGTTCCAAGAAACTCTCACGGGTTTTGCATTGCAATGGTTTGTCACAAAGCAAGTATTTACCTCATAAAGGATTGGAAGGAGCTGTCTTCCACATTCTTGCATCAATACCAAAACCAGATTGGAACTGAGTTGCCTTGCGAGAGTTTGGCCCACTTTAGAAGAAGACCCATGGAAGATTTCCGAGCATATGCAGGGAGGTGGAAGGCTTTTATGATGCAAACCCACCCTTAATTGGTCGAAGAAGAATTGATGAAGCAGTTCATAGAAGCTTTGTCCTGCAAGCATCGCTGTTGGCTACATGGGTTACACTTTCGTAGCTTTAACGAAGTAGTCCTTGCATGCAAATACTTCGAGTCTCTCTTGAGGCGAGGAAGTCAAAGACGCTTGACTTCAGGACCAGCACTATCAAAGCGCTCCTTTTCACAGGAGTTTTCATGGGTTTTGCTTATTTCTGTAATTTCATGTTTCTTATCCTGTCCAGTGTGCTACTGTTGTATTTTCCATTTCAATACTATAATGTACAGCTCTAATATTTTGTTTTGAGAGCATGAGGCGGTACTCCAAACCAGCCCAGTGATGCTATCCAACCATGAAAGGAAAATATCATCCAAGGAGAATACTGAGGGCTAGGCTTCCTCATGCTTTTTCTCTCCCAAAAACATATTTTGAAAATAAAAAGTATTTCATCACCAAAAGCTTTTGTCAAAACAAGATGATAAATTTAATTGTGTTTGTCTTTCTAACTCTCTCGCTTCATGTCTCAAAATATCATCCTCTTTTGATTTAGTATGACAGAAGGCATTTGAAACTGGCACATCGTGTGAACAGACCAAATTTGAGGACATCTTTTCAAGAAAGCAGGGGCAAACAGAAATGATCATTCTATTTCAAAAACGGTAAGTCTTATTCCCTTAACATAATATTGAGAATGACGGCCCCTTTCTTCTATTTACAGGATACAAAAAATGAGACGTAATATGTACAGGCATACAGTTGAAATCGAAGCATCCATGACATGCCTCGCTCCTGCCCAACTTCCTCCTAAGCTGGAGGACTATTTTATCACACGACACGCCCAAACAACTAGATGTTACAGTTTCAACTTCGACGAGCCCAGAAGCATAAGGAAGAAATTTCTTCTCTTCCTTTAAAATGATTACTGTCGACAGGGAGAAAATCCAGACAATCAAGGCGATCTATAGCCCCCCACTTTGGACAATGACTTTGGAATCTAAAAGCTTCACTCCAGACACATATTCTTCCAAGGAGTAATCGCTATCAAAAAACTGGAGGTTTTTTATTGTCCATCTAAATTCTATAGAAGCTTGAGATACATGACTTTTGCTCAATGATGCTATAGTCAAAGACAGAAGGAGAAATTCCACAAAAGGAAAGCGTTGAAGATGAATCAACGACCAGTAATCACATGGTCACAAATGAGGAAGGCCAATTGAAGGAAACATTGAACTATGCCGAGATAAAGAGGTCATCATTGACATTCAAATATCCTTAGGAGCTAGCACAGACAAACTCTAGGGAAGGGTAATTTGGTATCGTTTCCAATACTTCCACTATCGGAACCCACTTTTGACGTTTTTTTCCCTATTGACAAGAAACATTGGGAATCAAAAACCAAACTTGATGGTCAATATTGGCCAAGCGAGGTTTATGAGAATGACCCGTATCGAATTCACCTGACTTCATATAAAGGGACGTGTCATCCATAAGCCAATTAAGGAGAATAATTGACCTTATGGAATGGGAGACGTAGGACTTCGTGTCCTTCTTGTACTCTAGGTCCACTTAATCATTTGCAAACCAGTCAAGGGTAATGTTGTATCGCTTCCAGTTGTTTGACCTCTGAAAGAGTTTGTGACTAACACGCTCTCTCTTGTTTGTCACAGGATCACCTGACCATCCAAGATGCGGAAAACAAATCAATGAAAGTTATGTCAATCTCCGATAAGCTTTCCCTAACAAAAGAGGATCTCAAATATCATCAAAGCAAATGACAGAGATCCTTCAGGCCTCAAGTCACTTATGATCTTGGCCCTACTGGTTGAGCTATTTCCACAACTTCTCTTCTGCAAGAGGCAAAAGTAGAAATTCCTGATTAGATTCCCAATCCCTGGCTGATCGTTCATATGTCATATCCTTGACGAATAGGAGCAATTTATTGACACCTACGTGTAAATAGCCCTTTGTAAATAACTCTTTTGATATTAAAAATTCAATACATTTGTGAATACCATTCCACCAAGTAAACACCCCTAAATCTATTGACACCTATTTGTAAACAGCGGGCCGTGCGCTGCTTTCGGGTTGACGACCCGGGTCGGACCCAACCCGCGAATCCGACCCGGGTCGGTTTTTATATTATTTTAAATAATATTTTAAATAAATAAATAAATAAGTAAAATAATAAATAATTTATTTTCAAAAAAATAAAAATAATTTATGATAAAAATATTAAAAATAATAAAATAATCAAAATAATTTTGTTTTCCAAAATTCAAGAAAAATAAAAAATAATTTATTTTCGAGAAAATATTAAAATGATAAGAATATTTCATATTTTCCAAAAAATGCCAAAAATCCGAAAAAAGTCCAAAAATTCATTAAAAAGCCAAAAAAATCCATAAAAGCCAAGAAGACTTGTATTTTCTTTATAAAAAAAAACCAAAAAGTCCAAAAAGTCCTTTTTTTTTGGTAAAGGCAAAAAAAAAGTCCCTTTTATGTAAAAAAAAAACAGAAAAGACCCAAAAAAAAAATGTTTTTCCTCCCCAAAATGCATGGAAATCCCTAAAACATTAAAAAAAAAAAACCTTTTGGTTTAAAACAAGATTAAGTACTAAAGGGCATTGTGATTAACTAGTGTAATCAAGTCCACGATCTTAATTTCTCTGGTTACGCAGGAGCAAGTATTTCTCCCAATACTTCGCATGGGTTTCTAATCAACCCACCCCAATTAATTAGTGGCAACTCCGTTTTAAAAATTAACTTACAGGTTAAAAACTTAGACTATTAAAGTCGTAAATTGGTGGACTTAGGAGAGTCCGGGCCTAATAAATTTAGCCAAACCATTAGCCTCCACAAATTCCCGTACCCAATTGCGGGCGCCGAAAAAAGAGGTCGCGACACTAAATCATCTAACTGCTGAAATTCATTGGGATTTTGTGCATCCGGTTCATGCACACATGGCCTGTGCTGCGCACTAAAACTTCTGGGCCGACGCCTAGTGACTGCATGATCCTCGTGTGGGAAGACTTAGTGACGACGGTGGACGAAGCCTCGTGAGTCGTCTTGGAATCTTTCTAAGAATACGATAAAATGGGAGAGAAAAAGTAAAGAAAAGAGATATTTTGGGATTCCCAAGAAAATAATTAAGATTATCTCTACGTAGATTTATGTTTTCTTTAATTTGGGAACCATTGTTTTTTAAAAAAATTGTTACTTTTCACGTTACAAATAGCAAAGATAATGATGTTCTAGTATTTAAAAAAAGCAATCCCCTTATATGTATATTAACATATATCATGTACTCATAGAATTAGGATTATCTTTACATAGAATTATGTTTTCTTTAATCTAAGAACCATTGTTTTTAAAAATTTGTTACTTTTCATGTTACAAACAATAGGGTTCCCTGATAATGAAAAAAAAAAAAAAAAAAACCCGCCGTGGTGATAATGAACTACCCACTTCCTTTCGGTGTGGCGCAGGTTGAAACCGGCCCCCTGACGCAAGTTGCGGGGGAGGGGGCGTGAAACATTTGTGACTTACCCGGTGCATATGTGTGGTGGCTAGCATGTGTCGCCCCCGTGGTTTACTCCCGGCATCCGGCCGTGCGGGGTTCTCTCGGGTCACCAAAAAAAAAAAAAAAAGAAAAAACATAGATAATTACCCCCGTGGTGGCGCCGTTGGATGGGCCTTCCTTTTTCACGAGAGGGGAGGTTCGAAACCCCGACGCAAGCGGGGGAGGCCGGCGTGAGACATTAACTTACCCGTGGCATGTGTGTGGTGGCTAGCACGTGTCGCCCTGGTTTATCTCCGCATCCGTCGTGTGGGGTTCCCTGGTCATCAAAAAAAAAAAAAAAAAAAACAGAGATAATGATGTTCTAGTATTTGAAAAAGCAATCCCATTATATGTATATTAACATATATCATGTACTATTTAGATAGACTTGACATGTACCTATAACCATTTTTAGGATTATATAAAGATTTATTAAAATTATCAAAAACAATAATCTTGCAATAATCTCAAGAATTTTCTAATATGATCAAGTGAGATAGGCATCCAAAAGTACATTTGCAATCTTGGGATAATTATGTTTTTATGCAAAACTACTTACAAAATGTGTTTCTTTACTGGCAAAATCATTTCATGCACCTAAGACCATTGGATTAGATTCATCATAGCCATTGATCATGTAGACTATTCAAGTGAGTTCCGCATGACCAATGGCTGCAATTGCATTGGGTCGATGGACGAGGCAAGGGATCCTTCATTTGCCGCAATGTTTGGAAAATCGCCTCTATTTAAAGTTATGAGCCAATGAAACTAGGAGCCATGTCCTTTGTATGCAGTACTTCAGTGTTTAGCGATTAATATGGTTAAGTTTGCCTTTAAGATGGAATACTCTTCTTTTTCTAAAATTTTCTTGTTAATATCATAAATTAGTTGCATACGGATATAATGCAAAAAGTCAATCACAAAATCCATGTCATATGAATTATAATTGTTTGAGTTTTGAAGAATTAATGCCACCTTGTAATGGAAAAGGATTTGATTTACACATGGTCATTACACACATAACAATAAAAATCAGTATTAAAATTATTAATATATGTACTTTTTCGTTACTTAACTAGTGTCATCATTCTTAATATTTGAAAATTTATATAATTATAGTACATGATGGCTCAATCTAAATTTTCTAAACTATTAGTGGTACTATTTATAGTAATTAAGATCACCAATAGGAGGAGGTCTTACTTAGGCAATGAGTAGAACAACAATTGTATTTTAATTTTGATCAGAATCATCTTATTTTAAAAGGGTAATTCATTTGCTATCACAATCCAACAAATCTTGACACTTAGGCCAAAACAAGTTAATAACTTTTTTTTTTTTTTTTTTTTTTTTTAACAATTCAAAGTATCCGAACGGCTCAAATTAAAAGAATGTATTTATGTGTTCACATGCATCTAGTAAAACTCTACCACAATGCAGTTGGCAAGATTGATTCTGAATGTGAGACGTTGGGAGAGAATTCATTGCATACAAATTAAATGCTTGATAACTTAGCTAATAATTCAAGATTGCAAAACAAAAAATTTGGCTGAAAGTTATCATCATATTTTTATTTTATCATAGAGTCCTTTCGAGTCATTTTTTTATATTATATGCAAAGTCCATTACGCCCCTCTCTCTCGACCAAACTAAAGTAACATGTGTTACACACAAAAATTAAATATAGAAAAGTACCTTACATTTTTTTTTTTTTTTGGGAGACCTTTACCTCTTTATTTTGGCTTTGGACCCAACTGACCTGGCCCTGGACTTAAAAAAACAAAAAATAATGACAATCTCCGTACGAAAATGAGCCTAGTTGATAGTGGACGTTGATTTATGTGATTCTCACATAGGACCGACCTCATCTAAGAACTGTAATTCATTGAGATCTTGTGATCTAGTTCACGTGCGGCTTGGATCCGCACTAAAATCACTGGGCCCAGTGCCTGGTGGCCGCAAGGTGACAGCGACACACGAGAATCTCTCAGTACAAGGAAAATCACAAGCCGTCTCAAAGTCTTTTGAAGAACATGACAAATGCCAAAGAAAGAGCCTCCAGTAAAGACGTGGTGGGGTTCGGCTTGATCCATGCAGAGGATGATCTTTCGATGACGACAAGTCTGCTACGCGAGATGGTCGTCACTCGACCGTTCTCTATCGCCAAGGACGACCAGGAGAGGAGTACAGGGGCTCCACAGTGTGTGTTTGTCGGTCTTCTTAAACTTGCCCGAGAAAACAATGATGAATTATAACAACAGCGGCATCCAAAAGAAGATAATGATGTTTTTTGCATTTTCACATATTCATATTCTTATTTTTGTATTTTTATTTCAATGAGATCCTGTCACGTGACATTGCACCATTTAATTTAGGGTTAAAAACCCCAAACCTACGGCGTGACACCCGACAAATTTTATTTTTTTTGATCATCAAAAATCCCAAACTTGTATACATTTGACAAATTTATCCTAAACCTGCACTTTGTGACAAATTTACCCTATTAAATTTTCTTGTTAAATTATAAAGTTAAATGACACGTGACAATCGATCGATCGGTATACCAATTTGGGATTTACATTCTATTTGTCACAGATTTACAATTTTTGTGATTTTTTTGTGGTATTAATCTAATTTAGCGGAAGGTATATTAGTTACAAATTTACCAGTTTGGGGTTTTTTGTGATCGAATAAATTAATTTGGGGTAAATTTGTCATAAATGTACCCGGTTTAGGGTTTTTATAGTTAGTCGAAATTTGTCACGGTGTACCGGTTTGGGGTTTTTCATGGTCAAAAAAAAAATAGTTTGGGGTAAATTTGTCACAAGTGTACCAGTTTGGGGTTTTTCAATGTATTAACCCTTTAATTTAAGGGTAAAAGTCACAAAAATACCCTAAATTATGCCTATAGTGTGACATATTTACTCCAACTTTTTTTTTTTTACTGATATTAAAAGTTTCAAACTTATATTTATTTGACACATTTAACTCAAAATTTTGCGGTGTGACACATTTACCTAAACTTTTATTTTGTGACATAAAAAACCTCAAAAATTTTCTTTTGTGACACCAAAAATCCTAAATATTTTTTTTATGACATCAAATTTTTGAGATAAATGTGTCACATGAATATAAGTTTGAGATTTTTAGTGTTACAAAACAAAAGTTCACATTTTTTGGTGTCACACAAGTATAAGTTTGGGTTTTTTGGTGTCATAGGAAAAAAATTTAGGGTAAATATGTCACATGGATATAAGTTTGGAGTTTTTAATATCACAAATTTTTTTTGGGGTAAATATGTCACAGTTGATAAATTTTAGGATTTTTTTTGGCTTTTTTGCTTAATTTAATTATATAGTACTTTTTGAATTCATATAATATAGATGTATGCCTATAGTAGAAGAAAGTATCAATCATTTTCTCTTTGGAGAATTACTTTTTTTCATTCAAGGAACTACTAGTTTCTAAAAGAAGTCATTCTTTATATCTCGAATTACAAAGATAATGACATTCTAGTGTTTGAAAAAAAAAGTAGGCCTCCTATTTGTATATTAAGAAGTCTCACTCTCCATGTAGTCTACTCATGTACCTATAGCCATGTTTATGATCATCTAAAGATGTATTAAAAACAACAACAACAACAACAACAACAATGTTGCAATAATCTCAAGAATTATCTAATAGTGTACTGCAATATTTGATTAGCTAAGATTAGCATCCAAAAGTACATTCGCAATTGTAGTTCCAAAAAAAATGAAAGCAGCTGACTTGGAATTGTGCATTGGATATGTTGATTTTGACTATCAATCAAAGGCAAATATAAAAAGTAGCCGACTCATTGTAAGAGCAAAAATTGGCAACGCATATGATAATATAATTTCTATCATAAAACATGCTTGACTTACATGAAAGTCGGCTATTAACTGACATGTTTTTTTCATGTGCCAACAATGAATATAGCTACTAGAGTCTCTAGTATGTGCTTTATCATCATCAGAGCTTTTTTTACAATGTTCAATCAAGCTCATGATGTTTTTATTTTTGACTGGGTCCTTTAAGTATATGTGTTTTTTTTTTTTTTAACTTGTATTTGGCCATCTATTTGAAAAATTGACAAAAGTGCTCATAACATGGCATTAATTTGCAGTTTATTGCCATTCTAGCATCACATGTGATGTTAGATGTTGTCATCAAAAGCCTTAAACAATACGGAATAATAAATATTTTTGAAAAATTCAGAAAACGGGAGAGTCACCCAAGTGCGAGGAGCGCCTTGCATCTCTCATCGCGCTTCAGCATGGCCTAGTGTTTCAAGAAAACTCATTGAACTTGTGAAATCTGCAATGGTAATTGTGTGGCATACTTTGCAATAGTACTCAAGAAAAACTAAAAAGAGTCGGACCCATTGATTTTTGTTTTCATCGTTTACCAGCCATACCTGATTCCAATCAAATAACATAAGAAAAATCAAAGTAGAATTTCTATCATTATTGCTCTTGATTTAACTCTCTAAAGAAGAGCAACTTCCTTTGCTCCTCTAGCTTGAAACGAAGATATGTTTAATGCCATTCCTTGTCCGACCAACAGATGCAATTGACAAAAACAACGTTGTATTCCAAATGGTGGGCCCAAGACATCCATTATCTCCCCTCTTTAGTAAGGAATCATGACGCTGGTCTTGACCTGAAAGCAAAGCAACAACTTACATGGTCGACTCATGTCCCTATGGTTCGAGCTTCAATAATTGCTCAATCCGACTGTAGAGTTTTTCTTTTGTTAGGATCCTAATTCACGTTAGCATGTTGCAATCTATTATAAGAATTTCAATTAAGTTTAAAATGATTAGAATCATGAACAAAGACCTTTTTTTTTTTCAATCCTTTACCCATGAAATAAATAGAATTAAAAGACCAAGGTAGATCAATTGATAAAAACTAATGATTCAATTTGCTCAGTGTTAAGGCACTAATCCTAAACCCAACAGCCATAACCCCCTGCTTTTGTGGGAAATCTAAAGTAGCAATTATATGAACAAGAGACTTTATGCAAGCTGCCTCTATGTCTCTTAAATAACAATGACTTTCATATGCAATACCATGAAAAAAATGTCTTGTTATGGCGTGCCTCTTGAAGGTGGGTAATAGCATCTTTTTATTGAAGCAGATTTTCTGAAATTCCAACAACGTGTTCTTTGAGGTAAGAACGAAAATTTTGCATGATGGACCTATGTTTTTTTAAATTCTGATCTTATTTTGCAAATTTAACCTTTTTATTCAAAATGATCTCTCACAAACATATGTTATTTTCAAATTATGAGTCATGTGGACTGTGAAACTCTAAACAAATACAAGAAATTGATTCATCTGTAGTGGTTGATATTCTTGAGATCTAACACTTTTTGCAGGGACAATTTTTTTTTAAATGAATGCTCAAAATTATGCTTCCCATGCTTTTGATGAGTACGATAAATTGTCTAGACTATTCGACTTAAATAAATATCATGACCACATGCAATGCACCTAATCAAATGTATTTAGTAAAGTTTCTCCACAATTTGATCGGCAAGACTTATTTTGAATGGGAGATTTTATGATGAAATTTACTGCATATAAATTAAACATTTAATCATTTGGCCAATAATTCAAGATTGCAAAACAAAATGATTTGACGGAAGTCATCACCCAATGATTTTGATCACAGAGGCCTTTGGAATCGTCTTTTCTTATATCAGATGCAAAGCATGTTCTTATTTTTTTTCTTGCGTCTAGGGGTGGGCCAACTGTGTCCGAAGCCAGCATAAAAAGGTTAAGGTCTCCCCATAAATTAATCCTCAGTAATTTTCTACACTTAATTTTTTTTTATGTGACAGGTGTTACTTTACTTTAGTCAAAAGAGGGGGGCGTGAATAGAATAATGATTTTATTTTAATTTTGATTGAATCTTCGTAAATTAAATGACAATTGACTTGCCATCAAAACCTAAAACAAATTATTGCTTTTTTTTTATTACAAAAATATAGACTAAGGCTCCGTTCGTTTCGCTTAAAATAATTTCCGGAAAACATTTTTCGAATTTTCCGGTGTTCGTTTCATGGAAAATGAATTCCTTGGGGAAAATATTTTTCATCCAAGGAAAAAGTCTTCTAAACTAAGGGAAAATGTTTTCCACTTTTGAAAAGTGGAAAACATTTTCCTCACTTGATCTATCTTACCTCACACCTATACAAATCTTCACTTTCTCCTCTCATTTCTTCTTCCTTCTTTTTTATTTGAAGATGAGTATGATAAAGTGTCTGGACTATTCGACTTAAATAAATATCATGAACACATGCAATTCACCTATTCAAATATATTTAGTAAAGTTTCTCCACAATTTGATCGGCAAGACTTATTTTGAATGAGATATTTTATGATGAAATTTATTACATATAAATTAAACGTTTAATCATTCAGCCAATAACTTAAGATTGCAAAACAAAATGATTTGACGGAAGTTATCAATTTTGATCATAGAGGCCTTTTGAATCGTCTTTTCTTATATCAAATGCGAAGCATGTTCTTATTATTATTTTTTTTTCTTGGGTCCAGGGGTGGGCCAACTACGTTCGAACATTAACAACATGCGAAGCATGTTGATGAGTCCGGTGGATCTCTAGCGCTGATTTCCGTGGGCTCCACATGTGACTAGTTCATCTAACTGCTGAATTCATTGGAATTTGTGCATCCGGTTCATGCGTGCGTGGCCTGTGCTGCGCACTAAAACCTCCGGGCCCAACGCCTGGTGACCGCATGATCCTCGTGTTGGAAGACTTGGAGACGACGGTGGACGAATAATCATGAGTTGTCTTGGAATCTTTCTAAGAAAACGATAAAATGCAAGAGAAAAAGTAAAGAAAAGAGATACTTCGACATTCCCAAGAAAATAATTAAGATTATCTCTACATAAAATTATCTTTTCTTTGATTTGGGAATCATTGTTTAAAAAAAAATTACTTTTCACATTACAAATAATATTTTAGTATTTGAGAAAGCAATCCTTTTATATTTTTGTTAACATATATCTATACTCTTAAGGTAGACTCGACATGTACTTATAACCATATTTAGGGGTATACAAAGATGTGTTAAAATCATCAAAAACAACAACCTTGCAATAATCTCAAGAATTTTCTAAAGATATGCGCTAGTAATTGATTAAATGAGATAGGCATCCAAAAGTATATTTGTAATTTTGGGATAACTATGTCTTTAAGTGAAACTACTTTTAAAATTTGTTTCTTTTCTGGCGAATTTTTTTTTTATGCACCTAAGACCATTAGATTAGATTCATCATAGTCATTGACCACACAGACCACACAAGTGAGTTATGCTTGACCAATGGCTGCAATTGAATTGGGTTGATGGATGAGGCAACAGATTCTTTATTTGCCGCAATGTTCTAGTTGGAAAATCACCTCTATTTAAAGTTATGTGTCAATGAACCTAGGACTCATGTCCTTTAGTATGCAATACTTCAGTGTTTAGCGATTAATATGGTTAAGTATACCTATAATATGGAATACTCTTCTTTTTCTAAAATTTTCTTGTTAGTATCATAAATCGATAGCATACAGATATAATGTAACGAGTCAATCACAAAATCCATGTCATATGAATTCTAGCCAATCTCGTGTTTGAGTTTTGAAAAATTAATGCCACCTTGTAATGGAAAAGGATTTGATTTATACATAGTCATAGATAACAATAAAAATCAGTATTAAAATTATTAATATATATACTTTTCGTTACTTAACTAGTGTCATCATTCTTAATAGGGTTAATACCCTAAAAAACCCTAAACTGGTACACATGTGACAAATCTACCCCAAACTATTTTTTTGACCACCAAAAACCCCAAACTTGTATACCTTTGACAAATTTACCCTAAACTGATACACTTGTGACAAATTTACCCTATGTTAGTTTTAGTTAAATTTTCTTGTTAAATTATAAAGTTAAATGACACGTGACAATTAACCGGTATACCAATTTATGATTTTACACTTTATTTGTCATAGTTTACAATTTTTGTGATTTTTTTTGTTATATTAATCTAATTTAGCGGGGTATATTAGTCACAAATTTATCGGTTTGGAGTTTTTTTGGTCAAATAAATTAGTTTGGGGTAAATTTATCATAAATGTACCAGTTTAGGGATTTTTATAGTTAGTCGGGGTAAATTTGTCACAGGTGTACCAGTTTGGGGTTTTTCATGGTCAAAAAAATAGTTTGGGGTAAATTTGTCACGAGTGTACCAGTTTGGGATTTTTCAAGGTATTAACCCTTCTTAATATTTGACAATTTATATAATTTGTAGCGCATGATGGTGCAATCTAAATTTTATAAACTAATAGTGGTACTATGTATAGTAATTAAGATCACCAATAGGAGAAGGTCCTACTTAGGCAGTGAATAGAATGACGATCGTATTTTAATTTTGACTAAGATCATCTTGTTTTAAAAGGGTAATTCATTTGCTATCACAACCCAAAAAATCTTGACACCTAGTCCAAAATAAGTTAATAACTTTTTTTTTTTTTTTTTAAAAAGGTTCAAAGTATCCGAATTGTTCAACTTAAAAGAATGCCACAAACACACACAATTCGCTTGTTCATATGCATCTAATAAAACTCTGCCATAATGTGGCTAACGAGACTGATTTTAAATGCAAGACATTGTATTAGAATTCATTGCATACAAGCTAAATGCTTGATCACTTGGCCAATAATTTAGGATTGCAAAACAAAAAACTTCTGCTGAAAGTTATTATCATATTTTTATTTTATCATAGAGTCATTTGGAGTCATTTTTTTTTTTTTTTTAATATTATATGCAAAGTCCATTGCGCCCCTCTATCTTGACCAAACTAATGTGTGACGCACAAAAGTTAAATATAGAAAAGTACCTTGGATTTTTACCTCTTTATATCGGCTTTGGACCCAGCTGAGCTGGCCCTGCACTCAAGGGAAAAAAAAAAATATGATATCCGTACGTAAATGAGCCTAATCGATCACGGACGTTGATTTATGTGATTCTCCTATCAGACTCCCCTCATCTAAGAACTAAAATTCGTTGAGATCTTGTGACCTAGTTCGTGCAAGGGATCCGCACTAAAATCACTGGGCCCAATGCCTGGCGACCGCAAGGTGACGGTGACACGAGAATCTCTCTTGGTACAAGAAGAATCACGAGTCGTCTCGAAGTCTTTTGATGAACAAGACAAACGCCAAAGGAAGGGCTTGCAGAAAAGACATGGTGGGGTTCAGCCTGATCCATGCGGAGGATGACCTTTCTCGATGACGATTTGTCTGCTAGTCGAGATGGTCGTCACTCGACCATTCTCCATCGCCAAGGACGACCAGGCGAGGAATACAGGGGCTCCACGGAGTGTGTTTCTCGGTCTTATTAAACTTGACCGAGAAAATAATAATGAATTATAACAACAGCGGCATCCAAAAGAATATAATGATGTTTCTCGGTCTTATTCCTATTTTTGTATTTTTATTTCAGTGAGGTTCTATCACGTGACATTGCCATTTAATTTAAAGGTAAAAGACAACAAAAATCCAAAATTATGCATATTGAGATATATTTACGTGAAACTTTTTTCTTGACACCAAAATTTTCAAACTTATACCTATACAACACGTTTATCCCTTTGATTTGTGATATCAAAAATCCCAAAATTTTCTTTTATGACACCAAAAACTCCAAACTCTTTTTTATGACATCAAATTTTTGGGGTATATGTATCACATAAATATAAGTTTGGGGTTTTTATTGTTACAAAACAAAAGTTTATAGTTTTTGATGTCACACAACTATAAGTTTGGGTTTTTTAGTATCGTGAAAAAAAGTTTGAAGTAAATGTGTCATTTTACAAGTTTGGGGTTTTTGATGTCACAAGAAAAAAAAAAAAATTTTGAGGTAAATGTGCTACAGTTAGTAAAGTTTAAGATTTTTTGTAACTTTTTTCCTTGATTTAATTATATACTACTTTTATATGTTTTAAGTCATTTGAATCTGGAACTGAAAATGTTGAAGTCATATAGTATAGATGTATGTCTATGTTAGAAGAAAATATCAACCATTATCTCAGTAGAAAATCACATTTTTTATGCAGGGAACTATTAATTTCTAAAAGAAGTCATTCTTTATATCTAGAATTACAGAGATAATAACATTCTAGTGTTTAAAAAAAGCAATCCTTCATAAAAATTGGCCATTAACAAACATGTTTTTTCAAAGGCAAATATAAAAAGTAGCCAACTTGCTATAAGAGTAATAATTGGCAATGCATATGATAACAATAATTTTCATCATAAAACATACTCGACTTACATAAAAATCAGCCATTAACTAACATGTTTTTCATGTGTCAACATATGAATAGAGCTGTCAGAGTTTCTAGTACTTGTTTTGTCCTCATCAGAACTTTTTTTACAATATTCAATCAAGCTCATAATGTTACTTTTGACTGGATCCTTTAACTATATGTGTTTTTTCTACTTGTATTTGGCCATCTGTTTGATAAATTGACAAAAGTGCTCATCACATGGCATTAATTTGCAGTTTATTGCCATTCTAGCATCACATGTGGTGTTAGATACTGTCATCAAAAACCTTAAACAATACGGAATAATAAATATTTTTGAAAAATTCAGAAAATGGGAGAGTTGCCCAAGTGCGATGAGGGTCTTGCATCTCTCGTCGGGCTTCGGCGAGGCCTAGTGTTTCAAGAAAACTTGTGGAATTTGCAGAATTTGCAACGGTAGCTATATGGCATACTTTGCAGTAGTGGTCAAGAAAAACTAAGAAGAGATGGACCCATTGATTTTGGTTTTCATGGTTTAGCAGCCACACCTAATTCCAACCAAATAATATTAGAAAAATCAAAGTAAGATGTCTATCATTATTGCTCTTGATTTTAACTCTAAGAGTAACTTCCTTTGCTCCTTTAGCTTGAAACAAAGATATGTTCAGTGCCACTCCTTGTCCAACCGGCCGATGCAATTGACAAAAGCAGCGCTGTATGCCAAATGGTGGGACTAAGACATCCATTATCTCCTCTCTTTACTATGGAATCCTTGACAAGATCGTCCGTGCAATCTTGATGTTGGTATTGACCTAGAAAGCAAAGCAACAAATTACATGGCCAAATCATATCTCTATGATTTGAGCTTTAATAATTGCTCAATCCGACTGTGGATGTTTTCTTTTGTTAGGAGCCTGATTCACGTTGTCATGTTGCAATCTATTATATTTCCAAATTGAGTTTAAAATGATTAAAATCGTGAACAAAGACCTTTTTTTTTTTATTTTTTCAATCTTCTACCTGTAAAATAAATCAGTTTCAATGGATTGACCATATACACAAATTTGACATCGTTTTTAGATCTTTGTGGACAAACTATTATTTTGATTTACGGTAGATAGAATTAAAAGACAAAGGTAGATCAATTGATAAACATTAATGATTCAATTTGCTCATTGTTAATGCACTAATCTTGAACATAATAACTGTAACCCCCAGCTTTTGTGGGAAATCTAAAGTAGCAATTATATGAACGAGAGACTTTATAGAAGTTGTCTCTATGTGTCTTAAATAACAATCACTTTTGTATGAAGTACCATGAAAAAGATGTCTTCTTACGGTGTGCCTCTCAAAGGTTGATGATAGCATGTCTTTTTCTTGAAGCAGATTTTCTGAAATTCCACCAATGGGTTCTTTGAGGTAAGAGTGCAAATTTTGCATGATGGACCTATGTTTTTTTGAATTGTGATCTTAGTTCGCAAATTCAACCCTTCTATTCAATGCAATCTCTCACAAACATGTGTTTATTTCAAGTTATGAGTCATGTGGACTATGAAACTCTATACAATAAATTGATTCATTTGTAGTGGTTGATATTCTCAAGATCAAACACTTTTTGTAGGCACAATTTTTTTTTTAAAAATAAATGCTCAAAAGTATGTTTCTCATGCTTTTGATGAGTATAATAAAGTATATGGACTGTTTAACTTAAACAAATTCCATGAACACTTGCAGTTCACCTATTCAAATATATTTAGTAGAACTTCTCCATAATGTGGTTGGTAAGACTTATTTTGTATGCCAGATTTTTTGATGAAATTTACTACATATAAATTAGACATTTAACCATTCGGCCAATAATTCAAGATTGCAAAACAAAATGATTTGACTAGAAGTTGTCACCAAATGGTTTTGATCATAAAGGCCTTTCAAACCATCTTTTCCTATATTAAACGTGAATTCCATCACACTCCTCTCTTTTGACTAAAGTAACACCTATCACTTGACAAGAATTAAGTGTAGAAAAGTACCTAGGAATGTTTAATCATTTGGCCAATAATTCAAGATTGCAAAACTAGAAGTTATCACTAAATGGTTTTGATCATAGAGGCCTTTTGAACTGTTATTTCTTATATTAGATGTGAATTCCATCATGCTCCTCTCTTTTTGACTAAAGTAAAGTAACACTTGTCACGCGACAAAAATTAAGTGTAGAAAAGTGCCAAGGACTAATCTATGGGAAGACCTTAACATTTTCATGCTGGTTTTGGACACAGTTGGCCCACTTCTGGACCCAAGGAAAAAAAATAAGAACATGGGTCGATCGCCAACGTTGATTTATGTAGGCTCTATATGAGACTTACCATATCTAACAATTGAAATTCATCGAGATCTTGTGCATCCTGTTCATGCAAGTGCAGCTTGGATCCGCACTAAAATTACCGGGCCCAATGCCTGGCGACCAATCGGAGAGGCTTGGTGATGGTGACATGAGATTCACAAGGCTCTCGCGGTGCATGAATACTTCAAGTCATTTCGAAGTCTTCGGAATAACAAAACAACACGCCACAGATAAAAGCTTCGTGATGGTGACACGAGACTCACAAGGCTCTGTCGGTGCATGAATACTTCAAGTCGTTTCGAAGTCTTCGGAATAACAAAACAACACACCACAGGAAAAAGCATACAGGAGAGACGTTGTGGGGTCCACTGTGATCCATTCGGAGAGTGAGCTTTCTCAATGATTAAAATGTGCATTGCACGAATTGAGGACGTCACTTGGGAGATTTCCCAATGATGAAGGTGTGTATCACAACAAGATGATCAAATATGACAACAGCGACACCAGAAAAATATAATGATGATTTTTGCAATATTATGGATACATATCCCTATTTTATATTTCAATGAGCTCTTATCTCATAACATTGTCTGTTAAATTGATTGTGCTGCTTCAATAGGTTTTGAGTTTTTTTTTTTTTTTTTTTTTTTTTTTTTTTTTTGGTAAAGAAGGTTTTGAGTATTTTGAGTCTTCTATAATTGAAAAGGTTGAATGAATGATTACCTCTATAGAGAATTATCATTTCACTCTGAAAATTATTATTTTCTAAAAGAAGTCACTATGTACATCTTGAATTACAAATATAATGACATTCAAGTGTGTTAGAAAAAAGTAGCCCTCTTCTATGAATATTAGAAAATATCGGGATACTCTTTGTGTAGACTTGACATGTATCTTTAACCATATTTATTGTCATATAAAGATGTATTAAATCATTAAAAAAAAAACTTACAATAATCTCAATAATTTATGATAATATATCGCAATATTTGTTTAAATAAGATTAGCATCTCGGACTACTTTTGTAATTGTAGTTCCAAGCAAATGTAAAAAGCAGTTGACTCCGAATTTTTGCTGAGTATGAGCAAATGAAAAAAAAGCAATCAATATGTTGTAAGAGTTATAATTGGGAACAAACATAATAATAGTAATTATCATCATAAAATATGCTCGACTTATATAGAAATTGACCATTAATTGACATTCTTTTTATTATGCCAACAGATGAATATAGCTACTAGGTGTCCAACACATGTTTTCTCCTTAAATTAATCTTTGGCATGATAGTGTAGCTATTGGATTAGAACTTTTACACAATGTTCAATCAAGCTTGTGAATTTTTTTATTGGATCCTTTAAGTATATGTTTTTTTTTTTTTTTTTTTTTTTTTTTTTTTTTTTTTGTATCGGTCCATCTATTTAAAAAATTTACGAAAGTGCTGCCAATATGGCACTAAGTTGTAGTAAATTGCTGTAATGGCACCACATATGATATTAGATGTGACCATCAAAAGCTTAAACAGCATGAAATGTTAAATATTTTTGAATCCTAGGAAGGAGCAAAATATCACGAGTTTGCCACATGGGGAAGGCTCTATTATCAATCAAGGGCATTATTCTGACTTCAGTTTCAATATTATACGAGGCATTGTGGTGACTTGGTTTGTAAGGAGCCTTAGAAATAGAGCAAAGATGCATTACTTGAAGGTAAACTACAAGAAATACTTTTGTTTTCAAACTTTTGATAAGAGATTTATTTTTATTTTTATTTTGTTACACCTGCAAATCAGTTAAAATTTCATTTGAGACTACTTCTTTGTACTATCGTTTGAGATATTTTATAGGACCTGGTCAATGACTAAAATATTAATTTAGTCCAAGTCATTAATTTGTAAAGTTTTGGTAGACAGTGAGAAAAAGTACTAGTTATTTCTATCACCTTTTGAGAATTTTTTTTTCTATTGCCTTCAATATAGGTTATATATTCCTTGCTAGCTAGTGTTTTTCATTGTAGTTTATTAGTACCAAACTTACAAAACAATTTAAGTTCATTCATCTTAAAAATAAAATGAGTTTGTTCTGAAATAAAGTTATTATCAAGTAAATTCTCCGATACTTCTTTGTTGATCTTGTGATCCTCTCATACTGGTTTGGATAAGAAAGTTTTGTTCGTAATGAATTGACTAATGTGGTGTTTTTCATCCCTTCATCATATTTTAATGTAATCATATTGAGGTTGGAGGATGTGGTATATCTGAGTTTTGAATCAGTTTGTCTTTCCCACTCTCACTCCGAATTAACATCTAAACCGATTAAATGAACTAAAAAATAAAGAGAAAGTAAAGCAAATTGAGATTTTATTTTTGTTTTGCCATCTTATCAAATTAAGATCATAGAAATAGTGAAAATCGACACTTTTTCTGGCCTATTACAATCCTTTTGGCCAGCAATTGTGTTATATTTTCATGGAAATGAAAATTATATTAAGATTAATTGCAATATAATTAGAGAAAAGTAAATACTGAAAGTGAATGGAGGTTCTTACTTGTTATAAAGTGAACTGGGATTATAATAAGGAAAAAAGAAGGATGAAAAGGGGTGAGAATATTATTTTTTATACCTATTACTATATTCAGGGGAAAAAAAGACAACAAAGCAAAGATAAAGGGAAAGAGAGTTGATGATAGAGTCAAAATAACCATATTTCGGCCTTCTGTAAGTCTCCTCAGTGCACTATAATATTAGATTGTGACAATTAAATTTGCACAAATGCTTGCACAGCTACAAGTCCAAAACAAATGGCAAACATAACATATATGTATAATACACAATCAACCCTGGAAGTACTTATGGACAATTAATAGACATGTCATTATAGTAACAAAGGATTAGATGCTGGAACCTACTGAATAGAAATAAGAACCCATCATCCCATATTGGCTCATTGTGAAAGTAGTTGAAGTCACACGGGAGTAGATGTTTTCTTCATCCACCACGTTTTCGGTCTATTTATTGTTTTCTTCAACTATTGAGCTATCAAGCTCGCGGTTAATCCTAGCGAGTTGCTCAGCCACTTCCCTTATTGCTGGCCTCCTCACACCTTTTGGGTCCAAGCACTTCACTGTGATCTCAACAACCATTCCTACTATCTCCATTTCATCTTCACTGGCGGCCTTGAAGCTTATGAACATTGGAGAGTGTATTATCCTTTACGGAAGAGATAAAATAATGGATAATATTGATTGACTCTCCGAACTTAGTAATAAAATTTGTAGGCTTCTTTCCAGTGAACAACTCCACAAGGACAACTCCAAAACTATATACATCACTTTTAATTGTTAATCCACTGGTGGTTAAATATTTTGGATCGATGTAGCCCAATATGCCTTGTATTTCATTAGCTACAACATGACTACACTCTGGTGACATAGGTGTTACCATGAATGATTGGGGATTTCACATAGAAGTGCATATACTCGAGTGCAAGAGCAGCTTTGACAGCTATTCTAAGCTAGGTTTTTCCATGATCTTAAGATGGTCGACACATTCTAATGGATGTGTTGGAATAGGGTACTATTTGAAATGTATTCATAGACCAGCAAGGATATTCTAGTCTCCAAACATATGCCATGGAACTTCACCACATTTTTATGGTTTATTTGCATCACAATTTGAAGTTCATTTAGAAATCCCTCTTGATTAGAGATTTGCATCATTAGGCTTCTTGACTGCGACAACACTGTCTCTTGCTATTTTGCCTCTATAGACTAAATCAAAACTGCCCCTCGCCAAACTTATTGCTATCATAATTGTTGATTGATTTGCTAGCTCGACCTTCGTAAATATTTGAACACGTTGGTGTTTTAAGAGCTCTCCTCTATTTTGGCTACAGTTTTTCTTTTTGATTCTCCTCCTCTGCCGCTTGTCAAAGACTAAAGTAACAACAACCATGAACAAGAAGGCTCCAATTATTGTTGCCAGAGCATATATTTCACTAGATTAATTATTCGAGCATGTAATCCTTATCCAGTCCAATAATTCATAAAAAAAAAAAAAAAAAAAAAAGTTAATTTCTAATGGACTACCCATTTAATCTATTATTATATAATCCACATCAATTTTTTTGGATGATTGGTCCATCTTACAAAATACACTTACCCAATTTAACAGTGATTAAATTGGTTTTTGAAAGGCTACACATTATGTAACAATCCTTATGAGTCCTTATCTTAAATTTGATGCTCGTTATTACAAAACCGAATAAGTTATCAATGGAACTCAATTCAAGTACATATTACTAGTGTCTTCTATTACTTCTCCCAATGTCTATCCTTGATTATAATGAAGAAAGTTTGTAATAAAGAAAAAAAGAATGAGGAAGCATTCACCTCCTATATATGGTATGAAAACTCAGTTAAATCTTTTAATCACTTGCGTATGAACATAGATATGGCTCAAATTTGTATCTAGTTAATATATAACATGCCAATTAAAAAACATGATTGAAGGATATATACTCTAGCTAGATATGAAAGAAAACACAACCATTTTCATTTACTTATTAATGATGTCTATAAACCTAATTTTAACTAGCTGAAATGAAAAATTGCCTCCCCGCCTCCCCATGCCCTGTGTGGGGGCACCACCATGGAATTAACTTCTTTTAGATGGCTATCAAATATCTTGCTGATACTGATAAGAATGACTGGTTTCAGGACTGGATTTCATACAAAATGGGCGGGCTCATGGGCCGGTTTTGTAGAGCCGAACAAGCTCCAATCTTCACAAATTGGTCAACGTGGGATGATGTGAGCTACCTCGCCGTCATTTAAACCGGCATCCTCAAATGCGGAGAAAGCGTCTGCTGATAGCATCTCTGCCCACTGGAAACCAAAACATTCATGATTATAATCACGCACTTCGTGGAAATAAATTAAGCTCAAGTATGAATATGGATGAACCGGTGCTCAGAACTGACAGCCCACTCTAAGGAAAAGGGCCGTATTATATTCAGAGAAACTGCTTCATCATCTAACTATTAGAAGCAGCCAAATTAACCTGAAAAAATATATCCGGCATTACTGACAGAAAAGAATGTCCTGTACCTTGTAACCGTAAAAACTAGCTGCACATGGACCTGAAGGTAAGTGAAAAGCAATAAATTCACACCCATGTAAGATTAAGATGATCCAATAAGGTAAAGATACTTTCAAAGAACCATTCTGACGGTCAGGAAGACGGTCAGGAAGACGAACCTGAAAATATATGGCTGAAACTATAAAGGAATCGATCCTCAGGAAGTGGAGGGATCACCAGGGTTTTTTCAGAAATACTTCGATCCACATCATGTATAGATTCTGACCACAGGAACAAAGCCATAGATCTACAATTCCGCATCTTATCTGAGAAGTTCCAAAGACAATAAAGCAAGTATTAAAAAAGTCATGCCCAAAACTACATCAGAATGATTCCTGAAGAGACCAACTTTTCGGCATATACAATTTCTGATTTTCCAATAATCTGATTTTACTTTGCTAATGTTCATTCTATCAATGAACAATGATCTTCTCCGGAAAAATTGATTTGATCTCTATCATTTCAAAGTATTTACAGTAAACATCAAGGTAGAAAGCATGCTTGCACTGATGTTAAATGAACGAGTAAACTTTTTGTTCCCTCACGGTCGTAAGGGCATGAGCTGATGACACATGGAGTCCTCTCCTTTTGTGTTATCACTCCAAAATTGTGTGCTTGGCTGGCCACGAACAAGATAGATGATGGAACCTCAATAAACAAGAGGTGCAGCATTCACCTCTTAATAAATATGGCACCACGAGGACAAAGTACACGTGAGAAGACTCCCCCACGGAGAGGGCAATGCATGCTAGAAAAGCTTTCTTCTCTTCTGAAGCTACTAAAACTAACTTCAAAAGGTGTCACAGAAGTAAGAAGCTAGAAATGGCTGGACCTATTCTACAATTGCTTTGGTCAGGGGTTTGTGATGCCTAAGAACCATGGGCATCAAACCAAGTGAAAGATGCAAAGGGGAAAAGACAGGAAGATAGATTGGAAAGGGAAGAATTGGATGACATGAACGGTTTACAGCTCGTATAGTATGCTAAACCACCCAGAGAAAATTCACTTATTATAGTTAACGGACATAGAGCGTTCCCAGCTAATTACCAGTCAGCCCAAGTAAACAACAGCAAAAACTAGAAAGTTTTGGAAGAAATTTATTGTACTCCGAATTATACAATATATATATATATATATTTTTTTGTAGAGAAAAATAGTCACGGGAGAAGGGAAAAGAAAAAGAACGCTTCATGCCTAATCATCAGCAGTGCATGTACATGCGTGCAAAAGAACAAAAGCAAAACAAGTTTTCATTAGTCAGAAGTAACCTCTTGAAGGTTTTTGGTGCCTGCTCGAAAAGTAGAGTCGATGACCAATCGACATGAAGCTTCGGGGTGACTCTCGCCATTTTTATAATGCTTTGCAAATCCCATCAATGTATCAATTCAATGGTAATATAATGATTTTCCCAGGTTACCACTGTACGTGCAATCATATATAGTGTTTGCAAGTACGGGCGCGCTCGTGGCATGATAGAGGGGGGCTTTTTTACCGTGTCAAATGGTAAAGTCACAAAATGGCCAAGAATATCTCCACAGGGAAAAAAAAGACAACGCAATCATCTTTCAACTAGAAATATGCCCGCGCCTCGCTGCAGAATTATCTTTAATTAGCAGACTTTGCTAATAATTGTTCATAGGTTATTATAGCACAATTACAAACAATTCTTGAACATAATTATGTCAAGTTTTTACAGTTGAATTTGAAAGCTTTGCACGTCAATTTATACGACGATTTGTTTACTATGACTAAAGTGAAAGAGATGATGTTGGTCTCAATGCTTTTCCTAAAAAAACATAAGATGTTAAAAGTATTTTTGTTCAAGGAAACAAAATAGTAAAAGGGAATGATAAAGAAAATAAAAGAAATATTGTATTGAGATGAAGTGTTCCCGTGTTTCTAAGAAAAAATTGGTTATATTATACATGCTTAAAGTTCTCTCTTCAAGCGGAGCTTAGTTCATTTTACAGTCAAACTTTTTTAGAAACAAAGTGCTCAACATTTTTCATAATCTACTTCATCAAACAGAGCATGACAATTTGTTTTCTTGTCGATGTGATTGATATGCAGGAGATTGAGTCGAAAATATTAATTTTGTTAATTTCTTTATTATGTTTCATGCGTCTAACATTCACAAATATAAAAACACAAAATTCAGAAAATAGAAGTTTATATGAAATCATTATAGATTCAAACATTTCAATACCATTAACATGGAGGTAAGAGGAAAGAGTTTTAACAGGGGGGGAACAAAGTCAGGATATTCACTCTTAAAGAACCTTACAAAATTAATAACTGAAAAAATGGATGTACTGTTTCTTTATATAAACTATCACATTCATATGCTTAAAACCTACATAATACATATTGATGTGGACATAACAATAAGTACTCTTTTTCAGTGAGGGTTTCTTTACTACCTACTCTTTCGAGCTTAAGGATTAACTAAGCTTAACAAAAAAGGATCAACCGATGTATCCTCCAGGAAATAATTTTTCATAATTAAAGATTACTGTGATAACTATCCATGCCCAAGTTGTGCGCATAAATGCCTTATACTCAATTTCTGTTTTCTGATGTGCGTAATATATATACTAATAGGCACACGAAGTAACAGAGGATAGCCAAACTATTAAAGAAATGCAAATCGGCTGGATTGATATGAAATATCACAACTTTATATGTTATCCACGCACAACGCAACAACAGTAATGAAAGGACTTATGATTGGAACTAATAAGAAAGTGCAAATAAGCTAGATTGATATAAAATATCCCTACCTAACGTATGTTATACACATACTAAAGGAGTAAAGTATTGTTGACGCCTAGATTTTAATTAGATTTTTAGGCCTTAATCTCTCTTTTAGTCCTTATTTTCCTTTTTTAGATAATAAAGAAAGCAAAAAAAAAAAACAAATGCAGCACATCGGGCTGAGCCTTCGAGCCCAGCCCCTCCTTTTTTTTCTCTCACGCAGGCCCCACGGCCTGACCCATGTGATCCGGCCCGGCCTGCTCTCTTGTCTTCTTTCTTGCCTATTGGATAAGCAGCACACGCCGGAGATGGCGACGTGCGTGACGCCGGAACAAAGAGGGAGAGCGGCGACACACGTGGAGCAGGAGCAGCTAGCGTTGGATGGGACATGCTGAAGGACGGACGGGTGGCGAATGGGATGCCGGTTTGGCCGGCAGAGGCCGTTTAGCGTGTGAGGATCAGCGGTCGAGGCTCCGTTGGCCAGCGATCCCCTCACCTATAAATAGTAGGCCCACCACCGACGTTGAAGAAGAACACGAGCACAAAGAGGGAGAGATCGAATGCTAGCGAGCATCTCGAGCTTCCCTCGAGAGACTTTAGGGAGGCCCGAACGCTCGCGAGCCCAAATCTGAGGGAGAGAGGAGAGACCCGGCGCCCTTCGCCGCGTTGCCGTCATCGCCATCCAATTCCCTCGTCATTCGATCGTTGCTGCTGCACACTCCCGTCGTTGCCATACCGGGTGGGAACCTCTCCATCACCGTCACTTGCCCCCACCCCCCCAAAACCCTAGCCGCCGCTTGCTGCGTCACCGCCGTCGAGTCACCGCCCGGTGACATCCTAGCCAACCTCCCGGCGCCATGGATCGTTGGATTCTAGGGCTCCAAAAAACCGGGTCGGCAAAAGAGACGCCGGGTCGAAAATGTGTCGGGCGTGGGTTGCCGCCGAGTAGGGTTCGCGAACCGGGTCGCAATGTAACGCCCCAAATTATTCGTTTTTTTTTCTTGCTATTTATATTATGCATATTAGAGATTAATTTCATTCCTTAGGTAAAAAAAGCGGGGGGGAATTTCACGTTAAGCTCGGCCACGGCCACGTCCTATTTAGAATGGCAATTCAAGGAGAAATCTCCCCTATGTGGATGCCAAGTGCCATGTGTAAAAGGAAGGAGGGGGTGAGTCAGTCCTTATTATTTTTTTATTTACTCTTTCCCCTTCTCTCATTATCGGTGGTGTTCAGTCGAAGAAACGATTCTCCTCTTCCTCACTTGCGTTTTCTCTCTCAACAGAAACGCCCACTTCTTTTCTCCCCTATTCTTGATCCGTTCCACCAAAAATCGACCTAATCTCTGCCCCTCGCCTCCGTTCAGCAGCGGATTCGCGACTGCCCCGTCCCAATTCGGAGCTTCCGCTGCCGTTCGCGAAGACTCGATTTGCCGACAGCTTTCTATCCCTTCCGTTGGTAAAAATCAAGGCAAGTGCAGTGGTGATTAGGGTCTTGGGTGCATGGATTGGCTTTATTTTATTGTGCATGTGAAGATTGGGGTGGATTTTGGGGTTGGGTGCAAAAATCAAAGAACTACAGCTCAGTTCGGAGTTGGATTGTGAGCGCTTTTCGTGTGTGTTCCCTACCCCTCGTCTTTTGCATTCTTGTGTCTGTGATTTTGCACTTGGGGTTGTGAAATTAGAGCTTCTGAACTTGCTTTCTGCCAGCCTTTTCTTGGGACAATCGGCGTGTGCTCGTGTTGGATGTGCTTGCGCGAGATTTGATATGTTTAAGGCCGATACGTGGCTTGAGCTATGGAATTACTATCAGTGGAGTAGATCTACGAGGGTTTGGAGATCTTTGATTTAATTTGGTTTGAATCTAGCTGAATTCAGTGCTTGATTTGATGTCGGGATGTTTCGACTGTGGTTAGTTTAGCAGTTTGAGTGTGATTGAGGATGGAGTGACTGTGTGGTTGTTGACTTAGTTTCAGAAGTTGCGGCATTCTTCTTTTAACTACCGATATAGGTGTCGATATGGTTGGTATCGTGGCTGTTTTGGTTGTGTTGTTGATGAAGTCGAGGCGAGAGGGAGGCTGTGGTCCATCGTTGTTGAGTAGGAAAGACCGATGAGCTACAAAACGGGTTTGCGTGTTGGTTTAGGAAGGTTGAGAGTTCAATTGTGACTTTAGATGGATTTTTCGAGTTGTCGATGATGAATTTGTAGTAAAACAAACGGTTTGATTGAGCTGGAAATGAAGAGAAAAGCATTAGATATTTTCTGTCTTAGAGGAACATGGATAGAAAGTCATTTATATTGTGTCACTTTAATTTCTAGAGATGAAGATGAGGAATAGAACCATTTGACTTAATATAACATCCATTAGATTCAGTTTAACTCATAGTTATAGCTATATGGATACAAGGACGTATAGATAGAAGCAATTCATTTTAAAACAGAACAACTGTTCCGTGGAAAACAGCCTGACCTTTGATGATCCTTCGAATTTTCTGTAATTATCTAGCCAAAATTCGACTTTATGTCCTTGATGAAAGTTGTAAATGACATCTTGAGGAATAACATACTGAAATTTGAGAAGAAATGGATAAGTATTGGCTGGTGAAACGATTTTCTTCTGTAGGTACTAAACCTGGAATCTGCTGCAAAATTTTAGAAAGAAAACAGAATTTACTGCTCTTAATACGTTGAGATATAGACTTAGGTTTCTTCATGGAAAATGTTAATCTAGGTTCCTTTTATAACATACTGAAATTTCATAACATTCCGATAAGGTTAGATACACTCTCCGTGTCTGTGATTCAAATTGCTCATTTCAATCTATAGACTACCTTGATCTAAGAATGTACAACAGTTACTGTGTTGCCTTTAATGAGAACTCTTATATACCTTAAAGTACTTAATGATGTGTGTTTAAACTTGTTTGTGGTTGTTCACATGCTGAGGTTGTTGGTGCTACAACAAGAGAATTGTGAATATGTGAAGTTGGCTAAAAGTCAATGTAAGACCCCGGGTGTCAGGATGCCTGGAGAGAGATGATGAAGAGTAACAGTATTTTCTCTAGAGGTCTGAGAATGACTGAATAGCTTCTCAGGGGACCTCATGATGCTAGGTTGGGTGTGAGGGGGTTCAGGGTGGAGTGTCGTCTCTCCTTGGGTGATTGTTGTAGCTAGATTTCTGTGGATTCAATAAATTTATGATCTGTTTACTTATTTATTATGTTATTAGCCAAATCCAAGTTAGGACTAACCACCCACTTGCTGAGTTTTTAATTTAAAAACTCACACTTGTTAATTATGTTTTCTTCAGACTAGAAGATGGCCTCGCCACCACCTGCACCACCTGCTGCAATGACTACCATCCTGTATGGCGCTCCTGCAGACTTCGTGTGGCGCCAAGAGGACATCCAGGACTGCCATTTCCTAGGAGTAACCTTCATCAAGTGCACGTCATGCTTGACGATGGATACCAGGGCGACAAACGGGCCAGTATACATGGCCTTTGTTGCCCTTTACGCTCGGGTAGATGGTTAACTGGTGGGACCTTTAGTGCTATACAATGATGGATCGGGGCAAGGTGGTAGTCCTACTGAATAGAAGGTGACAAAGGAGTGCTGAACGTGTGGGCGAGTTTTGTTTTTGGCTGTTTGATAGCATGTAAATACACAACAAGAGGCGGGATAGTTACTATTTGTGGTTTATAGTTTTTTTTTTTTTTTTTTTTTTTTTTTTGTAGAAATCCCCCCTTAATCTTACCTCCCCACATGTAAAGAAACCAAATTTATGATAAAAGGAGTCAAGTAGCTCAGTTTCTTATGATATTACTTGTTTGAAATTTATTTTACAACTCTTAAAGTACAAGCAAATCAAGAGAAATCTTTGTGTGTGAGATCCAAGGGTGTTACACGCAGCGCAAGCGGGTCGGGTGCTTGGGTCCTAACCGGGTAGGGTTTCTTAAGCGATTTGGCCGAACAAGCATGGGTCGAGTCGACGAGTACATTGGGGCCATAATTAAAAAGGAAAAAATCCGAGTCGGGCTCGCGTCCGTGTTTCAGTCGACGACCCGAGTCGGACCCAACCCGCGATCCGACCCGAGTCGATTTTTTTTTTTTAATATTATTTTAATATAAAATAATATTTTAATAAATGAAAATAAATAAAGAATTTATTTTCCAAAAAAATCAAAAATAAAAAAATTATTTTCAAAAAATAATAAAATAATGAATAAATATTTTATTTTCCAAAAATCAAAAATATCTTATATTAAAAAGCCAAAAAGAATTGTATTTTCCAAAAAATACCAAAAAATCCAAAAAAATCCCTTTTATATTCAAAAAATAGAAAAAGACCCAAAAATATTTTTCCTCCACAAAATGCATGGAAAATCCCTCAAACATCCAAAAAAACCTTAAGGTTTAAACAAGATTAGGTACTGAAAAAGCATTAGTGATTAACTAGTATAATCAAGTCCCCGATCCTAATTTTTCTAGTTATGCGGGAGCAAGTATTTCTCCTAATACTTCGCTTGGGTTTCTAATCGACTCATCCCAAATCGATTAGTGTCCACTCCGTTTTAAAATTAACTTACATTTTAAACAACTTGGACTATTAAATCGTGATTTGGTAGATTTGGGAGAGTCTCGGGCCTAATAAATTTAGCTGAACCATTAGTCTCTGCCAACGCCCGTACTTAATTGCGGGCACCGAAGAAAGAGGTTGCAACAAGTATCGAAAAGACTTTCGAGCAACCAAATGATAATCTATAAAATCCAATATTAAAGTGATAAAAATGAGATTTATTTATGCATCGTGTAAATTAATGGATCAAAAGGTCCAAATAAACACAATCTACATGGGTATGCAAGTTAAAAATGCATAGATGAAATATAATGTAACAAGTATACATTGAAGAGGGAAAATGATAAAATATTGAGAAGGTGAGTTGGTAAGTAAAGCCCATTCATCGTCTACTCTAACTACAAAGCTTGAGAACTGTCCTTTCAGATATAGTTGATAGACATACCATATAAGTTTAACATTATTTTCCGGTCTGTTTCCTTTTTCCTCCTATCTATAAGTAGACCTCGGTAATTGTGTAAAATATATTAAGAACAAACCAGTGATTGCGAACCTCAACTATGATTCATCTCAACAAACCCCGACAAGAGCCACACAAATCATGTAAAAATCTAGATCATTGGCTTATCATTTGCTGAGGACAAAGGAGGCAATCCTCTCCTCCTCACGTTTAGATCTAGAGACAGTAGAAAGGCCGCACAACACACATCGCATAATGCTTCATGAAGCGATCGTCTGCTGTATTCCATAGCATATGCATAACCACGATGGCACGTCAATTAGTTCTAAAGCTCTATAAGAGTAGTACTAGATAAAATTACCTGTGAAAAAACCAGTTTTCCATAAAAAGAGAGGGGAGTTCCCCAGCATCGTCCTCTATTCCTCTATAGCCAGCAACGAGGCCTTCGTCTTGTTCGGTTAGCACTTGCTGACGCGCATGCCCAAATTCATGAAAAACAACTTTAACCTGCCAATTACAGCAACACATATATTAAATGGCAGAGATCAGACAGAGGATGGAGATATTTAATGATGGACCAGTAACCACTACAGTGAGCATAAGGTCACAAGTCTCATCATTCGTCTAAGCAACAATGACAAAATCATCTGAAAGGGTAAAATTATCGTGGCCAAAGAATGGCTCAATGGATCATATAAAACCGCATGGTCAATGACTGAGGACTCATTAAGAATCAGGCGTGAATCAGAACGATCTTAGATCGGGAGCAGGCAATATCGAAAGTTGAACAATAGACCCATTTTTAGATACAGGCATTGGAGGAGAGAAGTGCGTCTCTTAAGGTATTATACACAAATATATTAGCACTACGAGGATTCCGTGAAACCACATCAAAATATAGATTGTCATCACAAAATTCTCAAGCAAAAAATTGCTTCGCATTTACATCATTAGTCTTCTAGAAACTAATCCTCTCTTGCTAACAATTGTTGTCAGACCTACTTCTCAATTCTTTCAGCAGTGCTGCTCCTAACAGGTGGAATGAGGACAAATATTCATGTGGACTCATGAATGTCTTTACAACTGCCAAACTTTGAACCCTATTTAAATTAGAATTGTCGAGAAGTCACCAAAATCCAATCATTAAAACTAAGATCGTCAAAACCAGACTAAAAGACCCTCATCTACTATTTCTGATTGCCACAATTCGTTCTCTCCGTCTTGCATTAGCTTGTGGCTACACTAGCTACCCTCCATCTGTTTAGTATTTCGAGCACACATAGTAGAAAAGAAGGTCAATAGACCGAGGAAAGGAGTTGAAAATCAACCTCTTTGAACGTCATAAGAGCCGGCTTGTTCCCCAAAGCTGGTGTTTGATTGCACACTATGATAGCAATGGGCAATCTTGCATTTGCACCATCTCGAGAGAGCACACGGCTTCGACCAACATCCACACTTGTCCAGTTTCCTTCCCTTTTCTCAGATGGTCGAGAAAATGGATCATGATAGAAGTATGCAATTGGACTTCCGGTAGAATCTAACATCATTGTTCCAGACCTGGAGAATAGATAAGCATTTTATCAGAATACATGGACTAACAGCACAGGAAAGGCAGAAGCAAAGCATTACACTTATTTACCGGCGCTAGTCCATCAGCAGCCTCGATCTCAATTCCGAGAAGTGTCCTTGCAAGGTTGAAAAGGCCCTCCATCACTTTTGGCAACGAGAAATGCACGCGTGAATAATCCTGGAAATTGCAGAAAGTTGTGAGGCTATTCATATTCACATACATAAATCAAGGCACTCTTGCATTTATCACGTCCAACCCCCACCCCCCCAATCCCCCGGGTTTCCTGTGAAGCCCCTTCTCTCCCACTTTCGATGCCCCCAACCCCCAAAATTCCCCAAAAAGAAAAGGTACCCCATTTGGGCCCTACATGTACATACACGTGCATCTGTATATATATGTATTATGATGTATGTTACAGCATGATTATTCAGTCAGTAATGCAATTTTCGCTATGTAAAACACTCCATATGCATGTGTGAGACAGAGAGTTAACCTCATCAATGTCATCTTCTGCTTCAAGCAGCCTCTCCCCTTATTCTCGACAAAACGTTCTGGATCCTCCTCATCTGGATAACCAATCTCAATCTCAATCTCACATCTCTCAATAGCAATCTCAAGTTTGTCATGTTTTGAAGCAAGCAGCCTTGTGTCACGGCAAGAGGTTTCTGCAGCTAAGGGCCGTGCCTTTCCGTGGAGAACCTCTTGTGATCGCTAGGATTCCCAAGACTTCTTCCGGAACATTCTAAGGACGGGCGATGGTAATTGAGCTAAATTCTAGAATTCTCCTGCATTAGTGTCGGTAGTGGGTAGTTTTGGCGGTACGATCTTGTCCGCCGGATGAATTCTCGATCAATGGATGTAATCTGAAGGCCTCTAGTATAAGAAGGGGTGCCCTCCCCCTCATTTGTAACCATCCAACCATTCAGCAAGTCTTCTTTCTTTCCAAAGCTTCTCTCTAGGAACTTTCTCTCTCTACGATCGATCGAGTAAGGCTTGGCTTAGGCATCCCGAACGATCCGGGTGAGAGAGCCAGTGTGCGATCGGATCTCATTTGTAACCATCCAACCATTCAGCAAGTCTTCTTTCTTTCTAGAGCTTCTCTCTAGGAACTTTCTCTCTCTACGATCGATCGAGTAAGGCTTGGCTTAGGCATCCCGAACGATCCAGGTGAGAGAGCCAGTGTGTGATCGATCCGGGTGACTGAGCGACTGTGCAATTGATCGAGCAAGGCTTGGACGATTCAAGTGAGCGAGCGAGTATGCAATCGATCTGGGTGAGCAAGCAAGTGTGCGATCGATTGAGCAAGGCTTGACTTAGGCATCTCGACGTCGATCCGAAAGTGCAAAGTCACTGCACGGTCACAATCTCAATCGATTGGCCCATGACACTTAGCCTCTCATAAGTCAATGTCCCAATTGTTCAAATCATCACCTTCTTTTGCCCCTTCATTCTTGGCTAAGTGGTTTAGGTCCTCCATGTCTAAATAATCAAGGTAATGCATATTAAGATATGGACGTTGAGTTGAAAGTGGACATAAAATCACTAGGCAACCTAATATTGGCCGTCCACGTCATCAAACTAAATTAAAGGTTTAGCCCTGCCCCTTACTTTTCCCAGGCCCATCCAACTTATTTATCCACCCCACAACCCTCATTACCACCATTTGCACATTCAAATTTGTATAATGCTAGTGTTCCAATGACTGCATTGCTCTTACAATATTCTAGATGTGCTCCTAGTATTCCCCATTTCCTTATTATAACTAGGTTTGTCGAGTATGTGTTGGTGAAAAGTGAATCTAGTGATCAGACGGCTAGCTAAAATGAGTGGCAATTGGACAAGCACGACTTGCAAGAAAGAAATTGGGGATAACATCGTGACGAGAGAATGGGTGTAATTAATACCCTCTTCATATGGATATATGCAAGAGAACAGATACAATGCAATACAGGGTATACCATGCTCATTTGAAGCAGCAGAGAACCATCTTGAATATTTATCACAGGGGAACACAAAAGGGAAACCTCAGATCTGACAATATTCCCATAGAAACAAGCGATGCTAAGCCTATAAATCATATTCCTTCCCCTAAAGTTAATTAGGTTTGTTGAGAGAGGGTAAAAAACAAAAAATCTTGTGAAACACAGACCAACATCGATTACAAACTAAAAGTTTATGCACTGAAAAGACTTTAATAGACCATGTATATTTATCTACATCATACCTTGAACTACAGCATCCATGAAGCACCCTAAGTTTTTCCAGAAACTCTTCCGCTTTATCAATGGTAGCCATTCTTGTTGCGATGGAAACCTAATGAGACTCTTGCATTAAGATGTTTTGATAAAGCACTAGCAATGAATTGTTCACCCATGCAACTAGATTCTCCTCAAGGATGATTAGAGGAAAACGGAGAAAAAGAGACGTTCAGAAGCATACTTAAGAAATACTTAATTTATTTTAGACATTACATGTATATAATTCCATAAATACCTACAACAACCATTTTGTCTGCCATAAATTTTCCTCCTTTCACTTGCAAATCATATACTCATGACAGCAGCCAAAAGCAGTTGGAGTTGGTCTGCATTTAGTGACTAATTCGAACGGTATCATCCAAAGATGACAAAAATATTTTGTCTAACGAGCATCACACTTATCCATTCAAACATCAAACAGAAAAAATAAATAGAAATATAAATATTAAATGTAAACAAAAAAACTCATACCTCAGCATAATTTTCATAACCGAGAAGCTTTTTCCAATCTAAGCTTCAAGATTTCATCAATAATTAATGTGTTGTCAGTATCTCCACTGGAGGCTCAAGTAGCATAGGCACGGTAGATTTCCTCACATAAACCTCTATTTTGAGCACTTGCCATGAAAGACCGATAGCTTGGTTCATCCAAAGTGATCATCCAGGTCCATCTTTTGACGTTGCATTTTCATACCCCTTGAATATCCCAAAAAATTGATACAGATCAGACAAATTTTTGGATAAAAAGTGCTCAAATAAATATGAGAAAATAGCACAGCAAAATACGAGCTATTGTGTATCACCTTTGACACCGCCGCTTGTGCAGCCAAATCAAGAGATAGAGAAGACAATCCATTGATCTTCTTCTTATCAGTAATCAATTTTTTGAATTTCCTCGTAGCGTCCATGATCTTCTCATCAAACTTTTGACATAATTTTTGAAGTCGCTGCAATCAACTAATTAATCAAGAGGCAGAGGTTGGGTAATTGAAATGTTAAAATAACATAATCTACTCTTCTACTTTCTTGCTCATAAAGAAAATAGAGTCAGTGCCACCACAAGGCTTTATAACAGGTTTTCAGAATTTAGCAATTGCTATCACTCAGACGCCAGATTATAGAACGACTAATATTTGACACCCTCGAACCATGGCAAAAGTGCCAGACATCACATGCTGTTCAAGTCCACAAGTCACAGCAAATTTTAGTTTCTACACACATGAATTTAAAGCAAATTATCCCATGATAGCAGGGAAAAGAAGATGTATGAAGAGAGTTTGGACGCGAGTTATTGATAGAGCCAACAAAATCATGCAAGATCATGGTTGTACAAATGTTTTTTGTTTTTTGTTTTTTGTTTTTCGTTTTTCGTTTTTCGTTTTTCGTTTTTTTGTTTTTTTTTTTGTTTTTTTGTTTTTTTTGTTTTTTTTGTGTACAGGAGGAACCAGCTTGCGCTGAGAGTACGCCGTAGAGTCACACTTAAGTCCACTAGCAACCACGTTGGGATTTGAACTCATCCCCTTCGTGAGGGGGATGGAAGTCCAAGCCAATGCGACCACTACGGTGGTGTTATACAAATGTTGTCCTTCATATGTAGGCGAAAAGACAAATTACACTATCGATATCGCCAACTAACAAATTTTAATGATGCTGCACACCTGCTCAATTTTGTTAAAGTCTTTTCTTCTTCCGTCTTTCAAGGCAACCCCATTCAGAACTGCTTTCCTTATTTGGTCTGCAACAAATAATTCCAAAACCCAGTGTCAACCAATCTAATCAGAAGGTGCGGGCGTCGCTATGCAACTTGAAAAGGGGAAACCACGATGAGATGATCATAATAAAAATTGAATAATCAAGACATGATACTATCAGATTACCCGGAAAAGCAACAAAAGGTGATCAAAGTACATATGTTCTACTGACTTTCCACCACATGCTTTCAAGCATCGCTCAATATCTTCCAATCAAGTGACTGCTTTCTTCTTTTTTGGGTCTGTTATCAAGCGACTGTTGAAGAGCTTTAAAAGTACTGTGAATAAGTTCACTTTGGTCGAGTCTGAGATCGAACCTAACCCTATCTACCTGCATTCCAAAATGGAGACAAGGAAAGCATCACGTGGAAAACCATGAAAGCTTTCAGCACATCGCATGCTAGACTGGAAAAGCCACTCATCCGAAAGCAGCAAGAGTGGCCATCCCTTACTCCAGAACAAGTCTTAAAACTTCGCCCCTTCTCATCACCCAACGTCATTTCAAGAATCCCACTCCAAACGAAAGAAGTTACTTGCACTTCCTCTATTGCTGCATGCAGCTCAACCGTATCCCTGACGGTCTCCAGATGATTGATCATCCCCAAGACCACAGTCCATCGATCTTGTGTCTTCTCCAACGGCTCCACAAGTTTCGGCCACAACGGCTCCAAGGTCCTCTCCAGTTCTTCCAAATCACTCTCTTGCAGTAGAAGATGAAGGCATTTACACCTCAAACAACAATCGCAACAAACCCTGATCAAACAGAAGATCATGCTTTACTAGTTTCTTCACGAGAGAGTCAATCGCAGGACGGATGTGCCTGGGCTCAAGCATGTCGTAGGGAGGGAACTCAAAGTCCTCCAACAGAGGATTGGTCTCCACGTCGGCGGAGTGTAGGCAGAGGAGGAGAGAGAGAGAGAGAGAGAGAGAGAGAGAGAGAGAGAGAGAGAGCTGGAATTTCGGAGAGCTATCAAGGAAAGGGAGAGAGGTCGAATGGGTTTTGGAGAGGGAATGATGTCTGACGAATCGATGAAGACGATGAGCAGAGCAATAGAGGGCGATGCGAGTAGGTGTAGGATATGCAGGTCTCAAATCGGAAAATGCCAACTTCCCGCCACCGCGAGAAACGAGAGTGTATGGGTCCGCAAGTGTAAACATATCACACCCCAGCGGTCACATAAAGAGTCCACAGATTTTATTGATGAGTGATGTTTTTATTAATTAAAGTGATGGGCCTAAGTTGGCCCGTCCGTCCATGTTGGGCCTAAAAGCCCGGCCCACAAAAATTAGGGCCCATGAATGGAGGGATATGATGAAGGAGCACGTTTCTTATTTTTGAGGGGACGTATAAAAAGGGAAAGAGAGGGAGTTACGTACCTTTTGGCAATTCACGTACGTTCCTCCTTCCTCTCTCCATCCAAAATACTCCAAAGAGAAACAGTAGGCAAAAAGGCGACACCCATCTTCCCTCCAAGGCTATTTGGCGTCATCGGATCGAACAGGACCGGTTTTCTCTTCCTCATATCGGCGTCGGTGTTTAATCTGTGGCTAACAAGGTACGTTCGATTCTGTGAAGTGCCTTAGAATCGGTGATGCATGTGAATTTCCTGGGCTCGTCTTCTGTGCAAGTTTAGGGGTTTGATTTAGGGTCGAATCTAGTTTTTGGGAATCCGATAACGGCAACATTGGTATCAGAGCAAGAGCTTATATTTCCCGATCCTTTTTCATTTTTTTCCCGACCACTTTCATGTCTGTGAATGTTTTTTATTGATTTTTGGTGAAAAGAAATTCGGCCGACACCGATCGGGGTGAAAAAATTTCGACACCCGAGACTGTTCATGCGTTTTTTCGACTTTCTGTAAGTCGAAATCGACTTCTGATGGCGATGGATGGAAGGTCTTATCGAGACGAGTGCGATGAGTGGTGGAACGCCGCCAACGGCCGCCGGATGCGCCTCCATGCGCAGCCAAAGCGAGGCAACGCCGCACGTGCCGACTCGGAGAAGACTCGGGCGTGTGTGTCGCACGCGGGTGCGCGGCCGACACGCGCACGTGCAACGCACGTGTGCCGAGGCGGTCGCTGGCGCGTGCGAGGCAGGCGCCGGTTAACATCATCGTGACATCAACTACACACGTGCCGCAAGTGCGGGTCGGTCCATCCGACCCAGCCCGACCGGCAACTCGACCCAGCCCGACCGACGACTCGGCCCGTTCCGTTCGACCCGGCGCGACCCAGCCCGTTCTGCCTAGCTCGGCCCGACCGGCAACCCGACCCGGTTGACCGTTGACCGTTGACCACCGTTGACAGCGACCGTTGACCGTTGACCGGTTGACCGTTGACTTTGACCGTTGACTTAAAAAAAAAAAAAAAAAGAATGTGTTCCTTTTTCAATTATGTCTATGTGGGTTATAAGCAATTCATTTTTTGTTCTGCATTTGTTGCATGAATTATGAAAAATTATGTATTTTCCCTTATGTTCATTGTGGATTATGAGTGATCCATTTTCAAGTTCTGCATTCGTTGCAGGAACTATGATGCGATTTGCACGGATACCTGCATTCCCGAGAACGGACAAAGGACATGCAAGACTTAAAAGGCTGATGACAGAGTTAGCTAATTATCGATGGCATGACGGTGATTTAGTATCACATGTGGTCAAGGTTAATTAGATGATACAAGAAATCATCTAGAATGGTTATCTTATGCCGGATTTTCAGAAGGTGTCAACCTTCAAGAACACTCTTCCACCTGAATGGCAAGCAGTGTTAGATCAGCTATGGGAGGTCAACGTGGTCCCGGATTATAGGAGGCTAGTAGTAGCTTTTGTGAGAGAATACTATAGGATTGAGTTAACCAAAACTTCAACCCTTAGTATGAGTGCCACATGGCTCAAAGTGAATGCGCCTTGGAGGTGACATGAGAGCTTTCCAAAAGTTTTTACATGGTTGGCAAATGTGCCTTCAGATTTCTTGGATTTTTTGACTGATAGATTAGCAGGGACTTTCCCTATCTATTTGTTAGATTAGTTTGAGATGTTTTGGGTGTAAATATCTCTTTTTATGTTGATATTTTCCTCTGTATATATTACTTAGTGTAATGGATATGTTGTATGGCTATGTGAAAGCATTATTATTTTATTGGATGTCAAATATTATTTGCTTTCTCGTTATTGTTGATTGCTGTGGGTAGTTCATAGAAGTTTTTGTAACTTCATAGAATTTATTTTGCATAAGACAATTATATTAATGATAGTTTTAAGTTCAGATTTTTGGAGGATGATTGGAAACATAGTGACCTTTTGATTCTGAAACTTTACTTGAAATTGTTCATTAATATGATGGGCCTATGCAAAGTGGATGCATAAATGATAGGCATTAATTATTTGTGCATATATGTCTGATGTGTTCAAATCGATGGTTTCAGCAACTAAGAAAGTAATTGCTGATTTGAACGGCAACAATTGTGAAATATTGGATATGAAGATTCAATATGTGCTAGAAAAGCCAGAAGCACTAGAAGCTCTTGACCATGTTATGGAAGATCTTGAGGATGCCGTGCGCCATTTTGAGCTAGTGGGGGACCACCTAACGGCATTTGAGCCGAAAGTAGATGTTTGCTATGCTGGTTCTAGCTCAGAAAGGGCTTTGAGCTCTAAGCGCAAGCGTATTGATTCGTTCAATATGTGGGTATGCAAAGGATCAAGTCCTTCTTGCAAGAAACCTAGAGTTAACCAACACAAGAGAGGAAAACATCCTCAAGTGAAGAAAATGTCAAGGGTAAGGTGTTACAATTGTGACAAGGAGGGTCATTATGCTCGCAACTGTCGTGAGCTGAAAAAGCTAAACACCTCTTGTACATTTGAGAACTTTGCTTATGTGTCAAGTTATGTATTGTTGGCTTAATCCAATCCTTTGTGGAATGTAGATTTAGGAGCAACTGACCATGTAGCGAAGGATAGAGGATCCTTCGTAGAATTGTGACGAATACCAACCGGAACTAAGTAGATCTATGTGGGAAACAACTCCAGAGCTGAAGTAAAAGGAATTGGCACCTGCCAACTGAACATGCGTGGTGGACGCACTTTGTTCCTACATGATGTATTGTATGCTCCGGAGATTTGTCGAAATCTATTATTTGTTTTAGTGTTGGTCAAGCTAGATTTCAATATGAACTTCCATAATAGAGGTGTGGATTTGTTTTTGGAAACAAATTTCTATGGTTGTGGTTATTTTTTAGATGGTTTCATTGTATTAGATATTGACTATGTTAATGCAAATGTTTGTTATTCCCTTATCATGTCTCCTAATTCATATGATAATGATGTGAATGTGTGGTATGCTAGACTTGGTCATATTGGCCAACAACGTATGAATAGACTAGCCAAAGAGGGCTTGTTGGGCAACATTGAAAAAGTCAATTTGCCCATATGTGAGCATTGCCTAGTAGGGAAAATGACAAGGAAACCATTTAGAAAAGGTAAAAGAGCTAAATTTCCTCTGCATTTAATCCATTATGACATGTGTGGTCTAATGAATGTGAGAGGAAGGCATGAGGTTGTTTATTTCATCACATTCATAGATGATTATACTTGATTCGGATATATCTATTTGAATTCTTATAAATCTGAAGCATTTAGTTGTTTTAAAAGGTTTATGGCCTTGGTAGAGAATCAATTAGACAGGAAAATAAAAGCATTGAGATCCGATCAAGGTCGAGAATATTTATCTAATGAGTTTAGAAAATTATGTGATGAAAAAGGAATAGAAAGATAGTTGTCTATTCCATATACTCCTCAACAAAATGGTGTTGCGGAAAGAAGAAACAGAACCCTATTGGAAATGGTTAGGTTCATGATGGCGCATGCTAACCTACCTATCACTTTTTGGAGTGATGCCTTGTTAACTGCTGCTTATATACTTAATCGGGTGCCTTCCAAATCAATTACTTCCACTCCATATGAGTTATGGACAGGTAGAAAATCGGACTTAAGTTTTCTTAAGCCATGGGGTTGTGCTGCCTATCTTCATGAACCCTCTCACAAGTTTGGGAAATTGGGTCCCAGAGGAAAGAAAAATATTTTCATAAGATACTTTGAATACTCGAAAAGATATGTGTTCATAGGTGAGCAGGAAAGTGGGAGTGTAACTGAATTTGAATCACGGGATGTCACATTCTTAAAGGATGAGTTTCCTAAGAAGGGCGAAATAGGTGAAGATTACTCCCTATTTGAAACCTTGGATCAAGATAATGATATTAGTGGAGTTCGTCCAAGTGGGAGTAATATGAGAAGTAATGAATTGAATTCAACTCATATTGAATTACAACCACATGATGAGACGACATCATCATTATCTAATCCTAGTGGGAGCATAATAGGAAATTATGTGCAAAGTGTACAATCTCCCATATGGCGAATAAGTCGCAAAAGTATTCCCTGTCGACGTTTTGACATTGAAGGGAAAACTTTTATGATTGCCCCATAAGATGAGGATGAGCAAAGAAATATACATGAGGCTCTAAGTTGCCTTAGTAAGGAAAAATGGATGCATGCAATGGGAGAGGAAATGGAGTCAATGAAGTCAAACCATGTTTGGAAATTGGTTGATCTTCCAAAAGGACGCAAAGCTATTGGGAACAAGTGGGTTCTCAAAATAAAGCGTAAATCTGATGGCTCGATAGAAAAATATAAAGCTCGCCTTGTGGCAAAGGGGTATAATCAACAGAAAGGAATTGATTATGAGGAAATATTTTCCCCTGTTGTGAGATTCACCTCAATTCGCATTATTCTGGCAATAGTAGCAAGTATGGATCTTGAATTACATCAAATGGATGTAAAGACTGCTTTTTTCAATGGAGAATTGGATGAGGAAATATAAATGGAACCTGTTGGTTTCATTACGAAGGGCCACGAAAGAAAGGTATGTCAACTTTTGAAATCGATATATAGCCTTAAGCAGTCATCAAGACAGTGGTATATACTTTTTCATAATGCCATAATGGCATATGATTTTACAATGATTGATGAGGATCATTGTGTATATATCAAAAGATCCAAAGATCAATTTGTGATCATATCATTATATGTTGATGATATACTAATTGCCGAAAGCAATATGGAGTTAATTAATACCATCAAAAATTGGTTATCTTCCAATTTTGAGATGAAAGATATGGGTGGGCTACATACATTCTTGGAGTTAAGATTTCAAGAGATCGTTCGAAGAGGTCGTTATCTCTTTCGCAAGAAACATATATAAATAAAGTTCTTGAACGATTTCGTATGCAAGATTGTAAACCCATAGACACTCCTATTGCAAAAGGTGAAGGATTGAGCCATAGACTGTGTCCAATGACTCAACAAGAGAAGGAACAAATGAAGCATGTTTCTTATGCTAATGCTGTTGGGAGTTTGATGTACGCTTGATGTGTACAAGACCTGACATATGTTTTGCAGTTGGAATGGTGAATAGATACCAATCCAATCTAGGTCAAGCACATTGGAAAGCCGTTAAGAGAATACTGAGGTATCTGAAGGGAACTGCTAATTACAAGCTGAATTACCAAGGAAAGGATCTGCGACTTGAAGGCTATTCAGATGCTGATTGGGAATGAGATTTAGATGAAAGGAAATCTACCTCTGGATTTGCTTTCTTACTGAATAATGGCGCCATATCATGGAGCAGTAAGAAGCAAACGTGTATAGCCTTGTCCACGATGGAAGCTGAGTTCATGGCATTATCAGCAGCGGTACAAGAAGGAGTTTGGCTTAAGAGATTTTTGGATCATTTAGGTGTTATTGAGAAAGCTACAAATTTATTGGTTAATTATGATAGCCAAGCAGCTATAGCGTACACCAAAGATCCAAAGTATCATGGCAAGACCAAACATATAGATACCAAGTATAACTTTGTCAAAGATATAGTTGCACGAAAGGATGTGAACTTACAGTACATAGCTACGCATTGAATGGTAGCAGATCCTATGACAAAGCCAATACCTAGAGATGTATTTTGTGGTCATGTAAAATCTCTAGGATTGCGTAAAGTCTGATTTACAGGGTATTGTAATTTCCCTGAGTTGTTCACATTTATGAACTTGTGTTTTTCATCATTAATGCTTATGAATCTTTGTTTGATCTTTATGCATCTTAATGCTCAGTGCATTTTATTAAGTTAAGAAAGTATGTCGGACAGATAAGAGATTAGCTCACTCACACGGGTAATCGCCTCTATTTACTGTGTGAAAAATAGAGATGAGACGGTTTTTAAGCTTATTATCTAGGTGATAATCGAGAGTTCAAGCTTAAAATATATATGTCACCTTAACTAAGTGTTAAGATGAGGACATGATAAGTACTATGTCCGAAAGTAAAATACCCCACATATTTTATTTTATCTGTCTAAGATGCTAGATGTGAGTTCTGATGAATTATGTGAATGAGTAGATACGTGAACTCAAGTTAGACATTGGGTATGTTTGAATTATCATCTATACGATATTCAAGGAATAGACATATACTTCATGGGAAAGGAGTTAATACCGTAATACGTATTTCATACTGCGTATGCATGAAACGACCAATAAAAGTGGCAAAATTTTGATCTCAACTTTTATGCCGTGTGAGACTCTTGAGGGAAATGAGTTGCTCAATTTTAGTGCCCTCAAGACTCTTACTTATTCTCAAGATTTCTATTTAGTGTTTGCTATCTTAGAATGTTGCCAATGGTCATGAGTTGATTCGATCTAATGGGACATTTCTAGAAAAGCAAGTTAAACTGAAATTGAGAGTTTGAAGGAAAGAGGAAGATTGGATTTGGAGAATTACATTGTAATTTTGTATTCACTGGTCGACCAATTATGACTGTCTTTGGGATAATCATAATTGTGAATGCAATATATATCATTGTTGAAAAGATATCAAGAGAGATATAAATGTGATCGATCGATCTAGGTACCGCATACTAAATCTACTCGAGTGTGACGCCCATTATGAGCTGCTATATATTCCTAACAGATGTATGGCAACAAGCTCTCAAAGTATGCTGGTCGCACGGATTATTCACCAGTATGAATGTTAAAAAGAGGTAAAGAGGATCATGTTTGGCCCACCATGTGCGAGTGGGAGATGATGGTTTTATTAATTAAAGTGATGGGCCTAAGTTGGCCCGTCCGCCCATGTTGGGCCTAAAAGCCCGGCCCACAAAAATGAAGGCCCATAAATGGAGGGATATGATGAAGGGGTACGTTTCTTATTTTTGAGGGGACGTATAAAAAGGGGGAAAGAGAGGGAGTTACGTACCTTTTGGCAATTCACGTATGTTCCTCCTTCCTCTCTCCCTCCAAAATACTCCAAAGAGAAACAGTAGGCAAAAAGGCGACACCCATCTTCCCTCCAAGGCTATTTGGCATCATCGGATTAAACAGGACCGGTTTTTTATTCCTCATATTGGCGTCGGTGTTTAATCTGTGGCTAACAAGGTATGTTCGATTCTGTGATGTGCCTTAGGATCGGTGATGCATGTGAATTTCCTTGGCTCGTCTTCCGCGCAAGTTTAGAGGTTCGACTTAGGTCGAATCCAGTCTTTGGGAATTCGACAACGGCAACAATGAGTAAAATCATTTTTTGGATTCACAAAGTATTTGCAGTCTTCCATTTGAATGATCGATTTTTTTGTGAAATTTTGGTTTAGTCTAGATTGAATTTAATGATTTTGTAAAAAATGAATTCAATATTTGAGGTGATAATAATTTCAAAGTTCGAATTTAAGCAAAATTTTTGCTCATTGAGTCTTTATTGAATGATTTAATGACTAATTGATTGATGAGCAAGCCTCTATCCTTTCACGGACTTCCATATGAATCGAGCATACCTTTTTACGTGCTGCTTCTTCTCCTCCTCCTCCTTTCATTTTTTTCTTCCATACTTTTTTAGACTTTTGTTTTTCATTTACGCATGTAAGTTCCAGCATAGATTACTTAATCATTTTCTTAGCCCTCGTCCTTGACCCTCTTCTTAGTTCACTACCCGCGGAATGCACAAATTCACGTCTTTTATCTCGAAAAAGTTCGATGCCACCCGTGTTCATTGCATAGGAGCAGGGACAGAAAGTCCGTCTCCACCATTTTTCCTTTGGGATGAGGAAGTAACAACCCCAAAAATCAGAAAATTGAAAAAATAAATAAAGAAAAGTTCGACGCCAGCTGTCTTTAATGTACGGAGCGTGGACAAATCCCCCGTCTCCGGTATTTTCCTGTTGAGGCTCGGGGTGACGAAGCATAAGCACATGAATTATCAGAAAATAAAAAAGAAAAGAAAAGAAAAAACTCGTATTAACGATAATGTTCAACTTACCAATTGTTATCGACGCATTTCCATGTCCTGAAATTTTTGCATAATTATTTCATTCTGTATTGCATTAGATATATATTTTCTCCACATTGTGGCTAGATAATTATTTCAATCATTTTCAATGAATATTCATTTGTAGTTTTCGTTATGAAGAAGGACATTTGAACGCATTGTAGTAACGGATAAAATCGATGTTAACTTCAAAAATAAAAATAAAGCAAAATATATGCAGCATCTTCTTTTGATTGGACTAATTTTTTTAGAAAGCGCACTGAAAGCATCCAAAAATTAGTAGCGGAGCGCGTGTCTATGATATAACTTTCAACTAAGCATCCAAAAATCAATGCTAACTTCGAAAATAAATAAAGCAAGATAGATGCAACATCTTTCTTTAATTGGACTAATTTTTTAGAAAGCCCACTAAAAGCATCCAAAAATTAGTAGCAGAGCACGTGTCTATAATATAAATTTCAATTTTTGAGGAACGGCATACCTCTTGTCGCCACGAGGAACGAGCGCATCAATCCCGAAATTCAAAACAAAAAAAAGAATAAAATTGAATATCATATTCGAGTGGGAATACGAGTCCTGTATCTGAAAAATTAATCTTCTGTAAAATCTTTTTTTTTTTTTTTTTTTGGGTGAAGGTAAAATCTTTATCGACCTAGACTAAATTTAATGATTTTGTGAAAATGAAGATAAAATTCCAGATCGCAACATATTCAATTTCCCGAGCTAAGCAAACGTATTGCTCATCGAGACTCCACTGGATCATCTAATTTCGCTAATGAGCTATCCGATTCTGGTGTTATTCTAAGAACGGCTTCAGCATTTTGTATTATCATTTCGAGGGATCCTAGTTCACAATTTCCAGTAGGATCTTTACATATTCTTCTCAGTTGCAAATCGATAATGATGAAACCAACGAACGGATATACGATGCCATCGATAATGGTGTCTACAGGTGTGGCTTTGCCCGGAAGCAGTGGCCTTATGATGATGTAACTATCTCTTCGTACTTGAATGCAGGAATTGTCATTCCATTTACCACTTAACGCGATAAATAGTAACTTAATCCGGAAGATTACACAATTTTACCCTTTTAGTTTGACGAAATAGTAAATCACGTGGTTTGTTTCTAGTTGCACTCTTTTACGTGCGACCCGTTAAAAATTCTTTCTACTGATGACAAGAGCCTTCATGTCCCCTAGAAAATAGCTAATTTGTTGATTACTAAGGTTCTTAGAAAATGAAATCCCCTGCGCTACAGAAGCTTTAAAGGTCGAGGATGATTCCCCATTTTTCTATTCAATAAAAACCATGTCAGGCCCGGTTCTGGCACCGAGAGTCCCCTAGTTAGTAGTTAGTGCCCCAAAGGGCGGAGCAGGAGGGTGCAATTATCTGGGTTCTTTGATCAAATCATAAGAAAAGGTAAAGAATGAAAGTCGACCGCCCCGGATGTTGGAAGATACGCAGATACTTTTGGGAAGATTCGATTAGATTGAATCAAAGAGATTTCATTAAATCAATTAAAATCATATCTAATACACACATTGTATTCTTTCCTTTCTACACAGACTTTGTAATGTATATACAACTGGAGTTGCGGCTAATTAGCCACCCTCTCACGGGTCCAAACAACTACTCGACTTGGGCGCGTGAATTCCGACGAGCCCTAATCACAAAAGATAAAGAGGGGTTCATCGACGGGACCATTCCGGTCCCAACCGACGACAAAATGGCAAAGCAATGGAGAAAGTGCAACCAATTAGTCGAACATGGATCGGAAACTGCATCAGTCCAGAAATTGCAGCAGGGTTACCACCCACAGAAGATTCAAAGGTGATTTGGGACAATATCCAAGAAATGTACGGCAAATTGGATCGGGCAAAAAATTTTTCGCTCCATCAATCGCTCAGCGAACTGAAGCAACAGGCTTTCAGCACTCTGGAACGAGTTGGAAGCTGCTGAAGAGAAATTGGAGGGCCTCGAATCGACCCTCCAACAGTATAAAGCGATAAGGGACAGGGAGAAGGCGACCTGATTCTTACTCATATTGAATGATTCGTATCTCACCTTCCGATCGCAGATTCTCGCGATGGAACCACCACCAACCCTCAGCCGAATCTTCCAGCTTGCGGTGCAAGAGGAGAATCAACGGCTTGCCACATCTGACGGCAAGAACTCCGAAGCCCTAGCGCTGGCGGCAAGGGTCGAGAAGAGGAATACCCAGAAAACCCTAGACGAAAAGGGGCAAGAAGATGCACTAGGGTTCGGGGAAAACAGAGGGGGGCTAGGGTTCACGAGTGAAAAGCCCTATAAATGGGCTGGAACGGACAGCTCAGATCGGCCGTCGCGATCTGACGGCTCCAGAGGCGCGTGCGGCTCACTTAATCTGGACGGTGGAGATCTGGCCATGCTTAAAGGATCCAACGGTTTTCCAAATTCGAGAGGATATGGGCCGAATTTAAAAAATAAAGGCAAATTATTTTGCGAATTTTGCAAACGGCCCCACCACACGATAGACACATGCTGGAAATTATATGGTAGGCCTGGAGAAAAAGAAAAAAGGGAAAAGAAATATTTGCAGCGGCTTATCAAATCTCTGGATCCCAAAATTCTCAAAACCAGCCCATTACACATGGAGAATATCAGCAGCTTATACAGGCATTGCAAAAACTGGATATCCAAAAGAGGGGGAGCAGTTTCACAGGTACTTCTTATTGCCTAATGAGTAATATTTCTAGAAATGCCTGGATTATAGACTCAGGAGCCAGTGATCACATAGCATGCAATATCAAGTTATTTTCTACCATAAATAAGGAGTTAGATGATCCGATCACTGTGGAATTGCCAAATGGAAATGCTGCATATGTAACTATCACTGGGACAGTGAAACTTAATTCCCACATTATCCTTACCAATGTCCTCTATGTTCCGGATTTCCAATTTAATCTCATTTCCGTGTCTAGAGCACCTCGTAAGGAAAACTCTTGTCGAGTTGTCTTCGATACGATACTTGTCTATTTCAGGCCCTTTCGACTGGGATACTGATGGGCTGGGGTAGTCTTTCTGAAGGACTTTTCTTCTGGAAAAGCTTGCCAACAAGTTCTAGCTCCTTTTCTTGTAATAAACAATCATCATTGTGTAACTCAACTTCCAATGATAGAAATTTCCTCTTGCATTCCAAATTGGGTCATAGCTCTCATTTTTCATATTCCCAATGTCGGATTTGTCCACTTGCAAAGCAATTGCGCAATCCTTTCCCTTTAAGCCAAAGCCATTCCAAAACTATTCTTTCCTTACTACATGTTGATGTCTGGGGGCCTTATCACACAGTAAATAATGATGGGTCTCGTTTTTTCCTCACCATAGTGGACGACCACTCCAGAGCCACATGGATTTTTCTAATGCAGTCTAAAAGTCAAGTCGTGTCCAATTTAAGGACGTTTCTTTCCTTATCCAAAACTCAGTTTGGGAAATCTGTCCAAAAAATAAGGACGGACAATGGGAAGGAATTTTTTAATCATGAATGTGCGGATCTTCTTTCATCACAAGGGATATTGCATGAGAGCTCCTGTACCTATACGCCATAGCGAAATGGAGTGGTGGAAAGAAAGCATCGCCACCTTTTAGAGGTTGCCAGAGCCCTAAAGTTTCAAGCTTCTATTCCAGATATTTTTTGGGGAGATTGCATATTAACTGCTGCTTATTTGATAAATCGAATGCCGACGAAGATCCTAGATGGACTATCCCCTTTCCAAATACTCTTTGGCAAGGCGCCTGACTTGACCCACTTAAGGGTTTTTGGTTGTCTGTGCTATGCTGTAATAGTTGGGCCAAAAGACAAGGTGAGTCCACGTGCCCGGAATTGCATCTTCATGGGATATTCCACCTTAAAAAAGGGATATCGGGTTTTTGATCCAGCTACAGGAGAATTCTCTATTAGCAGAGACGTCACATTCCAGGAAAATATTTTTCCTTTTGCAGATCAACACGGAAGTCAGACTCAGCCAATGGATTTCTCAGTCCACTCTGCTGAAGATAGGTCTCGCAAGTTCTGGATACATACTTCTCCCTCCATCAACGAACACACAAGCCCATTTCCAATCCATTACAAGCACAACCCCATTGCCGGATGTTCAGGATGAAGTATTAGAAGATGAGATTTCCCCAGTACAACCAATCCTAGACTCGTCTTCTGTGGAAGTTCCAGCGAAAGCTACTACTTCGGCAACTCATCAACCTAGACGCTATGGTCGTGCTACTCGCCCGCCTACCTGGACAAAGGACTACATCTGTGGAGTCAGGCATTCACCAGGTATTCCTTTTCCAATCTCCTCCTATGTATCCTTCGACCGTCTATCCCCGGGACATCAATGTTGCATTGCTCGTATCTCTGAAGAACAAGAACCGTCCAATTTCCATGAAGCAAGTCATGATCCACGATGCAAAAGGCGATGGAGGCAGAATTAAAGGCTCTCATGGATAATCACACGTGGGACCTTGTTCCATTGCCCCCACATCGCAAAGCCATTGGATGCAAATGGGTCTACAAGATTAAATATCGAGCAGACGGGTCCATCGAACGATACAAAGCGAGACTAGTGGCAAAAGGGTTCACGCAGAAAGAGGGATTCGACTACCACGAAACCTTTTCTCCAGTGGCCAAGGATGTCACAGTTCGTTCTTTTCTTTCTGTAGCAGCTTTCTAAGACTGGTTATTGCATCAGATGGACGTTCACAATGCCTTCCTCCATGGAGATTTAGACGAGGAGATATATATGGAAGTACCTCAAGGTTTACGGAGACAGGGGGAGAATAGAGTATGTCGTCTCCGCAAATCCTTATACGGACTCAAGCAAGCATCCAGATAGTGGTATGCGAAGTTTGCTGAGTCACTGATAGCTGCTGGTTTTCAACAATCCCGCTTCGATTATGCTGTTTTCACATGGACTCAAGGTACGTCATCTATCTAGCTAATGATATCTGTAGATGACATTCTCATCATGGGCAATGATGAAGTGGCAATCAAGGGTCTCAAAGCATACCTACACTCTACCTTCCATATTAAGGATCTAGGAGCACCCAAGTACTTTCTTGGGATCGAGATTGCCCGATCTAGCCAAGGAATCTCTCTTAGCTAGAGAAAATTCGCATTGGAAATCATTTCAGAAGCGAGGTTATCTGGATGTAAGCCAGCTGTGGTTCCGATTGAACAAAATGTCAAATTGACAACCGCTGATCATGATGAACTACCTCAGGAGGCAGACCCTGTACTCAAGGATCCATTGGGTTATCAGAAGCTCGTTGGGAAGCTCATATACTTGACCATGACCAGACCGGACATAAGCTATGCTGTACAGACACTCAGCCAGTTCATGCACAAGCCGAAGCAGTCCCACATGAATGCCGCACTAAAAGTTGTGAAATATTTGAAGAAGTGTCCCGGTCTTGGAATCCTCCTTTCCAGGAAGTGTGACTTGAGGATGACTGCGTATTGCAATGCAGACTATGCAGCCTGTCCCATGAGCAGAAGGTCATTAACCGGTTTCTGTATCAAATTAGGTGATTCTTTGCTTTCCTGGAGAACGAAGAAACAACCAATTGTGTCGTTATCTTCAGCAGAGGCAGAATACCGAGCCATGGCCAAAACCACATGTGAGATAGTGTGGTTGAGAGGATTGCTGCAGGACCTTGGAATGCAGATCAAGGGACCAACAAGATTATTCTGCGACAATGACGCGGCGCTCAAACTTGCAACCAACCCTATCGTGCACGAGAGAACGAAGCATATAGAAGTAGACTGTCACTTCACCCGTGAGAAGATCCAGGAAGGGATAATTGTGACACAAGGGATTGGAACACAAGAGCAGCCAGCAGGTATCTTCACCAAGCCACTCTGTCAAAGACAACATGCGTATCTCTTGAGCAAGCTAGGCATCTTGGACATATACAAGCCGCCAGCTTGAGGGGGAGTGTTGGAAGATACGCAGATACTTTTGGGAAGATTCGATTAGATTGAATCAAAGAGATTTCATTAAATCAATTAAAATCATATCTAATACACACATTGTATTCTTTCCTTTCTACACAGACTTTGTAATGTATATACAACTGCTCTGTACATTGAATTAGATCAGAAATATACAGACAAAATTCCTACACTTCTTTCTTCCGCTTTCCTTCGATCCTGCTTTTTCCCTTCACATTTTGACACCAGATAATCACCTCCTCGCCTTCTCTGCTTTCTAGAACACTGCTCATCATGTATATTATTTAAATTCCATCATTTATCTGCTTCCCCTTTCCTGAATGAGAGTTCTTGGTTGATTTTCACAAAATTATAGTGGTGCCACCATAAAATATAGTTAAGTCCGGATACATATGAATGAACCCAGTCCGGCGCTCTATCCCCAAGTTTGTCTAAAATCTAAGTCGAAAAAACCACAAAGGACCTCAAACTTATTAGGCCTATCTTCAGCAGAATAGATGGTAGAGTTTCCCGAGGGATTCTCACTTCTGTGTTGATGGGTAAAGGGAAAAACTATTTCCCGAAATATAACATCTCTGCTGACAGAAAAATCTCCTGTAGTTGGATCAAAAATCCGATATCCCTTTTGCAAAGTAGAATATCCCATGAAGTTGCTATCACGCGCACGTGGACTCATCTTATCCTTTGGCCCGACTACTACAGCATAGCATAGACAACCAAAAATTCTCAAGTGGCTCAAATCAGGCTTCTTTCCAAAGAGTACCTGGAAAGGAGATATTCCATCTAGAATCTTCGTCGGCATTCAATTTATTAAGTAAGCAGCATTTAATATGCATTCCCCCCAAAAAGTATCTGGAATAGAAGCTTGAAATTTCAGGGCTCTGGCAACCTCTAAAAGGTGACGATGCTTCCTTTCTATCACTCCATTTTGTTGTGGTGTGTATGTGCAGGAGCTTTCATGCAATATCCCTTGTGACAAGAGAAGATCCATACATTCATGATTAAAAAATTCATTCCCATTGTCTGTCCTTATTTTTTGCACCGGTTTCCCAAATTGGGTTTTGAATAAGGAATGGAATGTCCGTAAATTGGACACAACTTGACTTTTAGACTGCATTAGAAAAATCCATGTGGCCCTAGAGTGATCATCCACAATGGTAAGGAAAAAACGAGACCCATCATGATTTACTATATAATAGGGCCCCCAGACATCAATATGCAGTAAAGAAATGATATTTTTTGAACGACTTTGACTTAAAGGGAAAGAATTGCGCGATTGCTTTGCAAGTGGGCAAATTCGACATTGGGGATATGAAAAATGAGAGCTATGACCCAATCGGAATGCAAAAGGAAATTTCTATCATTGGAAGTTGAATTACACAATGATTTTTTATTACAAGAAGAGGAATTGAAATTTGTTGGCAAGCTTTTCCAAAAAAAGAGTCCTTCAGAGAGACTACCCCAGTCCATCAGGGTCCTAGTCGAAAGGGCCTGAAATAGACGTGTATCATTATTGAATAGAACTCGACAAGAGTTTTCCTTACAGGCTCTAGACACTGAGATTAAATTAAATTAGAAGTCCGGAACATAAAGGACATTGGTAAGGATAATGTGAGAATTAAGTGTCACTGTCCCTGTTGTTGTGACATTGGCAACATTTCCATTGGGTAATTCCACAATGATAGGATCATCTAACTCTCCATTTATGGCAGAAAATAACTTCATATTGCATGCTATGTGATCACCGGCTCCCCGAGTCTACAATCCAAGCATTTCTAGAAATATTACTTGTCGTGCAATAAGAAGTACCCGTGAAGCTGCTCCCCTTTTTGGGACATCCAGTTTTTGCAAAGCCTGCATAAGTTGCTGATATTCTCCATGTGTAATAGGCTGATTTGGAGAATTCATCGATCCAGTAATTTGATAAGCTGTTGCAGATACTTCTTTCCCCCTTTTTTCCTTTTCTTCGGGTTTGCCATGTAATTTCCAGCACGTCTCTATCGTGTGGTGGGGCCGTTTGCAAAAATCACAAAATAATTTGCCTTTATTCTTAAAATTGGGCTCATATCCTCTTGAATTTTGAGGACTGTTGGATCACCTTAAAGCGGACAGATCTGGACCGTCTAGATTAGATGAGGCTTGCGTGCCTCTAGGGCTGTCGGATCGCGATGGCCGATCTTGGCCGTCCATCCCGCCCCATTTAAGGCCCTTGTCGCCCGAGAACCCTAGCCCCCCTCGGTTCTCTCCGAACCCTAGCGCTTCGTCTCCTCCTCTTTCGTCTAGGGTTTGCTGGGTTTTCCTCTTCTCCACCCTTGCCACCAACGCTAGGGCTTCGGATTTCTTGCTGTCAGATGAAGCAAGCCTTTGATTTTTCTCTTGCACTGCAAGCTGGAAGATTCGGCCGAGGGTTGGTGGCGGTTCCATCGCCAAAATTTGCGATCGGAAGGTTTGGAATGAATCGTTCAAGATCAGTAAGAATCTTGTCGCCTTCTCTATATCCTTCATGATTTTATACTATTGAAGGGTCGATTCCGGGCCCTCCAGTTTCTCTTCGGCAGCTTCCAACTCATTCTAGAGTCCTGAAAGCTTATTGAAGCACATCGTTACCGACGTGTTTCCACGCTTCGGTTCGGCGGCGATTGATGAAGCGAAAAGATTTTCGCCGATCCAATTTGCCATACATTTCTCGGATGTTGTCCCAAATCACTTTTGAATCTTCTGTGGGTGGTAGCCCTGCTGCGATTTCTGGGTTGATGCAGTTCCCGATCCATGTTCTAACTAATTGGTTGCATTTTCTCCACTGTTTTGCCATTTTGTCGTTGGTCGGGACCGGAATGGTCCCGTCGATGAACCCCTATTTGTCTTTCGTGATCAGGGCACGCCGGAATTCCCGCGCCCAAGATGAGTAGTTTTTAGGACCCGTGAGAGGGTGGCTGATGAGCCGCAACTCCGGTCTGTCGGCTGAAGAGAGGTATAGTGCGTCGCCGGGCTCGGGTCGTCCCATGGCGGCCGCAAAGGGAAGAGGGAGAAAAACAGGTGGTACTCCCTGATACGGATTCGGAAATTGTGCCTGAGGTCCCATATGGGAATTGCTTGATCCACCCGTCTGCTGATGTCTTGCAACGGAATTGCTCAATCCGCCCATCTGCTCCGGGTTGACGGTCGAGTCTGCCCCAGTGTTGGTAGGTGGACCTCCGTCACTCGGTAAGTTGCTCTGAAAAACCGGCGATGATGTGACTGGATTCATCCCTGGGATCCATGGATATGGCATCCATGGATAGGGATACGCCGAAAATGGCTGACCCAGGTTAAACTGAGCCGCCACATTCTGCCAAAATGCGGGTTGATTCTGGAATTGAGGTTGTGGAGTCGAGGCTATGGCATCAATGGCACTGATAGCCTGTGGAGTCGAGGCTGTGGCCGATTGTTCTTCTGGGTTGGAGGTGATGTTCTCTGGTTGATTCATAATGTCGATTTTCCCTTCAAAAGTCTGTTGATTCCTCTCGGCAACCTTCTTGCAGGATAAGAGGTTCTTCTGGCAATCAACAGGGATGGAGTGGAAGCAATGTCAGAGTCTTAGAGCTCTGATACCATGTCAAATTGTGAAGGGAAAAAGATGAATCGAGAGATAGAGGTGTAGGGATTTTCTGTGTATTTCATTGATTGATCATTCAATGTACAGAGTTGTATATATTACAAAGTCTGTGTAAGAGGAAAAAGGAAATGATACAATGTACAGATTAGATTTGATTTTAATTGATTCAATAAAATCTCTATGATTCAATCTAATCAAATCTTTCCTAACTATCTGCGTATCTTCCAACAGTGCTTTTCTTTTTTTTGGCAGACGTATTTGGGGAACCAGAGATTCAGGTTTTACTTCCAATGCACCGAGTGCTCTGCTGAGCTTGCGATCAAAACCCAGCCGCAGGTTCCCGATTACGTGGTGGAGTCTGGGGCGACGAGGGTAGAAGATTCTGCATTGCCTTCCTTTTTTGGTTTGTTGGGTTTCTCACAGTTGGTTGGGACTTTGGGAAGAATTCATCCTGACTCGTGCGCTTTTCTATTTGGGTTTAGGTTCGTGCCAGGTGGTGGAGGATGAGAAAAGGAGGAGGGAGGCTGCTGATGAGATGGGCGATGTTATGAAGCCCTTGCAGAATAGCACATCCGATTCCAAGAGAGAGCCAGATATTCTCCTCGCCCCCGCCCTTGATGAAATCAAATCCGTAAAGGTAAAAGTTATGCGGTACTTTTATTCTACGTTTAATACATGGATATTTCTAATAGTTTGAGCTCGCTCGGAGATACCCTGTCCCGAATTCTCTGTTTCTTGTGACCGTCAATCCTTGATTCCGTATGGATTAAGTTCACAATTTGTCTCGCTTCACTTGGGTGTATCCGTGGCAAGGGCCTGAAAGTTCTCAAGGAATCCTTTCAAGACTCCTTACCCTCTGAAGTAGCCGATCCTTCAAGAACACGCGATTGTCTGACATTACACGCTGCGCGGGTTTAAGCACTTAAGGCGATGTGGATTTAAGCAGAGAAAAGCATGCCACCCACCTCTAGTCCTCAATGACGACAAGCCTGTTAAATGCCGCTACGTGCTTGTGTTTCCAACTCTAAATGGAAGTATCTTCCAAACTTCTCCGAAAGAGCGTGGTTTACTGGTTTGCTGACTTTATATGCTCTGTCGATAAAGTCGATGGTACCTCGATTCGATAATAAGGAGAAGTGGACGTGCCTTGTGGTTTAGATTGTCTTCCATGTGCTTTCTTGAGTCTTCTCATGAGAATTACTGGTGTTCTTTGAATCTCCCCTCTACCTAAGAATACGTATTACCGAGTCGGTTTCTTTTACTTCATGTGATTTTGTGAGGATAATTTTGCGGGCGTTTTAGATCCTGTGTGAGCATAAGTTGCTTATTTTTACTGGAACTGTCTTTTGCTATTGAGGCCACCTAGAGGAAAGCTTACTCATGCGCTGGTCTGATTTGAAATGCAGAAGGGAAAAATTTTTGAGGAATTTTCAGTCAAGCCAACAGATTCCTTGTCAAAAGCGACATAGGTATGTTGCGTTTTTCCAACATGTCTTCTTCATTTACGTTAGCTCTCCTTGGTTGGGATTTATGGTATTAATGTCTGTCTGAATGATGGATGTGTGGAAATAGATAGGCTCGACACTTCCCTTTTCATGCAAGTGTTGTGGATTGTATCGAATGCACTCTCCCTTCGTGGAAGTAGACTTGACTTTTAGAAAATAACTATTTCCATGGGACGGTGGTTGTTTCTGTGAGTTTTATGGTTACGTTTCCGTGTCTTTCCATCATGTCTGTGGTGTCTCTGTTTCCAGTTAGAAACAGATATTGCTTTGTCGTTACATGAGGACCTATATTGTATGGAAAGCATCTAAGTAATTAACACGAATGGTGATGATGGGGTGAGTTGCAAATGATATCGTCCACTTTGTCGCTATATCAGCAGAATGCTTTTTGATTCTATCTCTGCCGTGATTTCAAGGTGAGTCATCCTTGCAAATTAGATATATACTTTCAAGCACTAAGCAGCACACTTCAAGGATGCGTGGAACATACAACGGAGTCCTGCTTAATCGCCGAAGAGGAAAGTAACATGACATGCAATAGGAATGTAGAGGGAGATGTATAATTGGGTGACTTCCCTATTTTCGCTTGCAAATATGTGTCTTTTACTTGATGTGAATTGTTGGAGATCTTTTAAATGTACGTGTTGATTAGTAGAGATGTATGACAGTCCCATGAACTATGAAATGAGGAATAGAACCATTAGGCTTCTCGCTGTTGACGATTAATTGATCAGTATCGAATTTTATGGTAGCAGTTTGCGGTTTAAAGTCTGACACAAGGGGATTTCACGGATTATGCCAAACATCGAGCACAGCCCCATGATGAACTTGATAACACTAGAGTATTCGGTAAATAGGCTTTGTTGCTTTGATGCCCTTCCACAAGTAGGAAGCATCTAATTAAGGATCGCAAGGGAATTATTTCCTCTCGAATGCTTCCTAAAGATAGCTTCCTAGGCACTTGGCCAACTTCCCTGAATTTCATAACTTAGGTCAACAATGCTTCATTAAAATTGTCCTAGATAACCCAGTTTTCATTTCATTCGTCCAATGACCCAAGCACGGACCAGTGAAGAAAGTTGTGCCTTGCTAAAAATTGCAAGTACATGACCTTCCACTTTGAGTATGCTAATGGCTATATAAGATTGTCGAAATAGACTTTGTTGCTTCGATGCCCTTCCACAAGCAGGAAGCATTTAATTAAGGATGGTGAGATCCTCTCGAATGCTTCCTAAAGATAGCTCCCTAGGCACCTGGCCAACTTCTCTGAATTTCGTAACTTCATTAAAATTGTCTCAGATAACCCTGTTTTCATTTCATTTGTCCAACGACCCGAATAGTGACCACATGGACTAGTGAAGAAAGTTGTGCCTTGCTAAAATTGGTGAGTACATGACCTTCCCGTTTGAGTATGCTAATGGGGTATATATTAGGACTATATAAGAATGTCAAAATATATTTTTTGATATAATGTAACGACAAGGTAGATTAGTAACTGCTGTTTTATAGGAACAGATTTTCTATAGTCGATAGCTTTTACAAAGGGAAGGGGGGGTGTTGGCCTGGGTAGGGACAGCCAAATCCCACCTGTCTTCAATGTGAGGCCGGTGCTAGAAGGGTTCCTTCAGTATGAGAAAATCTGCCAAGGGTTGGAATTCGGCATGAATGCAACAGCCAGTAAACACTCCGATAAGTAATCACCAACTCGAGAAAACCATAAAATTTGAGGGAAAAAAGAGAGGAAAGATCAAATCACAGCTCGCACTATGAGAAGAAATGGACGATCGATTCATCAAAGCAAGAAGTGAAGCTGATGATCGATTCTGCATCGTTGATTCTAGTCATACCAAATATCATTCACGGGCTTTCTATCCCATTCCAAGTTTGGCCCAACTTCATCGATTCATTGACTACTAATATTTGTCATGATGACTTTTTCCCTGGGCACTCCGTAATGCGAAATGACGGGACAATGACATTCTTTGAGGGCTAGATTCTGTCGACGTCGGTAACTCACGGGACAAGTTAATTTGCTGAACTAATTGCACCTCCTACGGATGAATGCTGAACCAAAAGAACGACAATATCTACTACACAAGCAAAAATGGGAAAAGAAAAAAATGGACCTGCTATAGAGCTCGATAAAATTCTCATGCACGACAACCTAAAAGACCTTCTCATTGAATCCGTATCTAATAAATCCCTTCCATCACAAACTCTTGCGAAATATATTTGAGAATGTCGAATTCCCCACAATCCTCAAAATAACAGCTTTTCCAGGTAAAATAATTAAATGTTAATAACAGCTGCGAAATTGCCAAATTTCATAAGCTAAAAAAGTAAACATGAAGAGGAAAGAATGAGAAAGGGGGTATATCTACACGCAAAGTCAAGTCACTTGTTTATGACAAAACTAAAAACGTAATCGCATTGCCTTTTGTAATTGAATCTCTCATGAATTAAACTTGGATTATGTTATAGATTGGGCCGTTCGTTTCTTTGGGGCCCAACATCGAAAGGTTAGGCCTAAGTACCATTTTATTTTATTTAATAAAATAAAATATCGAGTAATTGTAACAAAATAAAATTAATAGTCCGTTCGAGATTCAATTAAACCCTAAAGAAACGAACTGATGGGAGAATGATAACAATTTGAACAATATCGAATTAACGCAGCGGAATAAAATTATCTCCCCTCTTGTGTAAACCTAACATGAATTAATATAGTAGAATAAAATAAATACTAAGCACGCGAACACAAGACGATTTTTTTACGTGGAAAACCTCCTCGATGTGAGGAGATCAAAAACCACGAGACCGGAGTCCACCCAAAATTCTTCACTATTAAAGAAATTGTTCTTCTCTAGCAAATACTAGAGGTACATAGCAGCAAAGACCTCAAGAACATAATTCTTGGCAATACACATAAACTTCACAAGAGATCAAGGATAAATTGACCAAAAACGCAGGTTTTGATCAATCCATGAAAAACCTGATGTTGGCAGCTTCAAACGAAAATCAAACCGTTCAGATTCGAGAAGATTGTGCCACGAACAGGTTGACAAAATTTCAGCTCAATCGAACCACGAATTGACCTCCAACGCCAGCTTGATGTAAATCGGATATTGCCTCAACCCCATTTTCTGCTTTCTCTTTTCTCTTGTTACTATTTCTTTTTGCGGCTATCACTTTATATAGATAGTGAGAAATCATATTTCCTCATATAACTTATTATATGGGCTTAAGCCCTTTTTGGGCTTGCAACTCATTGGGTCTCCTCTACATAGGAGTGAACCTAGCTAACAAATCTCCCCCTCACGATAATGTGGAGGGATTCACCATCCCTGCTATCAATTGGCAATGTTCAAGCTTCTCTCTTGGTAGAATCTTCGTCATCATATCAGAACCATTATGATCTGTATGAATTTTCTCAAATTCCAACAACTTTTCATCTAGAACATCCCTTATCCAATGATATCTAACATCAATATATTTCGATCTAGAATGAAAAGATGAATTCTTACCAAGATGAATTGCACTTTAATTATCACAAAATAGTATATACCTCTTTTGCTTGAACCCAAGTTCTTCTAAGAACTTCTTCATCCATAGCATCTCTTTACTAGCTTCAGTTGCTGTAATAAATTCAGCTTCGATTGTAGAAAGTGCAACACACTTCTGCAATCTTGACTTCCATTACACAGCTCCACCCGCAAAGAAATCAAATAACTAGAAGTAGATTTACAAGTATCAATATCTCCCGCCAAGTCGAATACGTATTGTGTATCCAACTAACTCAAGTTTCCCGGTCCCAAAATTGAGTTTCAAATTTGAAGTTCCCTGAAGATACCTCATAATCCACTTCACTGCATTCCAGTGCTCTTTGCCTGGATTTGACAAATAACGACTAACAACGCCCACTGCGTGCACCAATTCTGGGCGTGTATATACCATCGCATACATTAAGCTTCCTACAGCTGAGGCATATGGAACACTTTCCATATCTTTCTACTCTTTATCAGTTGTAGGACTTTGCTTCATATTTAACTTAAAGTGGGCAGCAAGAGGAGTACTAACCACTTTAGCCTTGTCCATATAAAATTTCTGAATGATCTTCTCGATATATTTCTCTTGTGATAAAAACAACTTCTTAGTATCTCTGTCTTGGGTAATTTCAATGCCAATAATCTGCTTCGCCGAGACCAAGTTTTTCATGGCAAAAGACTTGCTCAATTGTTTCTTCAATAACTTAATTCTTGAAGCATTCATGCCAATAATCAACATATCATCAACATAAAGCAAGAGAATAATAAAGTCATCATCAGAAAATTTTTAGACAAACACACAGTTATCCGAGGAAGTCTTCTTATAGCCTTGTTCTGTCATAACTGACGCAAGTTTTTTATACCACTGTCTCGGTGCTTGTTTTAGGCTATAGAGACTTTTCTTCAATTTGCATACACAATCCTCTTTCCCTTTCACTTTAAAACCCTCAAATTGTTCCTTGTATATCTCTTCCTCCAAGTCACCATGTAGGAAGGCTGTTTTGACATCCATTTGCTCAATCTCCAAATCTAGGGAAGCTGCCAAACCTAGTACCACGCGGATAGAAGACATTTTCACTACCGGAGAAAATATATCATCAAAATCAATACTCTTTCTCTGACTGAATCCCTTAACAACCAATTTAGCTTTGTACCGTGGTTGTGAAGAATGTTCATCTTACTTCAACCTATATACCCACTTGTTCTTCAAAGCTCTTTTACCTTTAGTTAACTTCACCAACTCAAAAGTATGATTATCATAAAATGACTGCATCTCATCTCACATAGCATCACACCAATTGCTTTTGTACTCATCTTCTATTGCTTCTACATAGCACTCTGGTTCACCTGCATTAGTCAATAATACATACTCATCTTCATAATACTTGGTGGAAGGTCGTCGATCTCTAACGGATCTCCTGACTGGAACATCCAGTGGAACATCTAATTGAGCCTCTAGTTCAGGAATATTATAATCTGTTTCAACATGTTCAGGAACATGTGTGTTATTTGGAACATTGACTTCTTGTTGTTCTTTATTAACCTGTGTAGGAATATTTGTAAGAGGAATTGGATCCAAATCAACTAAATTATCACCAACCTGTGGTGCTAAAGTCATCTTTTTTTTCTCAATATCCTCTATTGTTTGATCTTCCATAAACACAACGTCTCCACTTCTTACAATTTTCTTTTCAACCGGATCATAAAATTTGTAGCCAAGCATATCCTATCCATAACCAATAAATATGCACTGTCGTGTTTTCACATCAAGTTTAGACCTCTCATCTTTGGGAATATGCACAAATGCTTTGCATCTAAAGACACGCAAATAATCATAAGAAACATCTTTACTTGTCCAAACTCTGTTAGGAACATCAAACTCTAAAGGAACGCATGCAGTGTGATTTAAGACATGCACAATTGTACTTAAAGCCTCACCCCAAAAGGATCTAGGTGGCTTTGACTGTGAAAGTAAGCATCTTACCCTTTCAACCAGTGTTCTGTTCATTCTCTCAGCTAAGCCATTTAACTGAGGCGTCTTGGGAGGTGTCTTTTAATGTTGAATACCTTGTTGTCTGCAATATTCATCAAAAGGTCCAATATACTCTCCCCCGCTATCAGTTTTAATGCATTTCAATTTCTTTCCAGTCTGTCTCTCAACTGAAGCTTGAAATTGCCTAAAAGCATCTAACACTTGATCTTTAGTTTTCAAGGTATGGATCCAAATTTTCCTTGAAAAATCATCTATGAAGGTAACAAAATAAAGAGATCCACAAAGTGATTTTGTTTTCATAGGACTGCAAACATCAGAATACACTAAATCCAGTATACCTGACTTTCTTGAAGGAGGGGCGCTTTTAAATGCAACCCTGTTCTGTTTTCCTGCTAAATAATGAGCACATTTCTTTAGCGCCGAACTTTTCAATCCTGAAAGGAGTTTCTTCTTCACCTATATTGACAAACCCTTCTCACTGATGTGACTGAGCCTCTTATGCCACAACTCAGCTGCATCTTCGCTGTCTACTGCATGAATTTTGTCTGTGGACAACTTTGCTTGCATAATGTACAACGAAGAATATTTTTCACCTCTAGCCACAACAAGAGAACCTTTGGTGAGTTTCCATCGATCATTACTACAGTGCTGCAATACCCCTCATCATCCAACTTGCTTGTAGAAATCAAATTCAAGCGGATATCAGGTATATGTTTAACATTATTCAATACTAACCTTGTGCTATTGCTGGTCTCTAGGCACACATCACCGATGCCTATAGCTTGAGCTAGCCCATTGTTTCCCATCTTCACATATCTGAAATCACCTGACCTGTATGATGTAAAGAAATCCCTACGAGACGTAGCATGAATGGATGCACCACTATCAATTACCTAATTGGTCTCATGAGATACAAAATTCACCATATCAACATCAAAATTAATGAGAAAGTCTTCTTTAAGTGCAGCAACACGATTGTCATCACTGTCATTATCACTTTTCTTCTCTTTGCCTTTCTCCTTTTGTTTCTCCCTTTTTAACTGGCGACAAAATCTCTGAGTATGTCCCTTTTGATGACAATAGTGGCACTCAACATTAGCACATAACTGTTCGAGCTTATCCCATAAACTGCGTGCATGTGTTTCCTCAATAATATGGTTCAAAACATTATCATCCACCCATTGCCTAATATAACCACACACTTGACCATGAAATATAGACCATTCAAAAGATCGGTTTTATTCTCGATTTCTCCTCGGCAAATACGGACAAATAAAAATCTTTTACATATAAAAGGTCTTCCATCTTCCCTTTCCAAATATGATAATTCGAACCATTCAGTGTAACCATTTTACTCGTATTCGTTTCCATTGTTTAACACAAGGCAAAAAAATCAAGCAATAACCAAATGCTTTGATACCACTCTGATAGGAGAACGATAACAATTCGAACAATATCGAATTAACGCAGCGGAATAAAATAATCTCCCATCTTGTGTAAACCTAACAGGAATTGATATAGTAGAATAAAATAAATACTAAGCACGTGAACACAAGACGATTTTTTTACGTGGAAAACCTCCTCGACGTGAGGAGATCAAAAACCACGGGACCGGAGTCCACCAAAAATTCTTCACTATCAAAGAAATTGTTCTTCTCTAGCAAATACTAAAGGTACATAGCAGCAAAGACCTCAAGAACATAATTCTTGGCAATACACATAAATTTCACAAGAGATCAAGGATAAATCTGATCAAAAACGCAAGTTTTGTTCAATCCACGTAAAACCTGATGTTGGCAGCTTCAAACGAAAATCAAACCATTCAGATTCGAGAAGATTGTGCCACGAACATGCTGACAAAATTTCAGCTCAATCGAACCACGAATCGACCTCCAACGTCAGCTTGATGTAAATCAGATATTGTCTCAACCCCCAGATTTTCTACTTTCTCTTTTTCTCTTGTTACTATTTCCTTTTGCGGCTGTCACTTTATATAGACAGTGAGAAACCCTATTTCCTCATATAACTTATTATATGGGCTCAAGCCCTTTTTAGGCTTGCAACTCATTGGGTCTTCTCCACATAAGAGTGAACCCAGCTAACACGAACAGGCATTGCCAGAGGCAAGGATTGGCCAAGCTTCAGCGGCATCGACCACATGTGAGAATTGACGACAATCGGAGACAACTATTGGCCAGGTGAGCATCGATGACCCTTCTCAGAGCAGATTTCATCGACTGAATGTGAGCGAAGCTCAGGCTTTTATCATGTTAAAGAATGGGGACGATGCAGTAAAAGAATGTTCACACAACCCCCAAGGGTCGTCTTCCTCGGAATTGTCTCGCTGAGGTGAAGCGACATTAGCATCACTGCCCTTGGGTTGCGTGAACCCAAGCTATTCTCTCATCTTAGATGGGGCTATAGAAAAGTGACATATGGCACATAGAAAAAGGACTCGATTTAGGTACAACGGCCTAATTCCATTTAAAAACTCTCAATTTATGATTTTAGTGCCAATTCTATCTTAAATCTTTTTTCATTTGACAAAAAAAAAATCACTAAGTTCCGCTTTTGTCCCCTCTGTCCAACTTGGCAGTTCATGTCAACAATAAATCAATGTCGGCAAATTATTGATTTTTTTTTCATGGTAGGCTATCTCATGTCATCATCGAAAATTCTTTCTCATCCCCAGAATTCTTGAGAAGTCAACCCCACTCCAACATTTTCTTTCATTTTCTCCCTCATTTTCTCTTCTCCTCCGACATTTTCTTTCATTGACTCATCATAATGTTAATCATGTCATGCCATATCGTAATCGGTTCATCTAAAAAAAATTAGCTATCTGCAAAACATAAGGGACCTTTGACTAAGCCTCCAATTGTGTCTAGATTCATCTTTCCAACCAAATGCACCATTTGAGGTATAGAACTCTCAAGGTTTGTTCGGAGAATACGCAACAAGAGAAAGCAAATCAATTAAAAGTCATACCACTAACAAGTAACCCTTAAAAGCAAATTTGTTCTTTGGACAATTTATAAGTCTACTTTTGAAATGTTGTGTCTATGTTTAAGTGCTCACCACATTCAAGGCAACCTAAGTTTCAAATTAGTTCCTTTTCCGTAGCTAATCAATCAAATGAGCAATGAAACATCTACACTAAACACGATATCAAAACAAAGAGTTCACAAACGGAAGCATCAGCTAGTAGGTACCATATACCTTCCAAGCAATAGCCAGAGACGCATGTAACTGCAAATGCGCTGATCAAATAATGTTGTTTCAACGTATAATTATTAGATAAACATCCTAGTGCCACCCAAAACTCATGATTATCACCCTCAAGAAGCGATGCCCCTAGAACTAGAGAAGATGGCTATGGGGAAAATGTTTAAATTCCTTAGAAAGAGAAGTGGAGCAATACGATGCATTAAAAATGTTAAAAGAGATTTCACGCAAAAAACAATTTTTTATACTGTGCAAATAGATCAGAAATTCTATGAATATCTTTTGCGTCAGCTAAATTGAGACAATATTTCGATGAAAAAAACAAAAGAAATAAACAGTCGGTCGAGACATTGAGGATGTAAACATGAATAAAACAATATATTCACTTTTGATATCGTAATTGTGCTGTCATGTTATCACCCAAGTCCAGCATCAATGGTCCCTCTTGCTTCCACCGTTTCTCCAACGCTTCCACTTATGCTCCTCATAAAAATCTATCTGATTGGAGAAGGACATTAGGAACAGAAGGCGAAGATTCTTAAATTTCACCATTCTCTAGAATCAGAATACGACAATTATCAACAATATCTCTCCAAGAGATAGGACACTCCACCTGGCTGAACATTATTTGTCCAATAAGTTGTAGAAAAACACTCGGATCCGAACATAAAATTTGGTAGTCAATGTGCAAACATCCAGTTAAAACTTTGAGTTAGGCAAAAGTATCTAGACATGAATTAGACAATTCCAGTGTTGGTCATGTGATTTTCATTTCATGACGTAAATTTTCAATGTAAATAGTCTTACAAGCTACGCTAGCAGAAAAGCGTTCATCTGCTAGTATATAAGTACAATCCATCATTTGTGGATTGCAATTTGCATGCAAAAGCAGGTATATTTAATTCCCTAGACCTTTCTAATGGAACCTAGCATCATGTGCGGTTGTGTTTTCTTAAATTTTCAAGGGTAACTACCGGAACAAAACAATATAATTGAATGAAATGCCTATAACAAGTCTATCACTTGTTGAAACGTGCAAAATGAGAAATATTTTTGAAAATATTATGGTTTAAGAAAAAAATCCAACAAAGCCTTCTTTTAAATGCAAAAAAAGATCTACAACCTTTTCAAGTAATGTAATGAAATTTGAGTTGATATCATATTCCCTAAGTTGGCATCGCTACTCCTCGGGATAATTTGCAATCTTTCTCAATAGGTCGATATCATCCATTCTGATTTTGGAACCATTAATAATTATGAGATCAACTCTTCTAAAAACATAAGTTGTTAGATGATGGCGTGATTTATTATTTAAATATTATAACATTCTTCCTCATGTTTAGTTTGATCTTTTGCCTAGTACTAAACGTGGAATTTAATTGGAGAGGCAAACGAGGCCTAGTAAAATTTGAAATCAAAACCTTCAGTTCTAATACCATGTAAGATTTTAGTGGGACTACAGTCGATTTTTATAAAAGTTCAAGCTGTTAAATGAATAAAAGGTTTATTATTTATATATTCTCACAATAACTCATCGTAGTGGTTTTTGTGTCATTCATTTGAGTCAATTTGAGATAACATGAAATACTCAAAAGTTATATTTGGAAATGTAAAGAGATATATCCAATGTTCTCACATGTCTCTCATCTTTAAAATTATAAGAAAAGACCAGCAAAAATAATGTAATTGTGGAAAATCTCAATGTGACGGGAGACGCGAGTTGAGGGAATAATCTATTCTGGCTTGCAAGAGGGAGAAGATGGAAAGGACGTGGTTTATGAGCATGGCTAAGTTGAGATATTTTGGCTTCCAAGGTGGTGAAAAACACCAAAAGCCTTCTTGGATTGTTGGAGGACGCGATTTGTGTCTTCAAGGTTTCGGTTAGAAGAGAAAAGAAATGAGTCAATTTCTATATATATATATATATATATATATATATATATATATATATAAAATTGAGTGTGTTGCCTCTCGATGTATGGAAGATAATCAAGCAAGTTAGGCTTATTCAGGCTTATTCCATTCAGGCTTATTCAGGCTTATTCCATTCAATGGTTGATGCTAATGTATCGACGATAACTGATAAAACAGATAAAGTAGAGTGCAATAATGATTCGATGATCTGATTATGAGGTGCCAAACTCAGTTGCCACATGTAATATCTGTATTATGTCTCATATCATGAAATTTGAGTTTGTGATCATGAAGGGAACTTAAGTTCCCTCGTTCAACTTGTACCACCTGAATTTCTTCTAAAGAATAAAATAATTTACCATTGGCTTCTCTCTCTCTGTTTTTTTTTTTTTTTTTTTGGCCCAATCTTTCGTTAACTTCTAGGTTTAAACATATTCGGTTTTGAATTGAGTTTCTAGTTGCATACACATTCGGTTTTGCTTTTGCTATTTTGGAGGAAAAAAAATGAATAGTTTCTTCGGGCCAAGTTCAAGAAAGAATAGAAAAAGTAAAACTTTGCATTGAATGGAGATAGGAAGCTAACAATCCATATATCACTAATTTGCCTAGAAAAAAGGGTCTGGAAATGCTAACAAGCCAATTCGACTATTTAATGTAAAAATGGATTGTTCAGTTAGAAGTGGCGTGGAAACGATCGCAGGCTTTAAGATATGGTAAAAGAGGTCATTCACACTTCTTCTTCTTTTTTGGTGAAGAAGTGATTCACACTTTTGATAGTCGAGCAAATTAAAACATCCAATCAAATTATATAAGTGCTAGTAAACAACAATGTACATCTGTCTCAAAATTCCAAGAGTGTATAAATGTTTGAGTAAATGAACCTGACACACCGCACTGATATATTTCTAAAACTTAGGGGTATCGAATTTGGTCCACACACTGTAAATGAATATATAATTGTTCAAGGTATATGTAGATACAATATCTAAATTAGGAAATTCGTACAAAAAATGACGTGATGAGACTAGAACCCGAAATTATTACTTGAGATTCATGAGTACTGAAGTGAGTGAACTTTTCTTAAGCACTAGATAAAGGTCTATTTGATTACTAAGGAAATCAATTTTTGTAAGTCATTTGCCCATCTTTATTTTTGAATAACGAGTAAGGAGTTATCAGATATCTTTGTGAAATGCAGTACTGCAGAAGGTTGTTACCCCTACCACGAATATGGGAGCAAGAGGAGTAGGAAGATCTGGGATGCCGTAGTGGGGCCCAGGGGGAGGAGGCAAATAGTTTTGCATAAGTCAAATAATTGGAGGGAAATGCTTTGAGATCCAATGTCCTTCGTTGGCCCATTCCTAAGACTTGAAGAGTTAAAAGGAGTTTTGAATTAAACAATCATTAGGAATATATTAGAGCTCTGATCAAGTAATTAAATTTTTCGTTCAACATGCGAACTACAGGGTTTATAGATGGATTTCTTTCAATGTATTTGCCATTTTAGCTTCTTTTGTTTTTTTTTAATTATTCCATGACCAGATCAAAGTGATATTGAGTGGTGATGATCCAATCATTAGTTAGAATAAAATCTGCCTGCTTTTTCTCTCGCTCTGAGAGCGTTTTTCTCTCATCATGGAAGAGAATGTTCTCGCATTCTGTTCGAGTTTCCTCTGCCTTCTGTGTCAAGTTTCCTCTTCATCTCGATCTTCTTCATCTTGCTCGGTGCTAGTTAGCCTCTCCTTCTTTCTCATCTGCTTCTTCTTTAACAATTAGGTTCATTCTTTTTGTTTCCCTTCCTCTTTGATACTCCAGCTTCCTTTTCTAGCGTCGTCTCTTGGTCGCGTTGCCGCTTGTTCGACAGTCATTCTGCTTTGAGATATCGACATGCAGGTGGCCGATCTTGACATGCATCCATAGGAAGGGCAGTTCTGCATCAATCAACAATCAGGTCACTTCAGGTCGTTTTGGAATTTTTCAATGGAGCCGGATGAGAGGGATGATTCAGCGAGAATAGCATCCTTGTGTCAACGACTTGGTCGACTATGTGCTGAACAAGAGTTGGAAATATGGGATAACATACCTGTCTCAGACAAGCTCAAAGACTGCCGTCTCATCTTGGTAGGCAATGTATTCACAAACCCTTCTGTTAATGTCACTAGATTCCAGCTTGCTATGAATAGTGCATGGCGCCTAGATCAGGTTGAAATTACATCTGGTGGTGGTGGCCGTTATTTGATAAAGTTTCGGTCTGAAAATGAGAGAAAATGTGTTTTAGCAGGGAGTCCATGGCTGTTCTCGGGGCAGTTAGTTAATCTCAAGCCTTGGCAACCCAACACGCCTATTCATTACTATGATTTTTCAAAATGCGAGTTCTAGGTTCATGTTATTGGCCTACCTTTAGAATGGAACACCGATCGTCTCCTGCGAAGAGCAGTTGATCAGGTTGGTCATGTAATTGAAGTAAAATCTAATCTGTCAGGGCGAGTAAGAGTTGAAATAGACCTGCATGCACCATTACAAACAGGAAAACTGATTCAGATAGATGGCAAGACCTTGTGGCTTGATTTTAGATATGAGAGGCTATCTCATTTTTGTTTTTCTTGTGGTAAATTGGGTCACTTTGCTGCTACATGTAAAGAATTTCCCTACAATGATGCTAATGTTGAATGGTTAGATCAGATGGCCTACGATCCTTGGCTGCGTGCAGAGGTTGGTCGATTTAGCCCTTATTGGGAGGCTTTCTATAATCCTCTAGCCAATGTAGAACAAATGGAAGAGGTTGTACCTGAGACGCCACCCGTACCTATGAGACAGTTGGAAATACAGGCTGTTCCTCCTCCTGTTCCTGCTTCGGAAGCCCCTGCCTCAGCTATAACAATTCCTGTAACTTCATCTCCTCGACAGGATCCTGTAGATCCTCTCCCTAGAACTACGGACCTGGTTCCTGCAAGAGCAAAACAAAAAGGAATTCAAATTTTTTCTGTTGAAGTGCCATTAGCAAAGAAAGCAAAGATACCAAGAGTCCTCACAGCAATGGGATCTAGCAAGAGAAACAGAAGGTACTCCCCTTATGAAATTAAAGCTGGATTATCAACTAACCTGGATGAATCTCAGTTATTGGATGCACCAGTACGAGAGGCAGAAGAACCCGCACGTCGGGCTCACGGCGGCCGGCCCTCAACAACCGCCAAGACAACAATGAAGCTTATCAGTTGGAATTGTCAGGGGTTGGGCAATCCCCTGACAATTCAAGCTTTAAAGGCTTTAGTAGCCTCAGAAAAGCCCAACCTTGTATTTTTATGGAAACAAAAAATGTTAAAGCAAAGAATGAGAGGATTACAGGCGTCGTTTTCACTTTCCTTACTCCTTTTTGAGGGATCCCGTGTTAGCTTAGCGGGAGGTCTTGCGCTGTTTTGGAAGGAGCCTTATGAGATAACTGTCTTACAAGCGGAGGATAATTACCTTCATCTTCAGGTTTTTGATTCAGCTTCGGCCATGTCTATGCACCTGACTTGTCTCCATGCTCCTGCATCTTTCCAGCCCAGATAGGAGTTCTGGAATCGAATTAGAGGAATCCAGGCGGCAGACTCCTCTCCTTGGTTGTGTATAGGAGACTTTAATGATTTCCTTTATCCCTGGGAAAAGATGGGGAAAAGAGCACCTCATTATAACCGTATGGCATCATTTCGTCATTTCATCAGTGACTGTGCTTTACTTGAAATTGAAAGTAAGGGTTGTACTTACACTTGGTCTAATAATAGAGGAGGAGAAGACCTGGTTAAGGAAAAATTGGATCGGGCTTTCTGCTATGTTGAATGGAGAGTGCAACATCCCTTAGCAGAAGTCTTTGCCCTTCCTTTGATAGGTTCGGATCATAGTTCTCTGCTGTTAAATACCTCAGGCCACTCCTGCAGACGAAAAAAGACCTTTTATTATGAGGCCTTCTGGAATGATGACCAAGAATGTTCATACATAGTTAAAGATTCTTGGAGGGGAAGCTTTACCTCTTTAGACTCCAGGATTCAGGCTGTCTCTCACAACCTTGCAAGATGGAGTAGGGCTCGTTTCCAAAACAACCGCCAGCTCATAACTCAGTTGCAGCAGCAGCTTCAATCTATCATTAACAGGAATTACTTCTCATTAGCAGATAAGGAAGAAGCTAGAATTATACGCCACAAACTGCATAATATATGGAGGCAAGAGGAGCAATTTTGGGCCATGCGATCTCGACTTTCTTGGATAAAAGGAGGTGATGTGAATTCAAAGTTTTTTCATGCATGTACTATTCTAAGAAGACTTCGAAATAGAATTAGTCTACTTAAAGATGCCAACCAGATTTGGATAAGGGAGCCTACCCAGTTGAAGGCAATGACCCAAGATTACTTTACTCGGCTTTATCAATCTGATGGGTCACGTGACTTTGGTCCTTTTCTCCGGCAGATCCCTCAAACGGTCACTGCAGAAATGAATGAAAACCTTCTTAGAACAATAACAGAAGAAGAGGTGTTTCAGGCTACCTTTCAATTAGGGGTCACCAAGGCGCCAGGGCCTGATGGTCTCAGTGGTTTGTTTTATCAGCATCATTGGAACACCATCAAATCTGAGGTGATCAGTAGTGCAAGCTGTTGAAGAAAAATCCCTTGGAGTTTTGAAGTTGACAAAACAGCCTCAACAGTGTGGTCTAAGGATTCCAAGACTCAGTCGGCTATGTCTGAAGTTGTCAAGGTCTAAAGGTTTTCAAAGACAGTCGGACCCGAATTTCGGTCTGAAGTTTTTCCGTCGAAGTCGCCAAGACTCGGTTTCCGTCGAAGACCTTCAAGACTCGGTTTCGGTCGACGACCCTCGAGACCCAAATCTAAGTCTGAAGATAGTTCGCGATTTTTTACGGCTGGCTACGAGTTATTCTTATGGCTACGAGATATTTGATTTCGTATTTCCTAATCCTAACCATGGAATATCTCTGGGCTGTGATCAAGAGCTTGGAAGATTTGATTCTTCGGATTCTATCCGTTGAAGATCAAGTTTATTTTTGGAAGAATCTAATTTTGGGAACTCAAGATCCCGATTGTATGGGCGAACAGGATTGACGAGCTCTTTGTCTACTTACGTTTTCGGGACAAGGAGATCACTTAAATTGATTCAGTCCAACGGGTTGATTGGATGAATTTTTGGAATGTGCCAACGGGTATGATGGCACGGAGATTATTTAAGTTGGATCGACGTTGCTTGGAAACAAGGAGAGACCGGTAGAGAAATCTTGATGTTAGAATCTCCAAAATCACTTGTTCTCTAAAATCTTTCATGTTTACACTTTGTGTAACAAAGAGAGTGAGATATAGAGCAAAGACAGCGAGAAGGCAGGAGAGACTGTCAATTGAAGAAGTCTAATCCGTCTACCGTAAAGGCACTCTTTTGCTACATAGTGATTACGGCCGTTTGGCTGCCCGGCGTGGAGAGTGAACGTAGGCTTGGTCTAAGCCGAACCACTATAATCCATGTGTCAATTTTCTCTCTCTACTCTATTTACTTTGTGAATACGTAATCTGTTTATTATTGATATATCCTTGATATTAACGTATTGCATTGAAAAAGATTCCAAAAGAATTCCGCAACAACCTATTCACCCCCTCTAGGTTGATTCACTAGCCCATTTCAATTGGTATCAGAGCAGGTTGCTTATTTGTTAGAAGTGTTATTACTTCGAAGCTAAAGATCTATGGCTAGTGTTTTGGCTCCGTGGTTAATTGAAGGTCGAGCAATACCAGACCTCCCTACTTCAATGGCAAGGATTACAACGTATGGAAAAACAAGATGAAGGCGTTCCTAAGATCTAAAGATCCTATGGAATGGGATGTAGTGGAGAACGGGATTATTCCTAAAGCTACATCAAGCACAGGAAAAGAAATAGCTGATGGAGCAGGGTTACCACAAGCAGAAATCTCTAAGAGACATGCTCTTGATGCAAAGGCTATTTACTGTCTCTATTGTGCATTATCTTCTACTGAGTATAATAGAATTTCATCTTGTGATACAGCCAAAGAAGTTTGGGATAGATTACATGTTACTTATGAAGGAACAGATCGAGTCAAAGAAACCAAGATCAACATCCTTCTTGGTCAATATGAAGCCTTCAAAATGAAGCCGGAGAAACCATCTCGGATATGTTCGGTCGATTTACAGAAATTGTAAACGGCTTGGCATACCAAGGACAGCCAATCTCGGGACCTATGAAGGTCAATAAATTGTTGAGAGGGCTCTCCAAAGATTGGAATCACGTCAAGACATCTATCAGAGAAATATAGAGGATCATGCCTCTTTCAGTTGACAAATTGGTCAGCACACTTCAATCCTATGAAGTCGAGCAATTCAATGAGGAATTTGACACAAAAGGTAAGAAGTCAATTGCTTTAAAATCTAATGATGATTCTGATGTTACAGATTCAGAAGAAGACCTGGATGATGAAGAATTAGCACTTCTGATTAGAAAGTTTAGAAGGTTGAATAGAAAAAGTAGAATATTCAATGGTAAGAAACAAAACAATCAAAGATTTCAAAGGAGATCAAATGAAGAAGAAGATACCAGCAAAGAAGTTGTTTGCTTTGAATGCAAGAAAAAGGGGCACATCGGACCCAACCGTCCCTTATTGAAGAAAAAGAAAGGAAAACCTGAAAAGTTCAAGAAAGCACTCAAAGCTGAAACATGGAGTGATACTGAATGTGAGGAGAGTGATGAAGAATATGCAAATATATGTCAATATGCAAATATATGTCTTATGGCAGACTCAGACTCGGTTCGACTCGGACGTAGATCGGACTCGGACTGCACTCGGACTCCGAGATTTAGACTCGAGACTCAAACAATGGTATCAAGGTTAGAAATTTAAAAATTCCTGTCAAAGTATCAAATTACATTGATGAACTTTGTCTCGACTTAAAGGCTCTCTTAAAAGGATCGCTGAATTAAAAAGGAGAATTCCAAAATGAAACAACAAGAAAAGATTTTACTTGAAAAAGTTGAAAGTTTAGACAAATCTCTTGCTGCTTCAAAAGAAAATGGAAATGAACTTTCAAAAGAGAATGCTTGCTTGAAAGAGGATTTATTAAAAGTCTCAAAGAAAATTTCAATAGGTTCTGAAAAGTTGGACAAAATTCTTTCTATCCAGAAATCTTACTTTAATAAATCTGGTCTAGGAATGACACAAGAAACTGTTCCTTTGATCGATTTCTCAAAAGTAAAGGAAAGAATAAGGAATAGGCCAACAAAAACTTTTATAAAAATCATTTCCAAAAGGTTTTTGTAAAGCCTGTTGGTAGACATGCTCTTACTTGTTCAAGATGTAAAAGTGTAGATCATTTTGAAATGGAATGTCCCAAAGTTTGGAGACCTGTTAAGAAGAGCTGGGCAAAGACTGTTTATACTACTAACAATGATGGACCCAAAAAGATCTGGGTACCAAAGAAGACATGAGTTTTTCTCTTAATTGCAGATTACCCTCAAGAAGAAAGTCAAGTGGTATTTGGACAGTGGATGTTCAAGACACATGACAGGAGACTCAAGTTGTTTTACAAAATTTTCTCATATAAAAGGAGGAAATGTCTCCTTTGGTGGTAACAACAAAGGTAAGATTGTTGGACAAGGAACTATGATGATTGGAAATCTCACAATCAACAACGTCTCTCTTGTTGAGGGATTGAACTACAATCTACTGAGTATTAGTCAATTATGCGATTCTCGGATACAAAATAAATTTCCAAGAAGACACATGTTCTAGAACAAGCAAGGATCTTTCACGAGTCCTTCACCGGTCGAAGACATGGGAATATCTATTTGCTAGATATAAAGTCCGACAGTCCTCAATGCTTGATATCAATTCAAGATGAAGTCATCCTTTGGCATAGGAAGCTTGGACATGTCAATCTGAAGCAAATTGCAAAAGTATCATCCAAAAGCTTGTTCGAGGACTTTCTAACCTCAAGTATCAAAAGCATGAATTATGCACTCCTGTGTACTTGGTAAACAGGTTAGCGCTTCTTTTAAATCTATAAATCAAGTATCCACTAATCGTGTTTTGCAACTATTACACATGGATTTATTTGGACCAACTAGAGTTCAAAGCATTGGAGGTAAAAGATATTGCTTGGTTATAGTTGATGATTATTCTCGTTTTACTTGGGTTTTCTTTCTTACAAATAAATCTGATGCATTGATTCATTTTACTAAGTTTGCAAAGAAAATTCAAATTGAAAAAGGATATGCAATTTCGAGTATTAAAATCGACCATGGTGGAGAATTTGAAAATTATGATTTTGCCAAATATTGTGATAACAATGGTATTCAACATAATATTTCATCTCCATACACTCCACAACAAAATGGAGTTGTAGAAAGGAAAAATCGTTCTTTGCAAGAAATGGCAAGAACTCTTTTAATCGAAAGCAATATTTCACCTCATTTTTGGGCTGAAGCTACTTCTACTGCTTGTTATATTATAAATAGAATCTTTCTAAGACCTATATTAGAGAAGACCCCTTATGAATTATTCAAAAGTAAGAAGCCAATTGTTTCATATTTTCATGTATTCGGTTGCAAATGTTTTATTCTAAAGAATTCCGGTGATCGAATTGGTAAGTTTGAAGAAAAATCAGATGAGGGAATTTTCCTTGGCTACTCCATGACAAGCAAAGCTTACATAGTCTTCAACAAAAGTACTCAAACTGTGGAAGAATCCATGAATGTGAAGTTTGAAGATTCGTTACAAAATCGACTCAACCTGAAGATTTAGAGTCTCGAGCAAGTGTCTACAAATTCTCATGAAAAAAATCAAGCCTCGAGACACCGAGTCTCAAATAAATTCAGAAATTCCAACTGAAGAAGAGCTTCACCAAATTAACAAATCAACTACAAATTGGAAGCAAAAGTCAATTCATCCCTCGACCTCATCATTGGCAATATTGATGAAGGAGTTCGTACTAGATCTAAAAGACGAGAAGCTTCCAAAGTGCTCTTGCACTAATTTCTGAGATTGAACCAAAAATATAGAAGATGCATTGAAAGATGAAAGCTAGATCGAAGCAATGCAAGAAGAACTAAACCAATTCAAAATCAACAACGTTTGGGAGCTAGTTCCTAAACCAAAAGGAAAATCAATCATTGGTACCAAATGGGTTTTCAGGAACAAGCTTGATCAACAAGGAAAAGTGGCAAGGAATAAAGCAAGACTTGTAGCAAAAGGCTACACACAAGAAGAAGGCATCGACTATGACGAAACCTATGCTCCCGTGGCAAGGTTAGAAGCTATAAGATTACTTCTTGCTTTTGCTTGCTTTAAAAATTTCAGGTTATTCCAAATGGACGTGAAAAGCGCATTCCTAAATGGAGTCATTCAAGAAGAAGTCTATGTGGAACAACCACCAGGATTTGAAGATCCTAAAAGACCAAACCTTGTTTTCAAGCTGAAGAAAGCCTTATATGGTTTAAAACAAGCACCTCGAGCATGGTATGAAAGGTTAAGTAATTTTTTAATTCAAAATGGCTTCTCTAAAGGTAAAGTAGATACTACACTATTTATAAAAAGAGAAGGCAAGGATTTCATACTTGTTCAGATTTATGTTGATGACATTATTTTTGGTTCCTCTAATGAGACTTTGCAAGAATTTTTCAAAGTGTATGCAGAACGAATTTGAAATGAGCATGATGGGAGAACTAAACTTCTTTTTGGGACTTCAAGTCAATCAATCAAGTGAATGAACATTCATCCATCAAGAGAAGTATGCAAAAGATCTTATCAAGAAGTTTGGAATGGAGAATTGCAAGAAAACAGAAACTCCTATGTCAAGCTCATCAAAGCTGGATAAAGACGAACAAGGGAAGAGTGTAGACCAAAAGCTATACAGAAGTATAATCGGGTCACTTCTTTTGCTTACAGCTTCTAGACCTGACATCTTGTTTAGTGTTTGCATCTGTGCTAGATTTCAATCTGATCCTAAAGAATCTCTTATGACTGCTGTAAAGCGTATCATTAAATATATTGCAACTACATCTAAGCTAGGTCTATGGTATTCTAAGAAAGGAGATTTTACTCTTCTTGGATATTCTGATGCTGACCTCGCTGGTTATAGAGTGGATAGAAAAAGCACTACAGGTACATGTCAATTATTGGGAAACAGGATGGTGTCTTGGTTCTCAAGAAAACAGGTACTCGTGGCTCTTTCAACCGCCGAAGCGAGTACATTGCTCTTGGAAGTTGCTGCTCTCAAATTCTATGGATGCAACAACAATTGGGAGACTTTGGAGTTGATGAAAGACAGACGGGAATCAAATGTGACAATACCAGCGCAATCAACCTCACAAAGAATCCAATACTTCATTCAAGAGCAAAGCACATTGAAATCAAACATCATTTCATTCGAGATCATGTTCAAAGTGGAGATGTTGTAATTCAGCATGTAGATTCAAAGAATCAATTGGCGGATATTTTCACAAAACCCCTAGAGAATGCTCACTTTGAATTAATTCGTTCAAGATTGGGAATTGTAAACTTTGAAGATAATTAGACTCAAGATTAAAGTTTGAAGGTGGTTCAGACTCATCGCTAGGTCTGAAGACGGCTCAGATTCAAAGCAAGGTCTGAAAGCATTTCAGACTCTACGTAAAGTTTGATTATGCTCAGACGCAAAGGTAAGGTCTGAAAAGGGTTCAGACTAAAAGGTAAAGTCTGAATATCCGTCGACTCTATTTTATCCTATCTCTTTACGAATTTCTTTTTCGTATTCTCTCTTTAACACATTTTTGGTAATTACTTTTCAGTATTTCAAAATCTCTTTTCGCTCTTTTTCTGACATGCATTAATGGCAATTTATATTTTCAAAAAGGCAGTGTTCTTTTTACGGTTTATTTTTCGCAATTCTTTTCTTTCACTTTTTGGCGACGTTTCGTATTCCGATGATTTTTCTCTCATTATTTATACTCTTGAACCGTCACTTTTACTCTCAGCTATTCCATTACGATTCATTTTCATACTCCTTCACTCTCAAAACCCTAAAATCTCCCTTTGCCATTTCCAATTCGTCCCTTTTCGCCTTAAAGTTTCCATTTTTTCCTCTCGTTCAAGTTGAAATCTTGCTTGCTCGCGAAAATGTCGTCTCGCAAGTCCTCCCGAATTGCAAGCGGGGGACCACAAATGACGGCAAGAGGGTCCTACAAGGGTGGACCTAACAGAGGAAGATTCGCCTCAACGAGAAGCGGAGCGTCAACATTACGAGGAAGTTGTTACCGAAGCGTAACCGGTAAGAACTCTTAAGCCACATACGCTTACGATCTCTATAAAAGGCTCAAGGATGGGAAGGTCAGCCTTAAGACGATCGAGGAGTATTTGAGGGAGAGAGGATATAAGAGCGAATATTTATTTTTGATGGAGATGGAAAAACTAAAGGTTGTTGGTGAAGGCACTGCACAGAGGACGCTGGAAAATATCTCGAGTGATCCACTTGAGAATGCTCCCGCTAAAACTTTAGATGATGATGAGAGACTTTTCTCTCATTTTGAACCTCGTTTTGGTGTGGCTGCTAATACCGTTTGTCCTCCGGGAAGTCTATTTCTGGTCGAGGAGCATGAACAAGTTTACACAAAGTCATTAAAGAGGGGAGTGGTCAATCCAAGGAGTGTGGATTTTGACTTCCTAGATTCAATAAGGATTAATTTGAGAGGGAATCTAGGATTAATTTGAGAGGGAAGTTTGCTAGGTTGCAATTGGAAAATTTCTGCATGGATATGACTCGTGGCCCACTCGAATTGACAGCTTACTTTTACTCGAATCTATCCTTTTTGGATGCAAATCATTTGTCCTTTTCTTTCATGGACAAAGATTATGTTGTTGATGTTGACTTGCTTGGCTGACATCATTGGTGTGAAAAGAAGGAGTTTCCAGCCAATCAAAGTCTCAACAACCTATGCAACACCGGATATTGTACGAGACAGATCTGTTGAAGGCAAGATATCCTACACTAGGATGAATGCCACCAATGTTTTGTTACATAAAGTTGTCATCAACATCAACTGCATCCGGCCAAAAACGACCTCGAAAATCGATGTTTCCAAAACAGAGGTAAAGCTGATGTTTGCCATCAACCGGGCGAGACCTTTCTCACTTCCACATGTCATACTTTTCCATATGTATAGGACAAAGGTGAAGGATAAGGGTCACCTGCCTTATTCATCAATCATCACCAAATTGTTTAGGCATTTTGATATTCAAGTCCCCGCATCTTTGTGCCTAACAAAGTTGAATTTGATGCTCGTTGGAGAGAAGATGGTGATGAAGATGAAATTTCCGAACCGATCGTAGCACCGGAAAGGTTGAGGAGGGAAACACCTTCAAGAGAGATTCCCACTGCTTCATCAAAAAGGAAGGGCAAAGAGCCCATGGCTGAAAAGAAAAGAAGAAAGATCATCCTGCAAGACGAGGAGGATGAAGAAGATGCCATGACTTTGTCCACTCTCTCTAGGATGAGGAGCCCTGTAATCCGGAGAACAGAGGCTGAAGAGAGAGCGAGAAAAGAAGCAGAAGAGAAGGAAGCAGAGAAACAGAGGAAAGAGAAGGAAGAGAAAGAAAGGAGAAGAGAAGAGGAGAGAAAGAAAAAGAAGAGGAAAGGAAAAGAAAGGAAGAGGAAAGGCAGAGAAGAGAAGAAGAGGAGAGAAAAAGAGAAGAAGAAAGAAGAAGAGAAGAAGAGAGACAGAGGAAAGTCAAGAAGAAGAAAGAAGAAGGAAGGCCGAGGAAGAAAGCAAAATGCAGGAGGATATGGCTGCTGCATTTGAGCCATCTTTTGCTAGGGAAGAGACCGAGAAACATCCTTGTGCTGATATGGATGTTGGTGATGATTTTTCCACTCCACCCACTAGCATTCATTCAGGGGGAGTTGCTGCAGAACAAGGAACAATTTCGCCACTACATTTTAGTGATGTGAGTAGGTCTGGTACTGACCCTGAGGAGGTTTATGCATCACACTTCCCGAGCATGAAGAATCCTCACTTGCCGAGAAAGAAAGGGCCGAGAGGGAAGCTCCTAGCTTTCAAACCTATTCCGCTGGTCCAAGTGGAAGCAATACTAATTCCACAAAGCATTCTCACAATTGTTGGATGTTATGCTTTGGACTTAAGAAACAGGTTTTTGGGATAGACTTTGAGATGAGAGATCTGAAAAGGCGCCGCCGAGTACTTCAAAACATGCAAGAACAGATCAATGCATTGAGAGCACAAGTAGAGTCAAATCGACCAAAGGTGCACTGGTTTCAAAGGAAGGAAAACCTTGCCAAACTCGACAAGTTAGTCCAGAGCTTAGCAAGTTTCAGCTTGTTCATTTCCCCGCAAGCCCCTAAAATTTTCAAAACTTTATCTCCATTTTACTCTACCTCTTTGATGGGACAAAAAGGGGAGAGTTGCGCAGATTTGATTGCGGTTTTGAAGATTTGAAGTTTTTGAAGCCGAGGAAGCTTGGAGATTTTTTTTTTTTTTTTTTTACTTGATTTTGATTTTGATTTAGACTATTTTATTTTGGATTTCGATTGGGTTGTTTGAACTTCTATGACCTTATGCTGATGTGATGATCTGGATTTAGACTTGTGAATTTGATTGCAGGATTACTATATCTTGAGAGGATAATTGTTATTGGACTAACACTATATTTTGCAGATATAGTATATATGAGTTTTCCCTACAGGTTTTTAATTCACAAATCTGTCGAGGGTTTTGTCACCATCAAAAAGGGGGAGATTGTTGAAGAAAAATTCCTTGGAGTTTTGAAGTTGACAAAACAGCCTCAACAGTGTGGTCTAAGGATTCCAAGACTCGCCGGCTACGTCCGAAGTTGTCAAGGTCTAAAGGTTTTCAAAGACAATGACCTTTAATTTCGGTCCGAAGTTTTTCCGTCTCGAAGTCGGGTCAAGACTCGCCCCATCCGAAGACCTTCAAGACTCGCCGCCCGACAACCCTCGAGACCCAAATCTAAGTCTGAAGATAGTTCGCGATTTTTTTACAAGCTGGCTACAGGTTATTCTTACGGCTACAGATTTTGGATTTCGTATTTCCTAATCCTAACCATGGAATATCTCTGGCTGTGATCAAGAGCTTGGAAGATTTGATTCTTCGGATTCTATCCGTTGAAGATCAAGTTTATTTTTGGAAGAATCTAATTTTGGGAACTCAAGATCCTGATTGTATGGGCGAATAGGATTGACGAGCTACTGTCTACTTACGTTTTCGGGACAAGGAGATCACTTAAATTGATTCAGTCCAACGGGTTGATTGGATGAATTTTTGGAATGTGCCAACGGGTATGATGGCACGGAGATTATTTAAGTTGGATCGACGTTGCTTGGAAACAAGGAGAGACCGGTAGAGAAATCTTGATGTTAGAATCTCCAAAATCACTTGTTCTCTAAAATCTTTCATGTTTACACTGTGTAACAAAGAGAGTGAGATATAGAGCAAAGACAGCAAAAGGCTGTAGGAGAGACTGTCAATTGAAGAAGTCTAATCCGTCTACTATAAAGGCACTCTTTTGCTACATAGTGATTACAGCCGTTTGGCTGCCGTGTAGAGAGTGGACGTAGGCTTGGTCTAAGTCGAACCACTATAATCCTTGTGTCAATTTTCTCTCTCTACTCTATTTACTTTGTGAATACGTAATCTGTTTATTATTGATATATCCTTGATATTAACGTATTGCATTGAAAAAGATTCCAAAAGAATTCCGCAACAACCTATTCACCCCCCTCTAGGTTGATTCACTAGCCCATTTCACAAGCTATACCTCAACATGCGATGTCAATATTCCAATTGCCTCTGACACTCTATAAAAAAATAGAGAGAAGGATCTCAACATTCTGGTGGACTTCATAGCAGAACAGATCAGGGATTCAATGGAAAAGCTGGGCGGATCTCAAGTTATCTAAAGCAGCTGGTGGTATGGGGTTCAGGTTTTTACCTGTCTTTAATTTGGCAATGCTTGGGAAGCAAGCCTAGCGTCTGTTCAACCAACCTCAGGCCATTTGGTCAAGACTCTTCAAGGGTCTTTATTTTCGTTCTTCCTCCTTATGGGAAGCTCAACCTGGATTTCGTCCGTCCTGGGAGTGGCGAAGCATTTTGAAAGGGAGAGATTCTATCCTGCCAAAGCTGAGGTGGTTAGTAGGTGATGGGACCAAAGTCAGAATAAGGGAAGATAACTGGTTACCTTCTGGCCGATTAGGTGGTACTTCATCTGAAGGGGATCCACAATTTGTTGCTGAACTTATGAATTCAGATCATACGGATTGGGATATAGGGGTGATATTGGACCATTTCAATGCTCAAACAAGCGCAGAAATTCTAGCATTGCCTCTTAATCCTTCTATTCAAGCAGATCAACTAATATGGTTGGCATCAACTACAAGTGATTATTCGGTTAAAAGCTACTATCATTACCTATCTCCAACGAGATTAGTCCCTCCCTTGAATCCCTCATCTTCGTACTGAACCCACCCCGCTCGGAAGAAACTCGGCACCCGAGAACAAATAAAGATTAGGATTTTCATGTGGTTGGCTTGCAAGAATGCATTGGCTACAAAAGCTAATCTTTTCCACAGACATATTACTGCTAACCCTATATGTACGGTGTGTAATCAGGAGGTTCCCGAAACAATCGAGCATATTTTATTCTACTGTCCCTGGACAGAGAATATTTGGAAGAATAGAAAGGTAAATGTCACCATCTTACCTACCTCTGTTAATCGTCTGGACGCTTGGGTAGCCGCTAGAGTATCCGATCCCAAGGCATCTCCTTCGATGGAGTTGCTTGCCTGGCTGATGTGGGAGATCTGGCTTCAACGAAATGCTGTAATCTTTCGCCATCAACCTCCTGATGCAGAGAAAGTGGTCGAGACAGCTTTGGTCCAACATCAGATTTGGGAGAAGGTTCATCCCAGAAAACAGAGCTCTTCATCTTCGAGTGAGAGGCCAGAACAGAGATGGAGACCACCTGAGAAAGGGAAGATTAAATGTAATATCGACGGTGCCTACAAAGAAGGAAGCGAGACTGGATCTATTGCCTGTATATCAAGGGATCACTCAGGAAGCCTTACCGATGTATACACTGAACGAGTTCCTGCAAAATCAGCACTTCAGGCTGAAATCTATGCCCTTCTTAGACTAATCCAGCGTCTAGATAGTCAAGGGTTGAGATCGGCTCCAGTAGAAATCGAATCTGACTGTCTGCTGATGATCGAGCTGCTCCAATGCACGAAGAACCCTCCTTGGGCGGATCGTCTTCTCCTTGCGGCGCTTCAGGCTGAATGGTCAAGATGCCCTAATTTTTCAATCCGCCACTGCCGTCGAGAAGAGAACAAAGCAGCCGATTGGGCCACGAAGGCCCAGGACCGTGAAGACCATTCTCTTAATTGGTCTTTGTTTCTTCCTTTTGTTTTCCACAGTATAATCCTTTCAGACGCTTTACATGCTGGGTGTAATTTTCTTATGTGAATACAAGGGCTGCTTCTTTGACCCAAAAAAAAAAAAAAATCATTAGTTAGAATCATCACACAAGGGGGTACAATTTCCTAGAAAAGTAGAGAAGGAAAGACAAAATACAAACATACAAAATACAAAGACAGCAATAATAGTTGGTTGAGAAGAACGATACTGATGGATCAAAACATTAAACAATCAATATAGGCCAAGAAGGTCACGTGGCTGTGTGCATGAATTGTGTGTGTTTCAGAGAGAGTTTTTAGCATCAAAGTAGTTGGAGATTTGAAAGAGTAATACGGTTTTAAGTTCCTTCCTCTACAGTACTCTCGAAGAACTACATCAGACAACAAACGTTCTTGTTCAGCTCCAAGTTCACGGCCTTGATCAGACCGAAGCCCTCTCTCCTTCACATGAATACATGAAACAACCATCGCAATCAGGCGAGCTTCAGGGATTCCCATGACAACGATTCCAGTGACTCCTGGACGTTGTAAAAAGTACTTGCTCCACCTAGGTTCTGAAACAAGAAGAGGTCCCCAAAAATGAACTGCGAGTAGATCTTTTCATATTATAGCGAACCATGATTTGGAGAAAATAAAACAGGTTCAGCATTGAAGACATAGAAATTATGCATCACCCATTCGAACCTATCAACAAATCTTCAAAAGAAAAATAATGTCATTGCCAAGCCAATTCATAAACTATTCATTCTGTACCTCTTCAGGGTAAACCCCAGTCTTGATCTGACCACTTTCTCGACTGATGACCCACACCCAACCATGCTTATCGATGAAACTGACATCACCCATGTCAAACCAGGAAAGATGGCTAGATTTTCATGCTGGAACTTGATTCCAGTATCCAATCATCAAATGTGGACCTCTAGAATTTTCCCATTGCCAATTGAATCATCACTATCTGTCGTCAAATTCAACATGTAGTGCAGGTTTGCCAACCCGGATGGCCCGTGGTCTTTAAACTGAATTGAGATCTTGTCTGATATGAAAATGAGGGGGCTGGTAGGGAAAAGGGAAATGTGGGTCATAGAGAGTCATGAACGTTAAAGAAAGAAAGGTCTCTGTCATCTCTGGATATTGAAAAAAGGACAAAGAAAGGTAGCATAATGAGCACAGTTGTTCAACAGACATTGCTAGCGGGTACTACCAACTAGCATTGAAAGTACTGAAATTAATTGCATATACGCTTGTAGAGGATGCACACCACAGGCTGAGAGAATCTTAGCTCTTAGGAAGAAGTTGCCAGCTTCCTTGATGAGATCGATCGACAGACTTCCTCTGCCATTTAATATCTCTTCTATGCTGTCTTTTCCTTTCCACAGTCCTTTCTCCCCGAGGAAAATCGGAATTAAGCAAAATTACCACTTGAAGAGCATAACTTTGAACTCACCCCATGTAAATGGCCGATGCTCTTTACTCATAATATTCAGTATTTTGATTGCTCATGAAAGATCACTCCTCGTGGATAACCTGAGAAAGGTATTAGATCAGCGACCAAGGCTAGAATAGTGATCAAAGCAGTGACGTCGTGTTTCTCTATAACCTCAATGGTGGAATTAGCTTTGAACTTGGGTATTCAGACATGGCAAGCTCCAGACAATAACAGCGCCATGGCTGATGACAGGCACCAATGCGGCACAAATGAGCAGTGTGCAAATAATCCTGCAAAAATCGAATAAGCAAAATTCTATTGTCATATTACCCGACTTAAATTGCCTGCAGACCTTCCAAATATGGAAACAATCCCTCGAGACTTACTGTGATGATGATTGTAGAATTCCCACTTGCCAATGAAGCATGAGGACTAGAAGAGCAGAAACATGGAAAGGGCATATATCATCCCAACTGTGGCTTGCCATAGATTGTATGTGCAAATCTGGCTGGCTTATGGAGACTCCTTTAGGCTTCCCAGTAGTACCTGAAGCCAACAAGCCCAGCACAACTAAACATCTGGAAATGAACACTTGGGATGTGACATCCATCCCTAACAAATTCATCTCACCCTAGTCGCACATCCATCGTTCGTCACTTAATCTTTCCTTTTTCCCTTTGCTGACCAGCAATCATTTATCGGTCAACTACCTCATCATCATCAAGAATACTGTCATCTCGTGCTCTTCATCAATAAGCTAGATCTAATCCCGGAACCATCGAATCACGGAACAAAACCAGCTCAGTTTCACAAATTTGAGAAAAATCAGAACACCCGCGCATTGTCCAGAAAGGGAGTGAACCAAACCCAAAAAGAGTGAATCTAAAAAACCAAAGCTTTAACGAGAAAGATTCCAAAGACGGATCAAGCGAGACAATGCAGAGACAGCGATAGAGAGCGAGACAATCCACAACTACGACCTACCAAAGCCACATTTGTCCAAACTTAGGCATCAGTGTGGTGTATAATTGACACATTGACCCTGCCTATGAAAATCACAGAGAGGAAAGAAAATGTATAAACAGAACCTACATCCAAAGAGATCTGTTGAGTACTGGAATGCAAGACAACCTTTGAACTTAGAAACCAATATCACATAATGTAATCCTCATTAAGAGACACTGTAAAATATTGCCAAGGAAGTTGGACAAAGAACCTTTTCTGGGGAGTCTTGGTAAGAAGTAAGGTCAGTAGAGTATCTTAAGCAACAGGTGATCAGCCAAAAGGAAAGTCGTCTATATTTACAGATCTGATATTGTCCTATCTATGGCAAATCTGATATCGACATGTCTTGAGCGGGTAATCAAACCAAAAAAGAGCCATTTGGTATCGGTTTGAATGACGGAGACTTTGAATTGAAGAAGGTAATAAAACGTACAAAGTGCCCTTTTTATATCTCTGTGGGTGTACGTGTGTGCTTGCACTGTCACACGTCTCTAAATAGGATATATCATTTCATGGAAGGGTAACAGAACTTTCTCAAAAAATCACCCACTGAAGACTACCCAATAAAGGAAAGAAAAGAAAAAAAAAAAAAAAACTTGTTATTGACGATGAGATGAAGTAAAGACTATTCAGAGGGGAAGCATATTATGACAGCACCATCACAAGCCCAGACATAGCCAGTGGTCGAAAAGGAACTTGGGGGAGTTATTGGATGCAGATCCAGCATGCCCATAGTTGATACTGGCATATGAAAAGAAAGGATGGATCAATGGTACTAAGAATATCATCATTTTGTAGATTACACGATGGGTAATATCAATGTTGACACCTAAATTTTGGCGACCCGTTTAGTCATTTATCGCATTAAAGATTAGGGATTAATTTTAACCCTTACAAAAAAAAATATATATATATATATATATATATTAATTGCATAGCATATAGATTTAGGTGCATTTGCATTTTTTTTGCATTTATTGGACCGTGGCGGATGAGTTCGAATTAGTGGTTCCGAGCTTTAAATTGACAGACCGAACTAAGCCCACGAAGCGAGCAAATTGGTTCAAGCCCTTTTTTTTTTTATTATATATAATCGGATATTATCTTGTGAAAATAAGAATTTGAAATTTTCCGAGATATGATGGAATTTTTTTGATAGGGCAAGTGAAAAAAAGAATATTGCATTCGACAAAACAAATATTACATTTGGAAAAAGAATTTTTGTGGATACCGACTTGGAAAGATTAAAAACCCTAATTCGCGGTCTATAAATAGATAAGAAAAACACGTAGGGTTCGGAGGAGGCCATACATATTGACATACACGGCCATAAGAAGGTGAGAGAAAAAATAGAGGGGAGAGACCACATTCACGACATGCAGCCCCAAGAGAGAATAGTCAAAGGAGGAGAAGATATTCACGCAAGCGCTTTGCTCTGGTTCTCGGTTGCTCTCCTCCCTTGGCAATAATCAAGGAGTCCAAGTGTCTAGCAATTCCACCACCATATCTACGCGGTCCCTTGGTCAAGGTTTCGCAGTCAAGCAGCGGCCGAGCAAGCTTTTGATCAGAACGGGCGCACTCTTGATATCTTTTGTAGGTTTCCCGGCGAATCATCGAGCGCCCAAGCACTACTCATTCGTGCTCGGAGCTCGACACTCTTCACGAACAACCCTGCTCCATCGACGATTCTTGATCGATCTCTTGTCAACCACCAACAGTCAAGCCCAGCCGTGGCAATTGACTATTCGTTGCTCTATTTTTTACTCTGCTTGCAGGCTAATTTGTGCGCCGACAGCCCAGCGACGAAGCTGCAAACCACTCAAGTCTCCTGCTGCTTTGCTACTTCAAGACCGCAAGCGGCCACCGATGGGAGTCGTCTCCTGCTTTGCTACTTCAAGACCGCAAGCGGCCACCGAGGAACTCCCATCACGAGTGACCCTGCCAATTTTAGCTTTTCATCACCAGCAACGCTCCCACTTGTTTCTTTCGCAGGGTTTTTTTTTTTTTTTTTTTTTTAAAACGGAGAGTCGAAAGTCAACAAAGAGGGGCCACATATGTGAGAACACCCGGCCACACAAAGAAGAGAGCGATATACGTGAGGGGTAGCCAGGGGAGAGAGATGGCGAGAGCCCTTCATAACTGAAGATGGTGATGCAACGGCGACATTGGTGGCCGTTCTCGAAAAGCCAAAAAGAGGCTATGGATTCAAGTCAAGAGAAAGAAAGGCAATCGAGCTTTTCTTCATGCCGGACCCACGATCAAGTCTAGGAAATCCTCATCGGCAATCCGCAAGCTCATCGCCATCGCTGCAACCTGGCGAGCTTCCCCGGTTCCTGGCCCCACTCTTTAGCCATAATTGTAGCTAGATCTGCCAGTTCAAGCATCACGGAGCGGTCCATCTAGCAACGACCAGTCCCTGACGCCTTATGGGTCGCTGAGCCTTGCGTCTATGACACTTCTGCCCAACCCGGCGCCCATAGAGTGAAACTTTCTCAGTTTCCTTGCAATATCAATTTTTCTCTTGACGATTACAAGTTATTTCGCAAGTTTGATGTTTTCTTTTGTGCCAGCCCAGCGAGCTTTCACGACAGTCTGTCATGTTTATACATTGTTTTACCATCTACGTGCAGATTTTTGGTGAAAATACAGCAACTTCTTGGTAGCCTGCTTAGTCATTGTGAGGTCCAGTAATGCAAGCAACTTACTGCACCTGTTTTTATTACAAAGCTGCTCTCGGTTCCTTGTGGTGGTCCAGTCCTCGCTTGATGATCGGCAACGGCAGCTTGCTGTACCTCAACGTGTTCCACCAGTCGACTCGCAATTTAGATTTCGCAAATTTTGTTTCTTTATTTCCTTTTTAGGTTACGTAACTCTCGTAACCGTGGTCCGCACATCCCTGGCTATCTGCAAACCTGCAATTGAGATATCGCCGGCAGCGCACGTCTTGGACGCCCAAGGGAGGATACGATGAGGTCTTCAAGAGATTGAGTGGAGCTAGAGACTTGGTCAAACAAAAGACACCAAATTGCGAGTGAAAGAATAGTAGGCGCACAACGTGAACTAGCAAAGGGAGAAGAAGACAAAGGAGGGGTTTTTGCTTCGTCCAATAGGAGGGCGGCCTTCTCTCTCTTCCTTGGTCAATACCAAGCACACGAGAATCCAGAGATAATAGAGGCTAGAGCGAAAAGCGTCGACGACAATACCCTATTGCACTGCGAGTTCAGCCGAGACGAAGTCCGTCCCTCGTTGACATTCCCAGATCATTACAACGCTTCCACAACTACGTCCTTGTCTCCGGTCAAATATTGCATGTCTTGATGGTGTGTCCAGTGGCGGCAACATCACATGCAATTATGATATCTTCAAACTAAGAGCTGTCCCAATTTTGGCCATTAAAATAGTACTTGGTAATTCACCGAGGGAGAACTCGATAAAGGAAAATATTGTGGAAATTCTGATCGCACTTGCGTGAAGCCACACGAGCAGCCGCTGCTGTGAGACGATCTTCTTCACCGTGATTCCTGTGACCATCATCCACCCGAATTTGGAAACGTCACCTGCGTGACATCATGAATTAGGTAAGACTCTCGATTAATTTGATTTTCATATATGTCTACCTAATTCATAATATTGCAATCTTTCTTTAAATGTTTGATCGATACTGCCACATCCAAGAGATCTCTCGATCTCTCGTGAATTTGGGAAATTTTCCTAATTTCTCAACATATATATGATTAACGGTCCGATTTCACGCTCGAAATACGATTCGCAATCGTACGGAAAAATCACCAATCTGATCTCACGCTTGAGATACAATTTGTGATTTTATTTAAAAATTGGCCAATCCGCTCTCATACGCGAGATACAATTCATCAATTTATTTCCCAAAATTAAATGGACATGGATGTTAGACTTTCGTTTCATTGATTTAAATTGCATGTTAATTTTAAATTTCGAATTTCATAAAAAAAATAAAAAAAATATCATTCATGTCATGTAGAATTTAGGGCATTCTTTGCACGTCATTACATGTTAGGATTGCATATTATAGGTTTAGATAAATTCTCCTAAATAGATTGCATTTTTTTTAGAAAAATAAAAAATGTCATATGCATGTCATATAGAATTAGGTTTATAAAATGCATGTTATTTAGTGATTGTGGTTAGGTCCGTTTAATTAGAAATTGCCCATCATTAGAATTAGATCATTTAGATTGCATTTAATTATTGCATGTCTTTATGAATTACTTTAGTCATGTCATATAGTTTAGGTCATGTTGCCATGTCGCATGCATCACATGATTCTCATTAAATAAAGTGAAAACAAAAAAGAAATTGCGTGTTAATTAAAAATCGTATCTATGACTGTTGATGTGAATTCTGATCTAACAACACAAATGCTTTCGTTGTTATGAGGTAATTCCTGCAATTTATTTATTGCTTTTCTTGGGTGTTAAATTGGTGATTTGCGCACCTGCATGATCACTTCACATGTTAGGAAAATAGATTTAAAATCAATCCAAGCTGCATTCAAAAACTTTTTTTTTTTTTAAATAAAAGAAAAGGTACTGAAACGGAGTTAGAGAAATCTAGCGTAATCAAGTCCCCGAACTTACAATCTCTGGTTCGTAGGAGTAAAGTAAATCTCTCGTAACTTTACTTGGGTTTCTAATCGACTTACCAAAAAATAGATTAGTGGCGACTCCTAATTGAAAATTAATTGCATATTAAGAATTTAAACCTAATGTCGCGAATTGGTATGGGTTTGGGAGAGCCCGAGTTAAGTCTAGGCTTAACAATCCATTAGCCAAACCTTAGGTGGTTCACCGTGAAAATATGGTCGCAACAATCAACTTTTCTCATCTTTCTCATCCTACAAATTCGGACTTTGAGAAAGCAATACACCATTCACATTGCTTGAAAATGGCCAAGAAAGCGAGCTCAAGGAAACGTGCCATTTAAGAGAAGGTATACCATCCTTAAGGAGCACAGAATACCAGCTGATACAGTTCTCATCTGTCACCAACATCACGGGCCTTATGGCTAACATAGCCGATCTAGCTTCATTGGCACTCTACAATCAAGATTCTAGAATGAATTAACGCCGTCAGATAGATGTACCTATCACAGAACAATCATCATCATGCCATGTAGCGGTTTGCGCCACTTTCATAATTTTCTGGCTGCCAAAAGAGAAAATTAAGGCACTGAGATCTGATAATTTCGACAACTAAGCTATTGAGATTGGCTAATTTCTCCTCCAACATAATATGAAGCAGAAACCTGATCATCCTGTCTGTTTTCCATTTCCATGGAGTCACGACCCACAGTTACACTTCAACATTGCAGTCATGAGCGGGTTAAGTTAAGATTTGAGTTGATCATTAAAAAGGCAGGGTGGTCTTGCTTGTCACGAGGGCTGCTGGTTCAGGGGTGCATCAAATTTATAATGGCAAATACCCATTGATCGATTCATCCAGATAAGAAGCAAAAATTGGCACAAAAAGTAATGAAACAAACTAAAACATGGTAATCACAAAAGACTAGCACCCTGATCAATAGAGTGAACAGCAGCTCACTAGTTGTGACAACTTTTGTATCCATGTAACAAATAAACACACGCTAACCACAAAACTGTCGATTTTCATACACAAGAGTAAACATGAAGAGGAAAGAAAGAGAAAGGAGTACATCTACACGGGAATATCAAGAGTGAACGTATTTGACAGAATCCCAGTCTAAGTATGCTTATAAGGTAATATTGTTCTGACATTTTGCCAGTTTAATTCCAAGAAACTGCAATCTCTCGCGATGAATGATTGCGGTTCCTGCTAATAAAGCCTTACCCTTTTGCATGTGAATATTTCATTTGAATTTAATGTAATGTGGTCAGTTGCTCTCAAGTCAACAATCCGAGCTTATTCTGGGCATCCCATCTCAAAAGGCTACACACCTTGCCTAGCCACAACCTCTTTCGCATCAAGAAAGAGTAAGAATCAATTTCCTCGCTGATAGACAATCGCTATTCTTTTTTTAAAAAAAAAAAAAATCAACAACAGTCGTGAAAAGCAAAGACCTCCAAAGAGCTAGATTCCACTTGTGGAATTACAAATAAGTGAGGTTCTGCATTTACCAAAGAAGCTCATCCCAATCCACTATTAGAATCTTTTTATGCCTTGAGTTTTTTCCACCATTTTGGATACCAATATGACTTAAAGCAGGTTTCATGAGCATGCTTCATGTTTCCATAGTATGCAAAGCCTCCTTCCAATTGTGCCTTGGCCTTTGAAGGTGTATTCAAATTTTCACCTCCCGGAGAGGAAGAACCGATTTTAAAAATCTAGAGTGTTGGTGGTTGCCGAGGTTCTGTCTTGACTCTTTTAGAGGCCATGCAGCTGGCATGTGTAAATTTCATGCTTGGAATCATAACTACTTGTCTTACGTCCTCCCTTCGAACATAGAGCATGGGCTTCTTCAACCATAAGGAATGGTTGAATTTGAAGCATATCGGCCCGTATCTTATATAGACGATCATCCAACCCATAAAGAAAAATATAGACTCTATCTTCCTGTATAGCCAAGTTATATCTCTCTAGGTTAGTGGGACATTACATCGGGATAGGGTGACGGAAGTCAATTTCTCTCCATAAACCTTGAAGACCATTATAATATGCTTCAACCGGCCTTCCAGCTTGTGTCATTCTAGTCACATGTCTTTTCAGATTATACACATGAGAGGTGTCAGCTCTATCAAATAAAGTTGTAGAAATCGAATAACATGCCATTTTTGCGATTGGAAAACTAATAAAATTGCTTGTCAGGGTTGGATCCCCGAAATTGATCAACCATCCTTCATAACTGCATTTTCAATTCTCCATCTCCCAAAGGTTGGATCCGTCGGATGAGGTTGTGGAAAGTCCCCATTGATATATCCCAACTTGTCATTATCGGAGATATATAGCTCAACAACTTGGGACCATAAGGCATAGTTGGTGCCGTCCAACTTAATACCAATATGTGTAGCGGAAGAATCGTCGATTAACACCTAGATGGAGTCTGATTTTAGATCAAGATTTGTGTTATTCGAGTCATTAAATCCTTAAGGATGGCAATCGTAGAAGGACTCTCCCCTTATTGTTGGTGCACCGCTAAATCAATTGTTTTTGACATAGTTTTTGATCAAGTTTGGTTCCTCCATGTTCTAATTTTTGTGTCTAGGTTTGATCATAGCAAAAAACTTTAGGATCTCTACTTCAATACCATGATGAATAGAGATGTTTTTCTCTCTTCAATATATTTTCTAAATGAATACAAAATATATATAGTTGTGTAGACAAAAAAATACCAAAATAACTATTTTAGGCTATTAGGTTATGAATTTGATTGATTCTCAAAATAAAGATACTATACAACATAAACTTAGCAACTAATCAACCCTACAATTTTTCCAATTAATCATAATTGACAACTCACGCCAACAGTTTTCAGATCTTCGCTGTCGATTAAATTATGGCAGTGCATCTTTATGTCCTCAAGTTTTGTTGTCGATTAACTTCTAGCAAATTTTATGTATTTTAGTTTTATTTGAAGTGAAATTATCAATTTCCTTGTGTTCCTATAATATTACCTATCTTGAGTCATCATAAAATCTTTCTCCTCTCATAAAATATCAAAGAACAACTTCTGGTCAAATGTATTTTATTGTGGAAAGAATTTCTGCGGAACAGTTTCACAAAGTGTTTGTTAATCCTCTAAAGCTAACCCACAGGATTTTGTGGATCATCACAAGATGATGAAGTAAAACTATAGCAGTGCCCCAAAAAAGGTAACATGTTTTTCACAATGCCATGGATATGCATTCCTATTTTTATTTCAATAAGCTTTTGTCAAATAAGATCGTCGTATATTCAATTATGCTACTTCTATAACTTTTAAGTTGTCTAAATCCTGGAAAACTGAAAATGTTGAATTCATATGATATAGGTGTATGGCTATACTAGAAAAAAGAATTAACGATTATCTCTATAGAGAATTATTATTTTTTCACTCCAAGAACTATTATTTTCTAATAGGAGTCCCTTTTTACATCTCAAATTACAGATATAATGACATTAGAGGGTTTAAAAAAGTAGCATTCTTCTATAAATTTTAGAAAATATAGTACGCTCATCATGTAGACTCAATGTGCACTCATAACCATATTTATAGCCATCAAATCATCAAGATAAAATAATCTTGCAATAATTTTGAGATTTTTCCAATAACACATGAAAATATTTGGTTAAATAAGATGAGCATCCAAGAGTACAATTACAATTGCAATTCCAAACAAATGTGAAAGGTAGTTGACATGGAATTGCACATTGGCTATACTGATTTTGACTATCAATCAATCAAGGAAAAATGTTAAAATTAGTTGGCTTGCTGTAAGAGTTATAATTGCAACACATATAATAATACTAATTTTCATCATCAAATATGCTCGACTTACATGTTTTTTATGTGCCAATAGATGATTAGAGATTATTTTATGACTTGGTGGAATAACGTAAATATTGTTGACACCTAAATTTCGGAGGCCCATTGGAAAATTACGGATTGACTCCGCCCTATCAAAAAGAATTTTCATTAGATTACAGAGCATGTAGGCATTAGGATAATTTACATCAATGTTGCTAAATTTTACTAATTTTTTAATAAAAATAACAAAACAATAACAAAATAATATTAACAAAATTGATTAATTTAAAAAGGAGCCGGGTTGGCCTGGGCTACTCCCCTCTACTCTCCTTCCTTCCCGCCCGGGCCAAGCCCATTCTCCTTATTTCTTCTCCGGTCCGGCCCCTCCTTCCTCCCCTCCTGCTATTCATGCGCGTGACAAGAGGACATCACGTTCAAAGGACCGGGACGGCGAAAGTGACTGCCGGTTGAAAGGGAGGAACGGAAGGAAAAGTGACGGGTCAAGCCGTAAATTCGGGGAGGAGCTCAACACTGCAGATCTGTCCAGAGTAGAGGACAGAGTCGGCAGAGTAGAGAGCAAGGGGAGGATAGCCAGTGTAGGCCAAGGACTGGCCAGAACGCGAGAGACCCGTGGATACGCTTTGTCCTGTACAACATTTTTTAACTGATGGCCGAATACATTTCTTTAGCCAGGTTTCTTCTCTACGAAGTCTGAACAACCCCAAATTTCCAACATGGTTTTGCCTCGTGCTCAAACATATCTTTGGCCGGATTCGGAAGTCATTTCCCGGTTTGATTTGGGGGGTCTCGGTCATGCCCGGTTGATGGAGGAATCTATATGATGTGATGTACTGATGTGTCAGTCGAATGATGAGCCTTGATTGTTGAAGTCTTCGAGCGGTAGTTGTCTTGCATTTTGGTGTGTTCTGTCTGGGTTTGTCTTGGGGTAGTTTAGTGGAATGAGAGGAATAGGGAGTGGACGTTCAAGCGCTTAGGGAAATGGAGAAGAAAAAAAAAATAGGAAGTGGGCTTGAGCTTAATGTTGGTAAATCTGGGTTGGGCTTAGGTTACTTGAATTTGGACTCGGTTCAGGTCGTGAATAGATTGGGCTTGAATGCTTGAGCCCACTTCTTTTAGTCCAGTTGGTATCACTAGCCCAGGCTAGAGGGGCCCCGGTAGATCCACATTCGGACTGGGCCCAGTCTGAGTCCCTATTTTCCGGATTAAAAATTAATTTAGAAAAAAATTAAAAAATTCCGAAAAAATGTTAGTCCTTTTCAAGTTAGGAAAAAAGCTTCAAAGGTAGTTTTTGAACAGTTTTCTCCTAAAATTTGTGAAAATGCTAAAAAAAATGTTAATTTCAAAATTGAACAAACTCTCAAAGCTTTATAATAGGAATTGAATATTCATGGAAACAAATGTTGGCTTGTTGATTGCACATTTCCATCATTCCGATTGCATGCCTTTGACGCATGGATTGTTGTTTCCTTAGCCTATTTAGGAATTGAATCTCAGAACTCACAATTGCTATAAAATATAGTGCACTAGTTGATTAATTAATGTAGTCCTTCACGTTAGATTCTTTCGTGTGTAGTAGGAAAGTAATTTTCCCATTGCTTTATGTGGGTATTTAATCTACGCACTATAAACTAACTAATGGCGACTCTTAGTAAAGATGATTTTGCATGTTAGTTGCGAATTGGTACAAGCTTGGAGAGCCCGAATTAAGTCTAGATTTAATAATTTATTAACCAAATTTAAGATCACTCACCCAAGATTAGGTCATGATAACTATTGGATCATAACTTTTGCACAATATACAATTAAATTTGCAATGTGTTTTTGGACTAGGCCTTTAAAGTTTTTTCTTTTTAAAATAAAAAATAAAAAAATTACCCAACTATTCAAAATATTGACGAAAGTAGGTGATTGACATTTTTCAACACCTAAGATTCTATAAGACACCTAAGTAGGTGATTCATCCATGCCATTAATGAACTAAAGTCCAAAATTATTAAATGAGGCCTAGATATTTTTGCCGAGCTACTTACATAGTATTGTAGTTGTTCATAGCAAATATAGTGTCAATTGATGTTAATTCAGCATTTTCAACTGTTAGCATAGTAATAGGTGAAGAACTTCCGCGAGAATTGATAAGTCACGGGAATATAAGGGTGCTCGTTCTTTTTACCATCGTTTCTCGGCTTGATTGTTTACTCATATCGATCAAAATTGTCAGTTTGTTAGTGAGCTGCGAGAATTTATTGGAAGGTGATGGAATGATATGCTCAGCGAAACAGTGAATAAATGTTACAAACTAACTAAAGTGGTTTATTTGACCAAAAAAAAAAAAACTAAAGTGGTTTATGTATGATATCATGTGTAGCATAAACCTTAATGGAAAGACTAGCTGAAACATGTGTCCAAATTATCTGCTGTAACAATGCCACGTCATTGTTTGGGATATTGATAATTTGGCAATGCATATTGATAATTTGGGATATTGCCTGTTCAAAATGCCGTTAGATTTGGGAAGGAAAAGAGTGTTGCCGTTTATTGATAATATCAATATGTATACACAATACCTATGTTTTAATGCAATTCACTGAATGGAGCATAAAATTTCGTAGCTTTTTGAATAAATCCACCGATTATTTCTTTTGGGAAGACATAAATGTTGACAACGGAAAAGATTCTCCTTGCTTGCAATTCTTTGTTGTCACTTTCTGATAGTCAGATAGATTAAAGAATACGATACAATAATCTGCAAAAAATTTAACCATCAGACTGAAACACAGTGAGAACTAATATACAATCAAAGTAGAAAATAGACTAGCATAACGACTCGTTAAATGAGCATAAAAGCTAAACCGTTGCAATTATTAGCTGCTCTATTTGGCTAAAGATTAAGAACCACATCAACATGTTTGTTCATATCCTCATCACCAACTCGCCACAAAGTTCTCTCTTAGAAATACGATCTAAGTAAAAAGCCTATTGTCCTTCCCCCAGTTGCAATCAAACATAATTGACCCTTTTTTGGTCCCAAAGCAGAGAAAGAAAGAGGGAAGCTCACCTTAATTTCAAACGTCTCTGCTCCCCAGTCTCTAATAATTCTTTTCAAGATCCTGAACCTGAAGATTCGTTGGTCCGTCCGGTATGGCTTTGTCAAGCAGAGCATTGTAAGCATTGAAATGGTTGACTCGATATTGACTTGTGTTGCCCCTCGAATGGCCGAGCTTTAGCACGTTGTCTACCGTGTCCCGGGCACGATGCTCCTAGTGATATGCACACTTGTCACATTTGCAACTGATTTACCAGTTGGACTGCCATCCTCAAAGCATCAAACAGATGCTTAAGACTCAAAAGTGTAATGTAGCTTCTAACTACCATTTCGGTGAATAATTAGTATAGTAGTACAGTCTCATGTAGTAATTGTTGTTAAAAAGTTTCTCAGAATATACCTATTAAGATTTATTAATTACATTTAAAGAATGAAAATAAGAAAACAACCTATTTGATTAAGGTAATAGTTTGGTTATGTGCTAATAGGAACATATATGCGTCTTATTTTCTGATCAGTTGACAACATGTATTTTATACATAAAGTATAGTCGCTATCTCAGCATTCATAACGGGCGTCATGAAGAACCCGCTGAGATGATTCTTTCAATATCACACCCTTTTCTCAGCTAAAAAGTAAAGTAAAACAAGACACGACAAAAGTCTTGTAACTAATTAAATTTTAAAATGAGAAAGCACGATTCTCGTGGGTTTGCTAAAAAAACAACTTCGTCCGTTCTTCCTGCTTACTTTTGAACTCACTTTTTTGCGCAGAGTCCATTAAAATAAATCAACCTCTATCGAATCTTATTTAATAGTCAAAATGAAGTTTTCTTCCGCATCTAGATAGCTTTTTTAAACGAAATTGGTTCACTGTATCAATCCACCAGAGTAAAATAGAAGTGGAGATCGAAAGAGACATTGCTAGTTTGAAATGATTGCACTAATTGCACGCACTAATCTCTAATCCACAGCAAAAGCTGTCGGGGTTGCTTTTGTCTTCAATGATCCTTGAAGCATGTCTCCCTTATGATTCTGGCTAAGAGTGATATTCCCCTTATCTGCCCCGCCATCATTAGGGTGAGAAAACTTTCAATAAAGCAGACGTAAACTCTATATGATCCACAAAGTCATTCGGAGCCACCATTGCTCGAAATTGTCCCCACGTGGATCCCATCTTGATGTAGTTGTATTAGCGACTACAGTCATTGTTTCCACGTGCATTGCAAGAATACAATTATAGTATGCAAATATATGATTCTGCTTGAAAGCGAAGCATAGAAGAGGGTATTTTATGCCACTACTTTGCACATAAACTATTGCAAAAATTTATGCATTTTAGCTTCATATAAGGATTTTTTTGATTTGTGCGACAAAACACATAGTCATATATCTTTACCAAAAAAAAAAAAAAAACACATAGTCATATATAGTTAGGTCGACAACAATGCCATTCAATATATCATTGTCATATGAAAAGCTTTTCTTATAGCGATTATTTATTTTATGAAATGATTTGACCGTGTAAGAAATTGGAATTATGATCAAATTTTGTGACTTAATTTAGCAAATATGAAATACATATCAAGCGATTTAGCGCCGACGATGGAACGAAAAAATTCAAAGAAAGTGCAGAAGAAGACGCGAGGTGGGAATAAACGAAGGAGAAATTAAGAAGGATAGTGATGAGGGGTCGACCCAAAAATCAGGTGGAGAAAGTGGAGATAGTGGAGAAGGAAATATCAAACGTGGAATGACCACCTTCGAATTTTTTATGGGTGCAAATGAAACTTTAGTTTGGATCCACCTCTTTAATTTTTTGACTTTGCATCCGTTTGCTACGTGGATGACTCGGCCTTCTCCATAAGACAAGGCGACTCCAAATCTCCAATTAAACAAAGGATCATCCCATCTTTTTCTCTATCTTTCTGTAGTGCGGCTCCTCCAAACCCACCAAGCAATTCTTTACCAATTTCTCTTTGCCCAAACACAAAAATAAACATGATGAATGATATCAGATCCATGAATATCTATCAAGCATCCCCCATCATTCTTTTTCTGTTGCAAGTGACGATAAGCAATACTGGGTTGAGTAATCTGCCGTGTGTTGTTTCATCCTGTGATGACATTAATAACATAAATTACCCATTTTGACTGGAGGGTAACTTGAAGAGATGCGATGACACAAAAAAAAAGAGCTGATTTGTAAAGATAATTATACTATGTTATACTTTCACTTTCACGAAAGATGATCATATGGATTCAGATTAGTCAATGATGGGCTACGAAAGGATAACTGCTCATCTCTCCCCCGTCATTCATTGGCATAGTATAATTTCAACAATCGTTATGGTCAAAACAACTCATATTCCATATCGATTTCACAGCTTGACTGTTTACTCATATCAGTTATAATTTTTGTTTTTTTAATTTGTCAGTGAGCCATGAGGAAAACATTTATTCACAAAGGCCCCCTGAGAATTTATCTGAAAGTGATAGAACGATTTGCTTGGCGAAACGATGCATAAAGATTACAAACTACCCTTCTCAGTGGTTTGTACACGATATCATGAGTAGCATGAACCTTAAAAGAAGACAAGCTGAAACGTGTCTCCAAATTAACTGTTGTAACAATTCTATGTCAATGGACACAAATTATCAAATCTCAAGTTTATACTCAGATATTGAGTTTCATTTTTTCTGGAGATGGAGTTCTTTCAATAAATTTGGGACATTGCATGTTCAAAATGCCATCAGAATTAAGTCGGAAAAGAGAGCGATGCCATTTATCGATCACATCTATACACATTACCTCTGTTTTGATACAAATCTAGTTATGAGGAGATCAATTCTTTGTGAGTGTTCACTTAAGAGGGTGTGACTGGTGATGGTGACTTATGGTCATGCAGATTCTAACGTTAATTCCATCTTATCAGCCACGCATTGCCTCTGGAAAAGAACGGTAACCGTTCTAAGGTTACAGGACACTGAGATCCCTGGACATGACAAAAATTCCAGAGGCTGAAAAACAATTCATGTTTAGGTGACGTCCACTCTTCTCTGTGTTGGGGTCTTGTTGAATCGAAGGATGTCTACCATCATTTGCGTCATCATGTGCTTTCACGGAATTGCATGTTCTTTGCTACTACAAGTTCTTGAAGGTGAAAAACTGAATGGAGCAATAATTTCGTTGCACGTTAGATAAAACCACCGAGTTGTTCTTTTGGGGAGAAATGAATATTGAGATGGAAAATATCCTCCTATTCTGCACTGTTTATATGTTTTCGACAGTCACATAAATTGAAATTACGATACAATAATATGCGGAAATATAAATATTGCATATCGAAATACCATCAGAATTCATATACAAGTGGAGAAGGAAAAAGGCTAACTTAAGATTAAGAGCCTAACCAGTGCAATTATTAGCTGCTCCACTTGGCCAAAATTGAGAGCCACGTCAACATCATGTTCATGTCCCCATCACCACTCACCACAAAGTTATCTCCTTAAATCCCATCGAATTGTAAAGCTTATCGTCTTTCTTCCCCTGTTGCAATCAAGCATAGTGGACCCTTTATTTGGTCCAAAGCAAAATCAAATGGACGAAAGAGAGCAAACATATTAAATAAAAGAAGAAAAGAGAAGATGGGAGATAATTAATGAAGTCAATGGGGTCAATTTTGTTGATTATGGGGCTTGATAAACCCAACAAGTCTCACAAGCTAGAAAGAAATAGGGAAGCTCCCGCAATATCGAAGTCTCTGCTTCCCAGTCTATAATATCCTTTTCAAGATCTAGAAACTGAAGATTTATTGGGTCCAGTATGGCTTTGTCAAGCCAAGCTTGCTTAGTTGTAAGTATTGAAATGGTAGACTCTGGGATTGATTTATGTCGCCCGTTGAAATGCATTGGTTATTGAATGGCCGAGCTTCAGCGGATTGTCTATCATGTCCCGAGCACGATGCTCCTAGTGATGAACACCCATAAATCGTGACAAACATTAGTAAGTCAATATAAAGCTAACAAATGAAGATGATCTGTTGGAATTGTCAGGGGTTGGGCAATCCCCTGACAGTTCAAGTCCTTAAGGCCATGACAGTCAAGGAAAAGCCCACTATCACTCTTTTCTTTTTTTCTTTTTTTGATGGAAACAAAGATGACACACTTATCACATCTAAAATAGATTTATCACTAGAGTCGCCATGCCTCAAAGCATTAAATAAATGCTCAAGACTCAACAGGGTGATATAACCTCTAACTACCATTATGGCGAATGACTAGTATATTAGTACAACTTCATGCCGTAAATGTTAAAAAGTTTCTCATAATGGATCGGTTATGATTTATTAATTATCTGTTAGGAATGAGAAAAAAAAAAAAAGGAAAGAAAAGCCCATTTGATTGAGGCAATATATCGGTGACATGCTAATTTATATATCCTTTTTTTTTTTTTGGTTGAATTCACAACACGTATTTCGCACATAAAGTAGAGTCGCTATTGTTAACATTCTTAACGAGTGTTAAGGAGGACATGCTAGTACGATTCTCTCAAATGTTACAGCCTTTTCTTAGTTAAAAAATAACAGTGACATAAGACACCACAAAAGTCTTGTAACTAAAATAATTCTAAAAGCGAGAGAGCATGATTCTCGTGGGCCTTCAAAAAGCGAGTCTTTCAATTCTTCCTGTTTTCCCACCTTTGAACTCTTATCTTTTGCATCAGTTCAAAAAAAAAAAACTCTTATCTTTTGCGCAAAGTTCAATAAAATAAAGAGGCCACCTGACAACAAATCTCCTTACTTTAGTAACTTAATCAACCTCACCTCTCTAGTCAGATCTTATCTAATAGCCAAACCAAAATTTTCTTCCGTTTCCATATAGCTTTTTTAAACAAAATCGGTTCAATGTATCAATCCACCAGAGTTAAATAGAAGTGCAGATGCAAAGAGATATCACTAGTTTGAAGAAAAATTGTACCAGTTGCACGCACCGATCTCCAATCCACATGAAAGGCAATTGTGATTGCTTTTGTCTTCAATAATTCTAAAAGCATGTGTCCCTTTTGAATCTAGCTAAGGAAGATATCTCCCGTAATGTGCACGTCTAGCATTAGGGTAATCAAATTTTTTAGAGAAAATGTAAAGACTATATGATTTAGGAAGTTATTATAACCCACTATTGTTTCAGATTGTCCCTGCATGTATGAGGCAATATAGTTAAAATTTATATAGCTGTACTACATAGCTAAAATTTATACTCAAGTAACTATAGTCATTCTTGGCACGTGCATAGCAAGAATACTATTATATTATGGATATGTATGATTATGCTTTTGAGTGGAGTTTAGGAGAGGGTATTTTATATAACTACTATGCACATAAACTATTGCAAAATTTATACCTTTTAGCTTTATGTAAGGATTCTTTTCGGTTTGCACAACAAAACACGTAGTCGTTCATGGGATGAATTTGTTTGTTGATGGGGTGTGGACCCAACAATCACGTGAAGAAAGTGGAAGCCAAGTGGAGATACAGGAGAAGGAAAGACAAAATGTGAAATGACCTCCTTCGAATTTTTAATGGGTGCAAATGAAACTTCAGTTTGGGTCCACCTCTTTAATTTTTTGACTTTGCATCCGTTTGCTGCGTGGATGACTTGGCCTTCTCCATAAGACAGGGCGACTCCAAATCTCCAATTAAACAAAGGATCATCCCATCTTTTTCTCTATCTTTTTGTAGTGCGGCTCCTCCATACCCACCAAGCAATTCTTTACCAATTTCCCTTTGCCCAAACACAAAAATAAACATGATGAATGATATCAGCTCCATGAATATCTATCAAGCATCCCCCCTCATTCTTTTTCTGCTGCAAGTGATGATAAGCAATGCTGGGTTGAGTAATCTGCCGTGTGTTGTTTCATCCTGTGATGACATTAACAACATAAATTACCCATTTTGACTGAAGGGTAACTTGAAGACATGAGATGACACAAAAAAAAGAGCTGATTTGTAAAGATAATTGTACTATTTTATACTTTCACGATGGACGATCCTATGGATTCAGATTAGTCAATGACAGGCTACGAAAGGATAACTGTTCATCTCTCCCCCATCATTCATGGGCATAGTATAATTTCAACAATCATTATAGTCAAAACAACTCATACTCCATATAGATTTCACAGCTTGACTGTTTACTCATATCGGTTATAATTTTTGTTTTTTTAATTTGTCAGTGACCCATGAGGAAAACATTTATTCACGAAGGCCCCCTGAGAATTTATCTGAAAGTGATAGAACGATTTGCTTGGCGAAACGATGCATAAAGATTACAAACTAACCTTCTCAGTGGTTTGTACACGATATCAAGAGTAGCATGAAACTTAAAAGAAGACAAGCTGAAACGTGTCTCCAAATGAATTGTCGTAACAATTCTATGTCATTGGACACAAATTATAAAATCTCAAGTTTATACTCAGATATTGAGTTTCATTTTTCTGGAGATGGAGTTCTTTCAATAAATTTGGGACATTGCATGTTCAAAATGCCATCAGAATTAAGTTGGAAAAGAGAGCGATGCCATTTATCGATCACATCTATACACATTACCTCTGTTTTGATACAAATCTAGTTATGAGGAGATCAATTCTCTGTGAGTGTTCACTTAAGAGGGTGTGACTGGTGATGGTGACTTATGGTCATGCAGATTCTAACGTTAATTCCATCTTATCAGCCACGCATTGCCTCTGGAAAAGAACGGTAACCGTTCTAAGGTTACAGGACACTAAGATCCCTGGACATGACAAAAATTCCAGAGGCTGAAAAACAATTCATGTTTAGGTGACGTCCACTCTTCTCTGTGTTGGGGTCTTGTTGAATCGAAGGATGTCTACCATCATTTGCGTCTATCATGTGCTTTCACGGAATTGCATGTTCTTTGCTACTACAAGTTCTTGAAGGTGAAAAACTGAATGGAGCAGTAATTTCGTTGCACGTTAGATAAAACCACCGATTTGTTCTTTTGGGGAGAAATGAATATTGAGATGGAAAATATCCTCCTATTCTGCACTGTTTATACGTTTTCGACAGTCACATAAATTGAAATTACGATACAATAATATGCGGAAATATAAATATTGCATACCGAAATACCATCAGAAATCATATACAATTGGAGAAAGAAAAAGGCTAACTTAAGATTAAGAGCCTAACCAGTGCAATTGTTAGCTGCTCCACTTGGACAAAATTGAGAGCCACATCAACATCATGTTCATGTCCTCATCACCACTCACCACAAAGTTATCTCCTTAAATCCCATCGAATTGTAAAGCTTATCGTCTTTCTTCCCCTGTTGCAATCAAGCATAGTGGACCCTTTATTTGGTCCAAAGCAAAATCAAATGGACGAAAGAGAGCAAACATATTAAATAAAAGAAGAAAAGAGAAGATGGGAGATAATTAATGAAGTCAATGGGGTCAATTTTGTTGATTAAGGGGCTTGATAAACCCAACAAGTCTCACAAGCTAGAAAGAAATAGGGAAGCTCCCGTAATATCGAAGTCTCTGCTTCCCAGTCTATAATATCCTTTTCAAGATCTAGAAACTGAAGATTTATCGGGTCCAGTATGGTTTTGTCAAGCCAAGCTTGCTTAGTTGTAAGTATTGAAATGGTAGACTCTGGGATTGATTTATGTCGCCCGTTGAAATGCATTTGTTATCGAATGGCCGAGCTTCAGCGGATTGTCTATCATGTCCCGAGCACGATGCTCCTAGTGATGAACACCCATAAATCTTGACAAACATTAGTAAGTCAATATAAAGCTAACAAATGAAGATGATCTGTTGGAACTGTCAGGGGTTGGGCAATTTCCTGACAGTTCAAGCCCTTAAGGCCATGACGGCTAAGGAAAGGCCCACTATCATTTTATTTTATTTTTTTTATGGAAACAAAGATGACACACTTATCACATCTAAAATAGATTTATCATTGGAGTCGCCACGTCTCAAAGCATTAAAGAAATGCTCAAGACTCAACAGGGTGATATAACCTCTAACTACCATTATGGCAAATGACTAGTATATTAGTACGACTTCATGCCGTAATTGTTAAAAAGTTTCTCATAATGGATCACTTATGTTTTATTATTATCGGTTAAGAATGAGAAAAAAAAAAAGCCCATTTGATTGAGGCAATATATCGGTGACATGTTAAGTTATATGTGTCCTTTTTTTTTGTTGAATTCACAACACGTATTTTGCACATAAAGTAGATTCGCTATTGTTAACATTCTTAACGAGTGTTGTGGAGGACATGCAAGTATGATTCCATGAAATGTTACAGCCTTTTCTTAGTTAAAAAATAACGGTGACATAAGACACCACAAAAGTCTTGTAACTAAATAATTATAAAAGCGAGAAAGCATGATTCTCGTGGGTCTTCAAAAAGCGATTCTGTCAATTCTTCCTGTTTTCCCACCTTTGGACTCTCTTTTGCGCAAAGTTGAATAAAATAAAGAGGCCACCTGACAACAAATCTCCTTCCTTTAGTAACTTAATCAACCTCACCTCTCTAGTCAGATCTTATTTAATAGCCAAACCAAATTTTTCTTCCGTTTCTATATAGCTTTTTTAAACAAAATTGGTTCAATGTATCAATCCACCAGAGTTAAATAAAAGTGCAGATGAAAAGAGATTTCTCTAGTTTGAAGAAAAATTGCACCAGTTGCACGGTCCACATGAAAGGCAATTGTGGTTGCTTTTGTCTTCAATAATTCTAAAAGCATGTGTCCCCTTTGAATCTAGCTAAGGAAGATATCTCCCGTATTGTGCACATCTAGCATTAGGGTAATCAAATATTTTAGAGAAAATGTAAAGACTCTATATGATTTAGGAAATTATTATGACCCACTATTGTTTCAGATTGTCCTTACATGTAATATCACATCTTTATGTAGTTGTACTACATACCTAAAATTTATACTCAAGCAACTATAGTCATTCTTGGCACGTGCATAGCAAGAGTACTATTATATTATGGATATGTTTGATTATGCTTTTGAGTGGAATTTAGGAGAGGGTATTTTATATAACTACTATGCACATAAACTATTGCAAAATTTATACGTTTTAGCTTTATGTAAGGATTTTTTTCAGTTTGCACAACAAAACACATAGTCGTTCGGGGGATGAATTTGTTTGTTGATGGGGTGTGGACCCAACAATCACGTGGAGAAAGTGGAAGCCAACTGGAGATACAGGAAGGAGAGATAAAATGTGAAAAAAGATCCTTCAAATTCTTTATGGGTGCAAATTTTCTAGATGTCCTAAATATATGCACGCGATTAAAGAGGGTCTCAGATAAGGATCGCCACCAGCTGCTCCTCTAATAATGAAACCGCAGTTTGGGTCCACATCTTTAATTTCTTGACTTCATTTGTTCCGTTGACTGACTTAGGCTTCTATATAAGACCAGAGGCGACTGCAAAGTCTCCAACCAAACAATTCTTTACAAAATTCTCTTCACCCCAAGACCAAAAGAGACATGATCAATGCTCTCCGCTCCATGAATATCTATCGAGTGTTGCTGCTCATTCTTGTCCTATTGCAAGCCATGATGTGTAGTGTCGAGAGTAGTCAGCAGTGCGTTGCATCATCCTGTGGTGACATTCGTAATATAAGCTCTCCGTTTCGACTACAAGGTGACTCGATAGAATGTGGCGATTCAAAGTTTGAACTGACTTGTGAAGATAATCAGACTGTTCTATACTTTGACGATGGCCGATATTATGTGGAATCTATCAATTATACTGCGAGGCAAATCAGATTGGTTGATGACGGGCTACAAAAGGATAACTGCTTGTCTCTCCCCCGTCTTTCATTGGCGCTGCATAACCTCACCAATTTGAACAGCCCATACTCGCGGGATGACAACAATATAGTGGTCATTACAAACTGCTCAAAGCCGGTTAGTTCTCCATTCTACATTGCTAACAGTCCATGCATGAAGGGGTCATACTCTTCTAGCACATCATCGAATTGGAATTTGTACGCTTTGGTCAATCCAAAAGCATCGTATATCACGGATTTTTGCACCATTCACAGTTGGACATGGGTAGCATATAATTTTTGGGGTGAAGAGCAGATAAATAGCAGCTCCTACAACTACACTTTAATCCATAACATCATGGCCGATGGATTCAGTCTCGGCTTTTATGTATCTTCTTCAGAAAAGGAAGTTTTCATGTGCTTCTTTGATTTCTTGAGCATCCACTATGGTTTCGCGGGTTGCAGATCCACTTACTTCTATGGTAAGCTCCAGTTGGAAATGAAATTTTACCGCAATTTTATATGATTCCGTACACTCTCACTTGCTACTTTCTCTTCAAAACTGAAGAATGAAAGAAATTTTTAATATCCCAGAAAACTATGACAAAACATGCGTGGTAATATATGTAATACTGATTTGTTTGAAAGGTTTTGGATGCTTCACGTTACATATTAAAATCAAATTGTAGGAGTTGCAAGATTATGGAGAAAAAGTGATGGTAGATGTCACCCTAAACAAACTCATCATCAGCTGCACATAGACATGTGTCTTGATAAAAATTCCTTCTATATGAGGGTTAAACCTCCCTATGTAGCTTTTTGTTGGCATAGAGCTTAGATTTTACTTAATTAGTTCCTTAGTTAGTCACTCAACAAATAATTCAAGAATGGCTTGTTTAACAAATTCGTTGAAAATTGTATTCATGTATTGGTAGATGGAACAAAATTATTAATTACAAATGAAAATCATGGTTTCTCTAAATTTGTTGACCGCTAACAAAGCACAAGGAGTTTCTTGAATCGTCTATCTTCTATGTGAATTTAAGCTTATTATTTCCATTTATTTACAAATTCACACGTCCCAATTCTCAATCTTTTGGACAAATATCAACTTGTACAAAATAGCTTGCCACTACTCTCTTTTCTAGCGATTTTTTCTTTTCCATACTTCTTTTCCTCCAATTTATTTTCACATCATTCGTTCCTTCTTCCTCAGATCTCAAGTTGCTTCCGGTTTTTGACAGCTATAGAATTTACAACATTATTAGGTAAGCCGCAATGATTTGTTTTAAAATGATTATTAGAAAACTTAATCTAACTATTAAAATTTTCCTCAGTGTATTTCTTTGCAGCGAAAATCGTAATTGGGACACCATTTGTCGTTATATTTCTAATTTACAAGTATAGAAGAAGGCACTTAGCAATGGACAAGAACATTGAAGAATTTTTGCAAGCTCATAACAACTTTTTGCCCATAAGGTACTCTTACTCGAATATTAAGAAGATCACGGGAAATTTTAAGCAAAAACTAGGTGAAGGGGGATATGGTTCTGTGTACAAAGGAACTCTTAGAAGCGGCAGCGTAGTGGCCATCAAGATTTTAAAGCAGTCCAAGGCCAATGGGCAAGATTTTATCAGTGAAGTGGCTACTATTGGAAGAATTCATCATGTTAATGTAGTGCAACTCATTGGCTTTTGCTTTGAAGGCTCGAAACAGGCTCTCGTGTATGATTTCATGTCAAATGGATCCTTGGATAAGCACATCTTCACAGAGAAAGGTGATAAGTTTCTTGATTACCTGAAAATATATGAGATTGCTCTTGGGGTGGCGAGAGGGATTGAATATTTACATCGGGGATGTGACATGCAAATACTACACTTTGATATCAAGCCTCATAACATTCTTTTAGACAAAAATTTCACTCCAAAAGTTTCGACTTTGGACTTGCGAAACTTTATCCTACGGATCTTAGCATAGTTTCATTGACTGCTGCAAGAGGAACCTTGGGATATATGGCGCCTGAGTTGTTCTACAAAAACATTGGTGGTGTATCTTATAAAGCGGATGTCTATAGTTTTGGAATGTTGCTTATGGAAATGGCTGGTAGAAGGAAGAATATAAATGCAAATGTAGAACACTCAAGCCAAATTTATTTTCCATTGTGGGTTTATGACCAAGTCAATGAAGGTACAAGTGTTGAAATGGAAGAAGTTGTAGAAGAGGAAAGGAAGGTGATAAAAAAGATGGTAATAGTTGCCCTTTGGTGCATACAATTAAACCCTAACCATCGCCCTCCAATGAACAAAGTCCTAGAAATGCTAGAAGGAGATATTGGCAAACTTCATATGCCTCCAAAACCGCTTATTTACCCACCGGATGTGTCAGCTAACGATGACAAAGCCGAGATGGAACTAGAAACGCTTTCAACTTTACCAAGTGCTTCGGCAATTTCAGCTAGTTTCCTTTCTAGAGATAGCGATGTTGTTTAGAGAACCATACACTGTTTGATTGGAAAAGCTTTGTATATGTGCCCACAACCTAGAATTATTTTGGGAGGTACTTAAGCTAGTTTATCTAGACCCTAATTACTTTAAGATTGTATTCTTGTGGCTCTTATATTAATGTTGTGTTATTATACTTCGTATAGTTCTACTCTCTTGCACCTTCAAAAGGACAAAAACAGAGGAGGAAGGTGACGACCATGGTGAATTGTCCTACCTTGTTATGTGATTTTGGATAATGCCAATATAAGAACTAAAAATAATCCGTGATCTTACTCCTATGCACGTTACTGCCACCATATGATTTTTCGATATAAAAAACATCTAATTTCGACTTATGAATTCATTATTAAAAAAGATACCATCTATCTATGCTAGAAACAATTTTTATCAAAATGGAAAAAAAAAATTATCTTAAATGAAACAATTCAATGAAACTTATATTTGAAAGAACTCATAATATGTTTCAAAATTGACATGAAATTAGCAATTGAGTAGTAATGTCGAAAGATTACAATTTTCTCTTATATCACTTGGTTACGATGATTTCAATTAACATATTTTTATAATTTCATGGTACCTAAATGAAAATTTATCAACCTAACTTATATACCCGATATGGGCCATGGAGGGAAGGGGGAGAAGGAGAGGCAACCCCTTACCCGTCAAAAAAATTAAGAAAATTTTTAATTACAGACCTGAAATAGGGGCATTTTTTGAAAAAAAAAGAAAAAAAGGCTTGGAATCAAGTTTGTTTTAAATAAAAACTCGGAGTAGCCGATGTAATTTACTGTTATCCGGCCAAAATTTCAATCGGCGGATAATTTCATCCAAAATTTATAATTTTACCTCCAGATTTATGCTGAACAACTGTATGAACTAGAGGATCGTTCCCTTGAAGAACAATCGCTGAACAATTTTCGTCCAAAATTTCCCCGTTTCCTCAGCTCTGTCCGCCTACAACAAATCGCTCCTTACACCTTTTAAGTTCTTCCTCCCGAGATCCTTCCCCAGCTGGAGGAGAAGGAGCGTCGATTACATCCAAGGAATTTAAAGAGGCTAGGATTCTTCGATTCTAACTCTGGTTTTTCTGGTTTGTTCGGGTTCATTCGATTGGAATGGAGGGTCGACAGCGTAGGTGCGGAGGGAGGGCGATGGTGCGGGGTCGTGAATGAGTTGAGTTTCCGGTGTTTGTTCTGGTCATGATGAAGGTGATGCCATGGGGACGCTTTTATTTTTTTTTCGGAGTCTTGCCTATTTAATGGATTTCGCCCGCTCCGTCGGTTTTTCGAAACCTCAGCGACGTCGATAGAACCGCCTTCAGAGAGAGGGAGGGAGGGAGGGAGGGAGGGATCGATCTTGAAGCGTTGATCGCTCGCGTTCGTCGTCTGAGTTTGGAGTTGGAGAGAAGATGCCACCGGATCTACATTTCGAGTCTTCGTACCTGCCTAGGGTTCGGAGGAGGCCCAAGAAACAGCCGGTTAAGGTTCGGATCATGCTGCCGATGAGCATCCGGTGCAACACCTGCGGGAATCACATCTGCCGGGGGTCAAAGTTCAATTCCAGTAAGGAGGAAGTCGTCGGCGAGGTCAGTGCTGCACGCCTGTCGATTCCGCGGATTTCCCATCTTCCTCCGAGTATCGAGTTTGTGGAGTTGATCGCTTTGTGCTTTTCTGTTTTTTGGCAGACGTATTTGGGGAACCAGAGATTCAGGTTTTAACTTCCAATGCACCGAGTGCTCTGCTGAGCTCGCGATCAAATCCCAGCCGCGGGCTCCCGATTGCGTGGCGGAGTCTGGGGCGACGAGGGTAGAAGATTCTGCCTTGCCTTCGTTTTTGGTTTGTTGGGTTTCTCACGGTTGGTTGGGACTTCGGGAAGAATTCATCCTGACTCGTGCGCTTTTCTATTTGGGTTTGGGTTTGTGCCAGGTCGTGGACGATGAGAAAAGGAGGAGGGAGGCTGCTGATGAGATGGGCGATGTTATGAAGCCCTTGCAGAATAGCACATCCGATTCCAAGAGAGAGCCGGATATTCTCCCCGCCCCCGCCCTTGATGAAATCAAATCCGTCAAGGTAAAAGTTATGCCGTACTTTTATTCTACGTTTAATCCATGGATTTTCTAATAGTTTGAGCTCGCTGGGAGATACCCTGTCGCGAATTCTCTGTTTCTTGTGACCGTCAATCCCTGATTCCGTATCTTCCTAACTTCTCAGAAAGAGCGTGGTCTACTGGTTTGCTGACTTTGTATGCTCTGTCGATAAAGCCGATGGTACCTCGATTCGATAATAAGGAAAGGTTGATGTGCCTTGCGGTTTGGATTGTCTTCCATGTGCTTTCTTGAGTCTTCTCGTAAGTACCTAAGTATACCTATTACCGAGTCGGTTTCTTCTACTTCATGTGATTTGTGGGGATAATTTTGCGGGCGGGCGTTTTAGAGCTGGTGCGAGCATAAGTTGCTGATTTAACTGGAATTGTCTTTTGCTGTTGGGGCTGCCTAGAGAAAAGCTTACTTGTGCGCTGGTTTGATTTGAAATGCAGAAGGTAAAATTTTCTGAGGAATTTTCAGTCAAGCCAACGGGTTCCTTGTCAAAAGCTACTATCGGTGATGTCTCGAAAGACATTGGTATGTTGCGTTTTTCCAACACGTCTTCTTCATTTATGTTGGCTCTCCTTGGTTGGGATTTATGGTATTAACGTCTGTCTGTCTGAATGATGGATGTGTGGAAATAGATAGGCTCGGCACTTCCCTATTCATGCGAGTTCTGTGGATTGTATCAAATGCACTCTCCCTCCGTGGAAGTGGACTTGACTTTTGGAAAGTAACTATTTCCATGTGACGGTGGTTGTTTCTGTGAGTTTTATGGTTACCAGTTAGAAATAGATATTCCGTGTCTTTCCATCAGGACCTGTTTGTTTGTCTCTGTTTCCAGTTAGAAATAGATATTGCTTTGTCGTTACCATCCACCTTGTTGTATGGAAAGCATCTATTTCTGGCTGAGCCGGGGATTAACAGCTTTCAATGGATCGTGCGTTGATGGGGTTGAGTTGCAAAGATACCGTCCATTTGTCGCTGTGTATCAGCTGAATGCATTTTTGATTCTATCTCTGCCGTGATTTCAGGGTGAGTCATCCTTGCAAATTAGATATATACTTTCAAGCACTAAGCAGCACACTTCAAGGGTGCGTGGAACATACAACGGAGTCCTGCCCAATCGCCGAAGAGGAAAGTAACATGACATGCAATAGGAATGTAGAGGGAGATGTATAATTGGGTGACTTCCCTATTTTCGCTTGCAAATATGTGTCTTTTACTTGATGTGAATTGTTGGAGATCTTTTAAATGTACGTGTTGATTAGTAGAGATGTATGACAGTCCCATGAACTATGAAATGAGGAACAGAACCATTAGGCTTCTCGCTGCTGACGATTAATCGATGAATATCGAATTTTACGGTAGCAGTTTGCGGTTTAAAGTCTGATACAAGGGGATTTCACGGATAATGCCGAACATCGAGCACAGCCCCATAATGAACTTGATAACACTAGAGTATTTGGTAAATAGGCTTTGTTGCTTTGATGCCCTTCCACAAGCAGGAAGCATCTAATTAAGGATCGCGAGGGAATTATTTCCTCTCGAATGCTTCCTAAAGATAGCTCCCTAGGCACCTGGCCAACTTCCCTGAATTTCATAACTTAGGTCAACAATGCTTCATTAAAATTGTCCCAGATAACCTAGTTTTCATTTCATTCGTCCAATGACCCAAGCACCACATGGAAGATGAAGAAAGTTGTGCCTTGCTAAAGATGGCAAGTACATGACCTTCCATTTTGATTATGCTAATGGCTATATTAGACTATATAAGATTGTCGAAATAGACTTTGTTGCTTCGATGCCCTTCCACAAGCAGGAAGCATTTAATTAAGGATGGCGAGAGAATTATTTCCTCTCAAATGCTTCCTAAAGATAGCTCCCTGGGCACCTGGCCAACTTCCTGAATTTCATAACTTCATTAAAATTGTCTCCAATAACCCAGTTTTCATTTCATTCATCCAACGAACCGAACAGTGTGACCGCATGGACTGGTGAAGAAAGTTGTGCTTTGCTAAAATTGGCGAGTACATGACCTTCCCGTTTGAGTATGCTAATGGAGTATATATTAGGACTATATAAGATTGTCGAAATATAATTTTTTGATATAATGGAAAGACAAGGTAAATTAATAACTGCTGTTTTATAGGAACAGATTTTCTATAGTCGATAGCTTTTACAGAGGAGGGGGTTTGGCCTGGGTAGGGACAGACAAATCCCACCTGTCTTCATTGCCGCGGGCCTGAGGCCGGTGCTAGAAGGATTCCTTCAGTATGAGAAAATCTGCCAAGGGTTGGAATTCGGCATGAATGCAAAAGCCAGTAAACACTCCGAGATGTAATCACTAACTCGTGAAAACCATAAAATTTGAGGGAAAAAAGAGAGGAAACATCAAATCACAGCTCGCACTGTGAGAAGAAATGGACGATCGATTCATCAAAGCAAGAAGTGGAGCTGATGATCGATTCTGCATCATTGATTCTAGTCATCCCAAATATCATTCACTGGCTTTCTATCCCATTCCAAGTTTGGCCCAACTTCATCGATTCATCGACTACCAATATTTGTCATGATGACTCTTTCCCTGGGCACTCCGTAACGCCAAGTGACAGGACAATAACCTTCTTTGAGAGTCAGATTCTGTCGACATCGATAACTCACGGGACAAGTTAATTTGCTGAACTAATTGCACCTCCTACGGATGAATGCTGAACCAAAAGAACGACAATATCTACTACACAAGCCAAAATGGGAAAAGAAAAAAATGGACCTGCTATAGAGCTCGATAAAATTCTCATGCACGACAACCTAAAAGACCTTCTAATTGAATCCGTATCTAATAAATCCCTTCAATCACAAACTCTTGTGAAATATATTTGAGAATGTCGAATTCCCCACAATCCTCAAAATAACAGCTTTTCCAGGTAAAATAATTTAAAAGACAATAACAGCTGCAAAATTGCCGAATTTCATAAGCTAAAAATGTAAACATGAAGAGGAAATAATGAGAAAGGGGATATATCTACACGCAAAGTCAAGTCACTTGTTTACGACAAAACTAAAAACGTAATCGCATTGCCTTTTGTAATTGGATCTCTCATGAATTAAACTTGGATTACATTACAGACTGGGTCCGTTCGTTTCTTTGTGGCCCAACCCTAAAAGGTTAGGCCCAAATTCCATTTTATTTTATTTAATAAAATAAAATATCAAGTAATTTTGACGAAATAAAATTAATAGTCCGTTTGAGATTCAATTAAACCCCAAAAGAACGAATAGGCATTGCCAGAGGCAAGGATTGGGCAAGCTTCAGCGGCGTCGACCACAGGTGAGCATCGACAACGACCGGAGACAACTATTGGCCAGGCGAGCATCGATGACCCTTCTTAGAGCAGATTTCATCAACTGAATGTAAGCGAAGCTCAGGCTTTTATCATGTTGAAGAATGGGGATGAAGCAGTAAAAGAATGTTCACACAACCTCCGAGGGTCGTCTAGCTCGGAATTGTCTCGCTGAGGTCAAGCGACGTTAGCGTCACTGCCCTTGGGTCGCGTGAACCCAAGCTATTCTCTCATCTTAGATGGGGCTATAGAAAAGTGACATATGGCACATAGAAAAAGGACTCGATTTAGGTACAACGGCCTAATTCCATTTAAAAACTCTCAATTTATGATTTTAGTGCCAATTCTATCTTAAATTTTTTTCATTTGAAAAAAAAATTCACTAAGTTCCGCTTTTATGCCCTCTTTCCAATAATTTGTTCGACATGTCGGTTCACGTCAACAATAAATCAATGTCGGCAAATTATTGATTTTTTTTTTTTCATGGTAGCCTATCTCATCCTCATCATTGAAAATTCCTTCGCATCCCCAGAATTCTTGAGAAGTCAACCCCACTCCAACATTTTCTTTCATTTTCTCCCTCATTTTCTCTTCTCCTCCGACATTTTCTTTCATTGACTCATCATAATGTTAATCATGTCACGCCATATCGTAATCGGTTCATCTAAAAAAATTAGCTAGCTGCAGAACATAAGGGACCTTTGACTAAGCCTCCAATTGGGTCTAGATTCATCTTTCCAACCAAATGGACCATTTGAGGTAGAGAACTCTCACGGTTTGTTCGGAGAATACGCAACAAGAGAAAGCAAATCAATTAAAAGTCATACCACTAACAAGTAACACTTGGAAGCAAATTTGTTCTTTGGACAATTTATAAGTCTAAATTTGAATAGTTGCGTCTATGTTTAAGTGCTCACCACATTCAAGGCAACCCAAGTTTCAAATTAGTTCTCTTTCCGTAGCTAATCAATCAAATGAGCAATGAAACATCTGCACTAAACACGATATCAAAACGAAGAGTTCACAAATGGAAGCATCAGCTAGTAGGTATCATATACCTTCCAAGCAATAGCCAAAGACGCATGTAACTGCAAATGCTCTGATCGAATAATGTTGTTTCAACGTATAATTATTAGATAAACATCCCAGTGCCACCCCAAACTCATGATTATCACCCTCAAGAAGCAATGCCCCCAGAACTAGAGAAGATGGCTATGGGGAAAATGTTCAAATTCCTTGGAAAGAGAAGTGAAGCAATACGATGCATTAAAAATGTTAAAGAGATTTCACGCAAAAAAAAAAAACAATTTTTTCCATGCAAATAGATTAGAAATTCTATGAATATCTTTTGCGTCAGCTAAATTGAGACAATATTTCGATGAAATAAACGAAAAAAACAAACAGTCGATCGAGACATTGAGGATGTAAACATGAATAAAACAATATATTCACTTTTGATATCATAATTGTGCTGTCATGTTATCACCCAAGTCCAGCATCAATGGCCCCTCTTGCTTCCACCGTTTCTCCAACACTTCCACTTATGCTCCTCATAAAAATCTATCTGATTGGAGAAGGACAATAGCAACAGAAGGCGAAGATTCTTAACTTTCACCATTCTCTAGAATCAGAATACGAAAATTATCAACAATATCTCTCCAAGAGATAGGACATTCCACCTGGCTGAACATTGTTTGTCCAATAAGTTGTAGAAAAATACTCGGATCCGAACATAAAATTTGGTAGTCAATGTGCAAACATCCAGTTAAAACTTTGAGTTAGGCAAAAGTATCTAGACATAAATTAGACAATTCCAGTGTTGGTCATGTGATTTTCATTTCATGACTCAAATTTTCAAAGTAAACAGTCTTACAAGCTACGGGTAGCAGAAAGCGTTCATGTGCAAGTATATAAGTACAATCCATCATTTGTGGATTGCAATTTGCATGCAGAAGCAGATAGGGAAAAGTGCCAAAAAAGCCCTAAACCTTTTGTCTTTGTGCCAATTTAGTCCTAAATCTTTTTTTTTTTTTTGGTACCGGTTTAGTCCTAAACCTTTTTACGTTGTGCCAATTCAGTTCTTTGCGGCCAATTTTGGCCAGATTTTATTGACTGGACGTCGGTCTACTGATGTAGCTTGATCGGCGCTAACGTGGACAATTTTTAATAATATTTTAATATTTTTGAATTTTTGAATTTTTTTTCTTTTTCTTTTTCTTTTTTTCTTCTCTCCTTCGTCTGGGCGACCGGCCAAAGGCAACGGCCGGTGAGGTCGACCTCGACCTTGCCAACCACCTTGCCAGTGGCCGTGAGGGCGGCCTCACCTTGGGTGGCGAGGCTCGCCCTCACTAGATCCAACAAGGGCAAGCCTCACCCATGGTTGGCGCGGCTCGACCTCGCCAGAGCCGACGAGGGCAAGCCTCGCCCACTTGGCGCAAGGCCGCCCTCAAGGCCTGGGTGGCGAGGCTCGCCATTGCTAGATCCCATGAGGTCGAGTCTTACCGACCATGGGCACCATAAAAAGGTTTAGGACTAAATCAGCACAAAAACAAAAGGTTTAGAACTTTTTTGGCATTTTTCCCCCCCACAGAAATTAGATTAATACCACAAAAAATCACAAAAATTGTAAACAGATATATTTCATTCCCTAGACCTTTCTAAAGGAACCTAGCATCATGTGCGGTTGTGTTTTCTTGAATTTTCAAGGGTAACTACCGGAACGAAACAATGTAATTGAACGAAATGCCTATAACAAGTCTATCACTTGTTGAAACGTGCAAAATGAGAAATATTTTTTGAAAATATTATGGTTTAAGAAAAAAGATCCAACAAAGCCTTCTTTTAAATGCAAAAAAGATCTACAACCTTTTCAAGTAATGTAATGAAATTTGAGTTGATATCATATTCCCTAAGTTGGCATCGCTACTCCTCAGGATAATTTGCAATCTTTCTCAGTAGGTTGATATCATCCATTTTGACTTTGGATCCATTAATAATTATGAGATCAACTGTTCTAAAAACATAAATTGTTAGATGATGACGTGATTTATTATTTAAATATAATAACATTCTTCCTCATGTTTAGTTTGATCTTTTGCCTAGTGCTAAATGTGGAAATTTAATTGGAGAGGCAAGTAGGGCCTAGTAAAATTTGAACTTAGAACTTTCAGTTCTGATACCATGTAAGATTTTGGTGGGATTACAGTCGATTTTTCTAAAAGTTTAAGCCGTTAAATGAATAAAAGGTTTATTATTTATATATTCTCACAATAACTCATCGTAGTGGTTTTGGTGTCATTTGTTCGAGTCAATTTGAGATAGCATGAAATACTCAAAAGTTAAATTTGGAAGTGTAAAGAGATATATCCAATGTTCTCACATGTCTCTCATCTTTAAAATGATAAGAAAAGACAGGCAAAAATAATGTGATTGTGGAAAATCTCAATGTGACGGGAGACACGAGTTGAGAGAATAATCTATTTTGGCTTGCAAGAGGGAGAAGATGGAAAGGACGTGGTTTATGAGCATGTTGGGTTGAGATATTTTGGCATCCAAGATGGTGAACAACACCAAAAGCCTTCTTGGATTGTTGGAGGACGTGATTTGTGTCTTCAAGGTTTCGGTTAGAAGAGAATACAAGCGAATCAATTTCTTCAAAAAATAAAAATAAAAATAAAAATTGAGTGTGTTGCCTCTGGATGTATGGAAAACAATCAACCAAGTTAGGCTTGTTCCATTCAATGGTTGTCAATCAACAAGAAACACTTGAACTTATGTTGATGCTAATGTATTGATGATAACCGATAGAACAGATAAAGTAAAGTTTGATAATGATTCAATGATCTGATTATGAGGTGCCAAACTCAGCTACCACATGTAATATCTGTATTATGTCTCATATCATGAAATTTGAGTTTGTGATCATGATGGGAACTTAAGTTCCCTCGTTCAACTTGTACCACCTGAATTTCTTTTAAAGAATAAAATAATTTACCATTGGCTTCTCTCTCTCTTTCTTTGGGCCCAATCTTTTGTTAACTTCTAGGTTTAAACATTGGAATGAACAAGTAAATTAAAAATCTTGAATTGAGTTTCTAGTTGCATACACATTCGGTTTTGCTTTTGCTATTTTGGAGGAAAAAAATGAATAGTTTCTTCGGGCCAAGTTCAAGAAAGAATAGAAAAAGTAAAACTTTGCATTGAATGGAGATAGGAAGCTAACAATCCATATATCACTAATTTGCCTAGAAAAAAGGGTCTGGAAATGCTAACAAGTCAATTCGACTATTCAATGTAAAAATGGATTGTTTAGTTAGAAGTGGCGTGGAAATGATGGCAGGCTTTAAGATATGGTAAAAGAGGTGATTCACACTTCTTTTTTTTGGTGAAGAAGTGATTCACACTTTTGATAGTCAAGCAAATTAAAACATCCAATCAAATTATATAAGCGCTAGTAAACAACAATGTACATCTGTCTCAAAATTCCAAGATTGCATAAATGTTTGAGTAAATGAACCTGACACACCGCACTGATATATTTCTAAAACTTAGGGGTATAGAATTTGGTCCACACATTGTAAATGAATATATAATTGTTCAAGGTGTATGTAGATACAATATCTAACTTAGAAAATTCGTACAAAAAATGACATGATGAGACTAGAACCCAAAATTATTACTTGAGATTCGTGAGTACTGAAGTGAGTGAACTTTTCATAAGCACTAGATAAAGGTCTATTTGATTACTAAGGAAATCAATTTTTTTAAGTCATTTGCCCATCTTTATTTTTGACTAACGAGTAAGGATTTATCAGATATCTTTGTGAAATGCAGTACTTCAGAAGGTTGTTACCCCTACCACGAATCGATGGGAGCAAGAGGAGTAGGAAGATCTGGGATGCCGTAGTGGGGCCCAGGGGGAGGAGGCAAGTAGTTTTGCATAAGTCAAATAATTGGAGGGAAATGCTTTGAGATCCAATGTCCTTCGTTGGCCCATTCCTAGGACTTGAAGAGTTAAAAGGAGTTTTGAAATAAACAATCATTTAGGAATATATTGAGCTCTGATCCAGTAATTAAAATTTTCGTGCATTCAACATGCGAACTACAGGGTTTATAGATGGATTTCTTTTAATGTATTTGCCATTTTAGCTTCTTGTGTTTTTTTAATTATCCCATGGCAAGATCAAAGTGATGTTGAGTGGTGATGATCCAATCATTAGTAGAATCATTACACAAGGGGGTACAATTTCCTAGAAAAGTAGAGAAGGAAAGATAAAATACAAACATACAAAATACAAAGACAGCAATGATAGTTGGTTGAGAAGAACGATACTGATGGATCAAAACATTAAACAATCAATATAGGCCAAGAAGGTCACATGGCTGTGTGCATGAATTGTGTGTGTTTCAGAGAGAGTTTTTAGCATCAAAGTAGTTCGAGATTTGAAAGAGCAATACGGTTTTAAGTTCCTTCCTCTACAGTATTCTCGAAGAACCACATCAGACAGCAAACGATCTTGTTCAGCTCCAAGTTCACGGCTTTGATCAGACCAAAGCCCTTTCTCCTTCACATGAATACATGCAACAACCATCGCAGTCAGGCGAGCTTCAGGGATTCCCATGACAACGATGCCAGTGACTCCTGGACGTTGTAAAAGTACTGGCTCCCCCTAGGTTCTGAAACAAGAAGAGGTCCCCAAAAAATGAACTGCGAGTACATCTTTCATATTATAGCTAACCATGATTTGGAGAAAATAAAACAGGTTCAGCGTTGAAGACATAGAAATTATGCATCACCCATGCGAACCTATCAACAAATCCTCACAAGAAAAATAATGTCATTGCCAAGCCAATTCATACACTATTCATTCTGTACCTCTTCAGGGCAAACATTTTTTCCCCCAGTCTTGATCCGACCACTTTCTCGACCAATGACCCACATCCATCCATGCTTATCAATGAAACCGACATCACCCATGTCAAACCAGGAAAGACAGCTAGATTTTCATGCCGGAACTTGATTCCAGTATCCAATCATCAAATACGGACCTCTAGAATTTTTCCAATGCCAATAGAATCATCACTATCTGTCGTCAATTCTAGGGGTGATCGGGTCCAGGGTGGGTAGGGTCTAGACCTAGACCCTGTTCCGACCCTGTTATAACCGGTTCTCTTTTTTTGGACCCTATTCCCGACCTACCCTGTTTTTCCGGTCCGGGAACAGGGTCAACCCTGTTTATATTGGAACCTGTTTTGCAAAAATTAATGTACAGCACTTATATTTAAAATAAAGCGTTTAACATTCATATTTGGATAGGAGAGCAAATCTAAGAACCTAAATGAATATAGCAAGCTCATTCTAGGATAATAGCCCCCAATCCCTAGCATCTCGCTCTCGTTTCAACCGTAAGACTAGAACCACATTCAGCAGTATGCGAAACGTTACGGGTACCTGACTGGACAACCGCCTCTCCACCTACACATCGTAATCCATCTCGAGAAGGTTAGTTCGCTATAAGCTCACCCACAAAACCTCATGAACAAATCTCAAGCGTGCCCCGCTATAAAGTAGTTCAACAATCACGATTACAAACAAAAAGCAAGATCAAAAACACGCCTCTCGACACACTGAAAACTCACTAAAATGCCACACAAACTCAATCAACAGTAGAGCCATCTAGTGATCAACCCAAAAGTTCTGGATTCTGACATCGAAGCGCCAAGAGAATCCACCCTCAGCCTTAACCAAACCGACGGATTCAATCGTCCACCGGACATCACAAAATCAACGAGGACCAGTCGACTAACCTCGTCGGACCAAGACCGGCTCATCTCCCTCAAAGGTCGCGGAGTCGCCACCGGCGGGTGACAGAACAGAATCCCCGGCCATAGCCCCAACTTTATCGCCCTGGCACGCAACGATTGCAGCTTCCTCCCCGCGGTGACCATCTCCAGAAAAACCAAGAACGAGAACACGAACACGAACAAGAATGAGAAGAGTCCTCGATCAGTGGGGTCAACTGCGATGGCGCGGGCGAGCTGCAGGGCAGAAGCGGGGCTCAGCTTCGCGAAGGGTTGGGGCTTTGGGTCTCAGGAGTCAGGCGGAGAAGGAACAGCAGCGGAGAAGGAGCAGACGCAGTAGCTGAGAAGGAGCACTGGCTTCGGGAACGACAGGATTCAGGAAGGGGGTAAGACTCGTGCGTGAGAGAGAGAGAGGCCAAATTAGAAATTAGGGTTGGGGTTTGTGAGGAAAAAGGGGTACCTGCCTTAACCGGTTCTCCAATCGGTTCCAAAACCGATCCGGTCGAACTGGTTCTCGGGTGGGTAATCCCTCGGAACCGGTTCCCGGACCGGTTAAAACAGGGTCTGAATTGTTGGAATCGGTTCCCGGACTGGTTTCAACGGAACCGGTTCCCAACCCTGTTTTCCGGGTGGGCTGAATCGGGAACCGGGTTGACCCGGTTCGGTTGCACACCCCTAGTCAGTTCAACATGTGGTGCAGGTTTGCCAACCCAGATAGCCCGTGGTCTTTGAACTGAATCGAGATCTGTTCTGATATGAAAATGAGGGGGCTGGTAGGGAAAAGGGAAATGTGGTTCATAGAGAGTCATGAACGTTAAAGAAAGATAGGTCTCTGTCATCTCTGGATATTGAAAAAAGGACAAAGAAAGATAGCATAATGAGCACAGTTGTTCAACAGACATTGCCAGCGGGTACTACCAACTAGCATCGAAGTACTGAAATTAATTGCATATACGCTTGTAGAGGATGCACACCACAGGCTGAGAGAATCTTAGCTCTTAGGAAGAAGTTGCCAGCTTCCTTGATGAGATCGATTGACAGACTTCCTCCGCCATTTAATGTCTCTTCCACGCAGTCTTTTCCTTTCCACAGTCCTTTCTCCCCGAGGAAACTCGGAATTAAGCAAAAGTACCACTTGAAGAGCATAACTTTGAACTCACCCCATGTAAATGGCCGATGCTCTTCACACATAATATGCAGTATTTTGATTGCTCATGAAAGATCACTCTTCGTAGATAACCTGAGAAAGGTGTTAGATCAGCGACCATGGCCAGAATAGTGATCAAAGCAATGACGTCGTGTTTCTTTATAACCTCAATGGTGGAATTAGCTTCGAACTTGGGTATTCAGACATGGCAAGATCCAGCCAATAACATTGCCATGGCTGATGACAGACACCAATGCGGCACGAATGAGCAGTGTGCAAATAATCCTGCAAAAATCGAATAAAAAAAAATTCTATTGTCATATTACCCTGACTTAAATTGCATGCAGACCTTCCAAATATGGAAACAATCGCTCAAGACTTACTGTGATGATGATTGTAGAATTTCCATTTGCCAATGAAGCATGGAGACTATAGAAGAGAAGAAACATGGAAAGGGCATATATCATCCCAACTGTGGCTTCTTTTGCCATAGATTGTATGAGCAAATCTGGCTGGCTTATGGAGACTCCTTTAGGCTTCCCAGTAGTACCTGAAGCCAACAAGCCCAGCGCAACTAAACATCTGGAAATGAACACTTGGGATGTGACATCCATCCCTGACAAATTCATCTCACCCTAGTCGCACATCCATCGTTTGTCACTTAATCTTTCCTTTTCCCTTTGCCAACCAGCAATCGTTCATCGGTCAACTACCTCATCAACTCATCAAGAATACTGTCATCTCATGCTCTGCATCAATAAGCTAGATCTAGTCCAGGAACCATCAAATCACAGAACAAAACCAGCTCAGATTCACAAATTTGAGAAAAATCAGAACACCTGCGCATTGCCCAGAAAGGGAGCGAATCAAACCCAAAAAGAGTGAATCTAAAAAACCAAAGCTTTAACAAGAAAGATTCCAAAGATGGATCAAGCGAGACAATGCAGAGAGAGATAGAGAGCGAGACAATCCACAACTACAAACTACCAAAGCCACATTTGTCCAAACTTAGGCATCAGTGTGGTGTATAATTGACGCATTGACCCTGCCTATAAAAATCACAGAGAGGCAAAGAGATCTGTTGAGTACTGGAATGCAAGACAACCTTTGAACTTAGAAACCAATAACACATAATGTAATCCTCATTTTGAGAAACTGTAAAATATTGCCAAGGATGTTGGACAAAGAAGCTTTTCTGGGGAGTCTTGGTAAGAAGTAAGGTCAGTAAAGTATCTTAAGCAACAGGTGATCAGCTAAAAGGAAAGTCGTCCATATTTACAGATCTGATATTGTCCTATCTATGGCTATGATTGACATGTTTTTAGCAGGTAATCAAACCAAAAAAGAGCCTTTCGGTATTGGTTTGAATGACAGAGACTTTGAATTGAAGAAGGTGATAAAACCTACAAAGTGCCTTTTTTTTTTATCTCTGTGGGTGTACGTGTGTGCTTGCACTGTCACACGTCTCTAAACAGGATATATCACTTCATGGAAGAGTAACAGAACTTTCTCAAAAAATCACCCACTGAAGACTACCCGAAAAAAAAGAATACTGGTTATTGGCAATGAGAGGAAGTAAAGACTATACAGAGGGGAAGCATATTATAACAGCACCATCACAAGCCCAGACATAGTCAGTAGTTGAAAAGGAACTTGGAGGAGTTATTGGATGCAGATCCAGCATGCCCATAGTTGATACTAGCATATGAAAAGAAAGGATGGATCAATGGTACTAAGAATATCATCATTTTGTAGATTGCGTGATGGGTAACATTAATTTTTCTCATCTTTCTCATCCTACAAATTCGGACTTTGAGAAAGCTATACACCATTCACATTGCTTGAAAACGGCCAAGTAGCAAGCCCAAGGAAACGTGCCATTTAAGAGAAGGTATACCATCCTTATAAAGCACAGAATACCAGCTGATACAGTTCTCATCTGTCACCAACATCACAGGCCTTATGGCTAACATAGCCGATCTAGCTTCATCGGCACTCTACAATCAAGATTTTGGAATGAAATAACGCTGTCAAATAGATGTAACTATCACAAAACAATCATCATCATGCCATGTAGCGGTATGCCCCACTTTCATGATTTTCTGGCTGACAAAAGAGAAAATTAAGGCACTGAGATCTGATAATTTCAGCAACTAAGCTACTGAGATTGGTTAATTTCTCCTCCAACATAATATGAAGCAGAGACCTGATCATCGTGTCTGTTTTCCATTTCCATGGAGTCACCATCCACAGTTACACTTCAAGATTGCAGTCATGAGTGGGTTAAGTTAAGATTTGAGTTGATCATTAAAAAGGCAGGGTGGTCTTGCTTGTTGCGAAGGCTGCTGGTTCAGGGGTGCATTCAAATTTATAATGGCAAATACCCATTGATCGATTCATCCAGAGAAGAAGCAAAATTTGGCACAAAAAGTAATGAAATATACTAAAACATGGTAACCACAAAAGACTAGCACCCTGATCAATAGAGTGAACAGTAGCTCACTAGTTGTGACAACTTTTGTATCCATGTAACAAATAAACACACACTAACCACAAAACTGCTGATTTTCATACACAAGAGTAAACATGAAGAGGAAAGAAAGAGAAAGGAGTACATCTACTCGGGAATATCAAAAGTGAACGTGTTTGATAGAATCCCAGTCTAAGTATGCTTATAAGGTAATATTGTTCTGACATTTACCAGTTTAATTCCAAGAAACTGCAATCTCTCGCGATGAATGATTGTGGTTCCTGCTAATAAAGCTTTACCCTTTTGCATGTGGTTATTTTATCGGGATCCCCACGATCATCTCCCAGAGAGAGGGTGGGCAATTACTCAAGGAAATTCAGAAACAAAGTGTGAAACAATTGGTTGAGTGTTCGATTCAACTCAGTGGTATTGGAGAAAAATTGTCATGACATGATTCTTTAATTGGTCCCGTGCCAGTGTTAAGAACAAAAGCCCAAAGTAAATTGCAGAATTGTGAGAAGTATGCACCAAGACGAAAATTTCAAAACGAAAAACTCGTCATACGAGATGAGAGCAAAGTTCCCATCAGAAAATACTACTTCGCATTTCTTTTTCCTTCAGTTGGAAATTACAGGGAAGATAGACTCAAGAAGCTGCTAATACAACAGGATAACAAATGGAATCCAATGTCCAATCGCCATCTTCACTACTTTCGTAGTTTTGACATACCAACTGCAGTCCATTGCTGAAGGTTGGAGCAACTTTCTTTACAACAACAATTCGCACAGAGGAAGGACTCCGGTCTCGTGATCCCATATAATTTCCTGTCAAACATAACAGAAGTGTGAGTCAATGAACAAAGAACAGGGACATGAGTTTGTCACAGCCCAGCAATAATTACCTCTATATAATATAGATCCAAGCAATACTTATTTCTAAAGGAAAATTGAAAGACCACAAACATGATGGTAAGACACAGAAGTAACCAGGAAACTTGCAAAAACAACCACCATCACATGGAAAAAGTTACTTTCTAAAAGTCAGGTCTACTTCCATGAAGGAAGTCTGCATTTTAATACAATTCAAAGGACTTGCAGGAAAAGGGAAGTGCCAAACCTATATATTTCAACACATCCATCATTCAAAAGAGCTTACGTAATTGAAAAGAACGTGTTCGAAAAATGTGACATACCTCTGTTATTTGACAAGTCACTAGAAGTAGCTTTCATCAAGGGATCCATTGGCTTGTTCGGAGATTCTTCAAAAAAATTTCTCTTCTAAGTAAGCTTTTCTGTAGGCCTCAACAACAAAAACAATTCCATATTAAATCACCAACTCATGCTCGCCTCAAATCCAAAACGCCTTAAAGAATATTCTACTTGCACAAAGAATAGGCAACCAACTCGGGAATTTGTATTCTTAAGAAGAGGTGAGATTTAAAAAACAATAGTTTTACTTATAAGAAGAATCGAGAAACCACTCAGAAAATGATATATACCACAAAGCACATCCTCCTTTCTGAATTATCGAATCAAGGTACTATCAGTTTTTATCGGCAGTGTATACACAATCAGCAAACCAGCAAATCATGCTCTTTCTGAGAAGTTTGATAAATATTTCCATAAGAGTTGGAAATACATGCGCGTAATGGCAATTAACACTTTTTTTTTGCTGTATGACGTGATTCGTGGACTATGATCTAACAACTTCAATAACATCTTTTGGTGTATCCATGATTAGGTCCTGAAAGTTGTGACATCCCGATTTTCCAATTTTATTTTCAGTCAATTGAGTTGGGCATTTCATCTGTGCATTTAGTTCGACTCTCTAAGTTGGCCACTCATGAGGGAACTAGCCTATCGGGCGAAGCAATTAAGGGATTTTAATGCGTCAGACTTGAGGATTGATCACCTTCAGGTCGGATGCAAGAAAATTTCCCTGAAAGCTACCCGGTAGGTTAGGACGTGCTAGAATTGCACCAGATCGAAATTAACCGTAAAAATTGAGATCGAATTCAGAAATTGGAAGTCATGGTGTGTCACAAATCTTATTAGGATCTTGGATTAATTTTATGGGCTTCAATTTAATTCAATTGGAAGAGAACCGAGTGGAATTGAAGAATTTGTTGTACAAAGATTTGGACCCCGGTAGAAAAATAAAATGGACCTATTGAAGATAGTTGTGGAGGAAGTTAAGTTAGTGGGTTGTGACATCACCAATGATGTCATGTGGTGGGGCCACCTTAGTGGATTAAAGAAAAAAGGAAAAAGGGAAAGAAAGAGAGAAAAAGAGAGAGAGAGAGAGGGAGGAAAAACCGGTTGTCTTCTTCCTCCCCTTCTCCTCCGTTGGGCTCCTCCTCCATCTCATTCTTCTTTGCGTGTTCTGGACTTGCGCCTCCAAGGCCGTCGCAGCCATCCAGCCAAGGCCGCCGTAGCCTCCGTGCGCCACCACAACCCCGTCGCCCTACCTTTGCGCACCTCCGCCTCTCTCCATCTCCGGTTCCTGTTCGAAGACCCAGCGGATCTGAGGACGCCGGAGCAGCCAGCTAGCGGCTAGACCGCCGTCTCGCGCCTCTGCCCATAGCTGGAGCTCGCCATCACTGCCCCTCTGCACGCGTCACCCCGCGCGTCTCTCGGGCCAGCTCGCCGCACATCTCCAGCTCGTCTCCACTCCGCCTGCTTCGTCCAACCCGCACCAGCCATGCCGCCGTCGCCCTCCGTCAGCCGAGCCGCCAGCCACCGCCGTGGGCCGCCGCCAAGCTCCTCCACCGTTCCTCCACCTGTTTCGACCCAAACCGACACCGATTCCACCCTTCTCGGCCCCAACTTAGCAGCAAACGAACATGGGTTTCTTAGCCCCTTTGTGGGCTGTTTTGGCCGGCTTCTCGACCTCGGATGCTAGGCTCGCTTTGGAGAAAGTCGATCCCCTCGTCGTCCTCATCGTTTTGGTCCGTTCGGCTCGTCGTTTGGGTGAGTTTAACTCACTAAACCTTGATTAGAGTGTTAATGATGCCCTAAGTGTGTTTAGTGTGATTTAAGCATGTTTAAGTGGTTAGTTTAATTTATGTAAGTGTAGATTATATTAAGATGTTTAATTAACTTAATGTATGTTTAAGTTAAGGGTAAATAAGTGTTTATGTTAAGATAAGTTTTGATGTGACTTAAAGGAATTTATTTTTGATTTATTGTTATCTCGGAATTATTTAATAATATAATAAAATATTAATTTTCAAAATTATTAAAATATTATTATATTATATTCCAAAAAAAAGGAAAATTTATTTTTCACCCCGGTTGCTCAGAATTTCGTGTCGATCACTACTGTGCTATTAAAATTTAAATTTGATGCTTGGTTGTGGCGAATTGAGTGTGATTGCGATAAATAGGGGTTATTAGTAAAAATTCCAAGTGTAGGAATTGTTGGGAAATTGGCTGTGATGAACCACCTATTAGAGGTCGTGCCTAATGAGGCCGTGATGAACCACCTATTAGAGGTCGTGCCTAATGGGGCCGTGATGAACCACCTATTAGAGGTCGTGCCTATTGAGGCCGTGATGAACCACCTTATTAAAGGTCGTGCCGTGTGGGGCCATGATTGCCATCGATTGTTAAGCCTACCTGTAGGGTTGGGTTGGGATATAGAGATTGTTTGACTAAAATGACATGTAATCGGCCGAGCCGATTGATCGCTGAGACGATCCAAGTGATTGAATTGCTCTGATGGTGTGATTGTGCTTCAATCGCTTGATTATCATAATCGTACGTGGTTGAATTATATAAATTGTGCTAACCTGCAGATGAAGGCTAGTGCGAGGTAAATCCTTGATGTTGTGGCTAGGTCACTCTGGGGTGTATTTTCTTTCTAATAGGGGTTTAGGGGGTTGAACTCGCTGAGACAATGTCTCACCCCGTTGTGGGCCAACATTTTTAGGTCCCCCGTGGACGGAGTGACCAGATCGCTTGGGTCGGCCTTGAGGAGTTGCAGAGGTGAAGTCAGGAGGATTGGAGAACGTGTCCAACTTGTAGGACGTAGGATGGTTCCTTTTTAAGAGCCAGTCTTTTGTAGGCTTTTGGCTGTAGGCCTTTGTTTGTAACTCCGCTGATTTATTAAAGTGTATTGTTGTGAAATTGCTTCTTGCTGCGCTATCCCGTATTTTATTGTCAGGGGTTTTATAGTACGCTTCCGCATGCGCATTTATAAAAAAGATCGGGTCGGCGACTTAACCTAGGAACGTCGTTTTTGAATGACCATGGTGGGACGTTGGCGTGCTCGAGGTTCGGGACGTGACAAAAGTTCTCAAGCAATTTTTCAAAACTCCTTACTCTTCAAAGTTGTCGATTCTTCAACATGCAAATGTCTGACAATACATGTGACACATATTAAGCACAAAAGATGACATGGTAATAGCAAAGAATAGCATGCTATACAGATCACATTGTCAATGCATATACATCTAATGTAAGTGAAGCAAGACAATTGTAAACTTATTCCATACTGAAACAGGGATTGATGATCACAAAAACAAAGAATTTGCAATAGAGTACCTTCAAACGAGCTCAAGCTTTTAGATATAACTAAGATTATATGAAGATTAAAGTACCATTTACATTTCATAAACTTCTACATAAGCACCTTATTAAGCACATGACCAATTCATCCAGAAGTTATGCATAACACGTTCAAGATTGTTCTCAGCAAATTCACATGATTAAAGATAGCCAACAGGGAAGTAAATAAACTGACACTTAGAGCATTACTAACCTTGATAGAATTGTTTAGTGCTTCGTCATTACTAGCATAGGTTGGGTCAAATGTTAATGGTCAACCTATAATCCTACGGACAAAAATTTTGGATGTCTGTGAGAAAGTTTCAGGGAAGCAACAAGTATAAATACAAAGAATGAAAAAATAGTTCAATGACATGTAGAGAGAATACTAACGTGGAATACAATTGATTTAGCAAAGCGCTTCATCCTCTTCCTCCAATTTCCCTTCCTGCCATACCAACAAAGTCAGGGATAATCCGACAAAGTAAGAAGAGCAATGAATTCTATGTAGTGACAGTGGCCGGAGCTTTCACCCTCGTCACTATATTAAGAATGCTAATTTAAAGCAAATTGGAAACAACTCATATCTTTGTTGCAGATGTACGTTGTAAGCCCTGCAGCATTGCATCTATACTCACAGCTGCATGCCTAGACTGGAAAATATAATGCCCACCCATTAGCACCACAAGAATACGAAGTTCTAAGCAACAGAAAAACAAGGAAGTCAATTAGCATATAATGATATTGGTACAAATACGTACTCTAATCAAGAAACTCACATTCATAGATTGCATTTCATGAAGCGCCACCAGAGTATCCATCTCCCTCTTGGAATCTAAAGTTTTATTTTCCAAGTGCTTGATGCGACCATGCATCTAAAATCAGTTTGATTGAAAATGAAAGTGTTTCAATGTGAGGGGGGCGAATTTTCAAGCAATAAGTTTCATAATCACTTAAAAGCCCGTTGAATCAAAAACTACATGTTATGTCCATATACTCCAGAACAAAATGGGATTTCAAAACGGAAGCATAGGCATGTGGTGGAACTTGGATTATCAATGTTGTTTTATGCAAGAGTCCCATTGATTTTGTGACAGTCTGATTTTTCCACTTCTGTTTTCAATTAAATGAATCGGGCTTTTCATCGATGTGCCTATAGCGCTAATCTCTGAGCTGATCATTCATGAGATAATTAGACTAATCAGAAAGTTATTAAAGAATTTTGATGCAACCGACTTGAGAATTCGACCAGAATCGATTGCTCGACCGTGTTAGTCTACAAGGATCATTTCGGCACAGTCGAAAATGAATCAGAAATCGAAAATAGGTCGATTCGATAGAGATAAAATTAGACTTGGGTGATTCCATCTAATTACAGAATTATCGTCGATCGGCACTAAACCGATTTTTCTGTTATTTTGGTACCCTGTGCTCGAAATTGAAACCTTGAGATTTTTCACGACAATCGAGAGTCGTCAATACGTCGAAGATGTACATTGTGGCTCGGGATCGACCACGGGTCAGTGCACCAAAAATTCCCAAAAACTAACTGATAGTTTAAGTTACGCTAAAACCACATTTGACTGAAATTAACCAATGAAATGATGTCGATTACAGAAATTAAGAATTTTCACGTGTCACAATTAATCCCGGGAATGTTGTTGCATCTTTCTAAATTTTATGGACGACGGAATTATTAATGGAAAAGAGGCAAGAATAACAAATTAAAAGAATAAAAAGGAAATGCCACTTTTAAATAGGTTTTGGGCATTTATTATGAGACAATTGGAAAAAGAGTTATAGAAGTTTAAAAGAGGTATTATAAGTTGTTACTAAGGGACTTGACCCTATTGACTTAGATGTTAGATTGGTAATTAAAGAAAAAAAAAAAAAAAGAGAAGTCTCCTCAAAATGAAATTCGTAGGAATCCCTCTCTCCTACAATTTCACCTCAATTTCCTTGGTATTTAATGGAGATAGACTTGGAAAAGATAGGGGGACCTAAGGTAGTAATGGAGAGCCATTTTTCCATGGAAAATTAGGCCAAAAGCAGGAGGTAAATGGCTGAGTAAAGACTGAGTAACTCCTCTGCAATTACTTCTCCTTTTCCCTCTCCTCTTCTTGCCATAGGAAACCGAAATGCAGCAGCAAATGGCTGAGTGAATGCTGAGTAATTTATCTGCAATTACTTCTCCTTTTCCCTCTCCTCTTCTTGTTGTAGGAAACCGAAATGCAGTAGCAAATGGCTGAGTGAATGCTGAGTAATTTATCTGCAATTACTTCTGCTTTACCCTTTTTTCTTTTTCTTCTGCACTCATTTCCTCTCCCCTGCTGCCATGCACTTGTCTCTCTCTTTCCCTTATGTAGCCTTACAACAATTTCCTTTCCCTTTCACAGCCATAAAAATTCTTGTCTTCTTCTCCTTTAAGTTAGTTTATTCAGCCATTCTTGCTTCCCCTTGGACAACAAAACAGCAACTGAACAACAAGGTCTCGAGCGTTCCTCCCTCCTCAAGAAAATCCAGAACTTTGTGTGCTGCTGTGGTGGTCGCTCAACGACGCCTCCAGCCGTTGTGCCGGGTCCAAATCGTCGTCAAAACACCTCCAGGGCTGTCCTTGTGTTGCCGTCCGGCCACAAGTGAGGATCGCCATTAGATTTAGTGCTAAGTCGTTTCCTAAACGTAGATTAGGGGCTGAGTACATTCTTTAGGGATTTTTATGTGGAAAAACTATGTAGATGAAGCTATATGTGGATGAATATTACTTAAGGATGTTATAATGGCCATAGAAAATTTTAGATAGGATTTATGAAGCAAAATAGAAGTCGTGGAGAGAGATTCGGAATAGAACAGAGGCTGTTTTCTAAAACAGTTTCTAGGACATATATGTTTTGCTAATTTTGTGGAAAACTTTGTGATGTGATTTTGAAGAAATTTCCTTCTGAAGAAATGTTTTGGACATCCTAAATAATAACATATATTTTTCTCAGAATTTTTAGAAATTAAATACGTGACTATTTTAATGACGTCATCCTCGGAACAGTATTTCGATAATCCAGTAACCTGTGACCTGCCATGATTCCAAGGGTTGTTACCTACCTTTAGAGGTCGAATTTCCAATTGGTTCCTTCATAAAAGTTGTTCCTCACAACTTCTAATATAACATACTAAATTTCAAATCAAATGAACAATATTTTGACCCACAACCGAACTGATTTCGATGGGCTAGACCCTCTGGGACTGGACCCGATTTTTGTACTGGATAGAAATAATTTCTGGGCCGAATCCAGTGGGATCTGGATCTCGGTGTCTTCATGAAAAATTTTTGCTTATATGTTTTCTAGCACGTATCTGAATTTGAGAAATTTTCGAGATCATTTGAGTGAATTTCTGACTGTGACACTGGAAGAACGTTATTGGACAGTTTTCTGTAAATTTGGGTGAATAAGAGTATATGCCTGTTTTGAAGAATTCTTACTATGAAATTGCTCAATTGATGTTGTGGATGTTGTGTATAATTGATTATTGAAATGTGGCATCTATCATATGCATTCACGACATGATTCCGTCACGTGCCTTTGGGGCCGGACAATGCTCCTTCGGGAATGCCCTACGTCAACGGATGCCGGTCGCAGTGGAGGCTAGGCCGATGCTCCTTAATTGGAATGCCGTCTAGATGTAGACGTTGCCGCGCTCAACGGTGTGAGGCGAAGCCTGGTTATATCGGATGACTGTTGTCTGTTAAAAATTGGCCACGGTCAATGATCTGACATCTGCATCCCTATCTGTATGTGCATTGAAGTATTCAATTGCTAGAAATGTCAATGTGATATTGTATGATTGAATGTTACTAACGTGCAAGAAAGTGCAAGTGATGAGAAAGGGTAAGAAGGGTGACTAGATTGCATGTTATATGTACCCTTCTCCTAATCTGGGTTTAGTAGATTGACTTGCTGAGATGTGATCTCACCCCCTTAGTGGGCTAACATTTTCAGGTCCCTAGATGAAAGAAGGCCGGGTCGTGTACGGTGGTTTGCGGGGAAGGAAAAATAGAAGTCTTTCTACCTTCACCCAGTGTGATGACGGGTCTTCGTCGAGGCTGGGAATGGGTGACAGTTCACCCTAGAAGGGTTGGGGAGTATGATAATATATTAACGAACCCCGGTCTTGTAAATAGAAGCTTAACTTATAGGAAATCAAACAGCTTCACTTTTTGTATTAAACCTTGGAGTGTTACTGGTTTGTATTTAAGTACTACTTTAATGTAGGTGTGATTGTGAAAATACTATCCTACGTTTCTATCCCACCGTTATGTTGTATGGAGATTGTTTTACGTTTCCGCATGTGCATAATAATCAATGGGTCGGCGACAATCCCTGGGACGTCGCAAAATTATATCGACCACGGAGGGATGTGCATGTGCTCAGAGTTCGGGTCGTGACATCCCCATTTAGAGTGTAACAGCCCGAGTGGCGGTGCACGGGGAGGAGGGATGGCGGTGCGTCCGTGTCTCATTCTCTGGACGTGCGCAAGGAAGGGGTCTCTGTCCCACATCGCCTAGGGAGAGAGTTCTGGGCTAGTTTATAATGGCTTGGGTCCCTTTAATTTGTATAACGCGTTTTAAAGCCGTGAGGGAGGGAACTGGCTTCGTGCAATCCCATCCAAAGCGGACAATATTATACAGTGGGGCCCGGGTCGTTACAAATGGTATCAGAGCCGACTCCCGACCGCGTGTGGGGCCACAGCGAGGGTGTTGTGCTCCCAAGGAGGGGAGAGTGTGACAGCCCGAGTGGCGGTGCGCGGGGAGGAGGGATGGTGGTGCGTCCGCGCCTCATTCTCTGGACGTGCGCAAGGAAGGGGTCTCTGTCCCACATCGCCTAGGGAGGGAATTCTGGGCTAGTTTATAATGGCTTGGGTCCTTTTAATTTGTATAACGCGTTTTAAAGCCGTGAGGGAGGGAAGTGGCTTCGTGCAATCCCATCCAAAGCGGACAATATTATACAGTGGGGCCCGGGTCGTTACAGATTTACTGGGTGGATGCCTTCTTGATTGCAACTTATATTATAAATATGCTTCTTGCTCAAAACTTATAGATAGAGTCCCCATATAGTAAGCTCTTCAAGCATAAACCAATTTATGAACATTTACGTGTCTTCGAAAGTGCTTGCTATCCTTGTCTTAGATCATATACACAAAGTTTGATCCTCGCTCACTCACTTGTTTGTTTCTCGGCTATAGTGATAAACATAAAGGGTATAGGTGTCTTGTACCCTTGGATGGCAGAGTTTATATTAGCTGAAATGTCACATTCAATGAGAGTTTCTTCCCTTTTGCTAAGAAGTTGAATGAGGTGTTTCCACATTGTACTACTGTGTACAAGAAATGGGTTGAAGAGGTTGGATTTTTGGATTCAACCAAAGTAGAATGAGTGAGGAAAAGTCCATAGAATAATGCAGGATTTTTACAAGAACATGAGTTGCTTGAAAATCAACAGATGCGTGCTCCGGACACCACCACGAGAAGTCACGAACACCATCAAATCCACATTCACCAACTCTAACAGATTAATCATCTGTCTTAGAGATAAGTGGAGATGGTGCACCTAGTCAACCAACTGCAATTTCGGTTGACAACTACCATAATCAAGAGAGACAAGCTTTATAGCCCACGATATCAACTGGAACATCAAAACACTCCATGCAAAGCCAGTCCAAGTCAGGCATTGTTAAAATGAATCCTAAATATCATTTACCTGCATAACCCAAGACAATCAAATTTGCATTAGCTCATGAGGGGTGGCATAGATCAATGATCGAAGAGAAGAATGCACTTCATGAAAACCAAACCTGGACATTGGTTCCAAGAACTGATCATATGCATGTGATAGGGTGCAAGTGGGTTTTTAAAACTAAACTGGCACCGGATGGAAGTCTTGACAAGTTGAAAGCAAGATTGGTAGCAAAGGGATTCCACCAGGAGGAAGGAATTGATTTCCTTGAGACGTTTAGTCCAGTCATTAAACAAGCGACAATTCGGATTGTTCTCTCAATTGCAATGGCAAAGAGGTGGTCAATACATCAACTTGACATAAAAAATGCCTTCTTGCATGGCACATTGAAAGAGACTGTCTATATGGAGCAACCCCTTGGGTTTGTCCATCCTACACTTGCTGATCATGTCTACCTACTCCGAAAGTTTCTTTACAGTCTATGACAAGCACCGCGCGCATGGTTTGAGAAATTTAGTAACTTCCTACTTGAATCAAGTTTCTTTTGTAGCACTACAGATCCATCACTCTTTGTGTTTCATAAGGGGCAATACACAAAATTTTACTCCTACTCTACATAGACGATATCCCGTTGACAAGTAATTCTAATCTTTTACTTGCACAACCAATTACATCTCTAAGTTCAACGTTTCACATGAAGGACTTAGGATGTATTCATTACTTCTTGGGTATTGAGGCAAAACACACACCCGAAGAACTCTTTCTTTGTCAGACGAAGTATGCTGTTCTTCTTGAGAAAGCAAACATGAAGCAATGTAAACCAATATCAACACCGCTGCCTTTGAAACTATCATATTCTTCTGAAGATGAAATCTATCATGATCGACCATGTGGGTACCGCAGCTTAGTTGGGGGTCTCTAGTATTTGACAATAACAAGACTAGATATTGCCTATGCTACCAATATGCTTTGTCTGAAAATGCAGAATCCTATAGCTGGTGAGTTTAATAGATTAAAACGATTTCTTCACTATGTTAAAGGAACTATAAACCTAGGACTTTTCCTTCACTCCAACAGTTCCTTGAAGCTTTATAGGTTTTCGGATGCTGATTGGTTTGGTTGTGTTGAAACAAGACGTTCTACAACTGGATTTTGTACTTATCTTGTGTCCAGCATACTCTCCTAGTCGAAAGAAATAAACTACAATATCTCGATCATCCACTGAAGCAAAATATAGAGCACTGGCTTTTACTACTGCTGAGCTCACATGGATAAGTTTTGTCCTTCGGGACATTGGCATCTTGTTAGATTCACCAATGGCAATCTTTTGTAATAACCAATCAGCAATCTCTCTTACGACCAATCATGTACTACATGCCAGGACAAAACATATTGAAATTGATTTTCATTTTGTTTGCAAGAAAGTATCTCTTGGTTCTCTAAGTGTACGATATGTTCCGAACAACTACCAACTTGTTGATATTTGTACTAAAGCATTATCTAGACGGGACCATTGCATCTTACGCGCCAAACTAGGTCTAGGGTTCAAACCCACACCCAGTTTGCAGGGATATGTTAAGAATGAAGCGCTGCAAATGCTTAGAAGGAAGTAGCAGGAAGAAACTCGGCAACTAAATTCAATTGGAACAGAGGAAATAGAGGATTGGCGTGAAGAAGAAGCAGTCAATCGAATTATAAGGGTGGAAACTACGTCGTTTGCTTTAGTGGAGTTGTTTCTTGTACACACTTGTATGAGCACTATTTTCTGTTATGTGTGTGTGTGAGCTCTCATTCAAGGAGTGGTTGGTTTAGATCTAGAAGTTTCTTTCTATGTTGTTATATAAAAGCATATAAAAACAAAACGGTTGAAGATTGAGCTCTAAGATGAACGAACTATGAAAGAAAGAAGAAGATGCACTCTTCAAAAAGCTCTCTTCTCATTTAGCTTTGACTACTTCATTCTATATTCATTTTTCTTCACTCTTCAATCTCCCCTTTTCTTTTCTCACCCTCCCTCACCTGCCCAAACCCAAATGAAAAGGCCTGAGTCAAATACTACCCAAAGACTAACAAACTCTAAAAGAAACCCAAAAAATAAAAAGACACGATCTTGTACCTCATCTTGCAGACTCTAGAGCTCAAAAGTTCTCGTGGCCCCTAACTTCATGAGGTAATCAGAATTGCATGGATTAGTTTTGATGGTGAGCTTAGTAGAGCAAAGGGTACATTTAAAGTAAAACCTCAATATCTGGAAACCTAGACCCGTCTGCTCGTGAAACAAAAGAACACCAAGAATTAGAACAAAGTCCATGACTTGGAATTGGGAAATAGAACCAAAGCTGTGCAACTTGTTGGATATATTGTTAATATAGTCCAAAAATAATATGTTTACATACAAGCCCAATAGGTGAAAGCACGGTTATTTGGGTCCATATGGGCCGGAGCCCAATAACTTACATATAAACTCTAGGGTTCCCCTATGTTGGAGGCAACACTGTTGAGTGTTCCAAACTTGACGTCTCTTGGTGTAATACTTTAAGCAACCGCTTCTTCTCTCTCAAATCTATAACCTCCAACAATCTTGAAGTATTATGTTCGTGTGTCGAATTTGAGTGAGTAAGGTGTCTTCTTGAGGATTTCATCAAGACGAACTCATGGGTGCAATTTACTTTCGATTTCAACGGTGGTATTAACTGGGATCCGGGTTTGAAGATTTGGGTGACCGAAATCTTTGATTCAAAAACCTAAAAATGATAGCCAATTTTAGAGGGTGAAACCACTTGGGCTTTGTTCTATTCGTCGATACGAATGTTTTGAGTGGTCACTCACATCGATCAGAGGTTGGATGGAGAAGTTACGGCGACGGAAATTTCCATATGAATTTCTAGTGAATTTTGGTGATGTAATTTCCAGTGAATTTCAGCGACGGAAATTTCCAGCGAGTTTTGGTGACAGAGGTAGTCCATCTTAAGGTTTTCGGGCACTGCAGATCTATTTTTGGGGTTTGTTTTGGTAAATTCCATCTCTATAGAGTAGTTTGATAAAGGTTAGGGGAGTTATTCGATTTTATGGCTCCGAGAACTCTAAGGTGCACTCATTCTAACACTTTGCTCGATTAAAATGGTATAAAGTTGCAATCATTTGATGTTACTGAATTTTATGACTGGAAATTACATGTTCAATTTGGCATGAAAGAACGTGACATGTTTTATACTATATTAAGTGATTTTGCATCCAACACTAAAGATGTGGATGAATATCAATGGAACAAAGATGAGGATTTTTGTAAAGATTACTTATTAAACTCTCTAAATCCTAATCTGGCTATGACGGCGAAAGAGATATGGGATCACTTGAATACCCGGTTCCAAAAACAAAAGGGGCTCTCTAAAACTCTACTAGCGGAGAAATTCTTTGACTTTAAATTCACTATGAATATAAGCATTACCTCTTAGTTAGTTGAATTTGAGAACATGAGGAAAAAGCTGAAAGATGATAACTCTGATATGTCTGATAATCTCTTTGTCGGTCTTGTGTTGAACAAGATACCAACTAAATGGAGTTCTTTTAAGACTAAGATGCACAGACTGAAGGTACAGAGGGGACTGGATGAATTAAAGAGGTATATACACATTGAGGATCAAAACTTTACTAGAAAGAGTTTGGAACAAGTAGAACAACAAAAGTTAGTTGCCAACTTAGTTTCACACTTCAACAAAGCTCAAAAAAAGTCTAAGTCACCAAAAGATGAATCCTCTTTACAGTTAGAGGCCAAAAAGACTATTTCCAAAAAGAAGAAGAAGGGCAAGTGGCATAACTATGGAAAGTGGGGTTACTGGGCAGCAGAGTGTAAGTTACCAAAGAAGCCAAAGAATGACACACCACAAAATGAGGCCAATATGCTAATTAGTGAATTTGAGCCTTGAGCCTTTGTTGGAATGATGAAAAAAGGAAAGGCCATCTCTTCGAAGTGGTGGTTGGACAATGATGTTACTTGTCATGCTACAAATGACAAGAAGTTACTAATTGAGGTCACAAAAGTGAAAGACACTGTGGAAAATTGCAATGGTGGTGAAACAAAGGTGACTTATGTTGGAATTGCAAATTTGGTGATTTCTTTGGGTAAATTACTAACTCTGAAACATGTTAGAGTACTACCTTTACTTAAAAAGAATTTGATATTTATGAGTTTACTTGATAAAGCTGGTACATCTTTTTCAACTATGAATGGTAGAGTAACTTTATCTATTAACTCATTATATTTCGGTTATGCATTCATGGTTAATGATATGTATAGGTTGAGTTTAAATACCGATATCATAAACCATGTGAATTATACTTTGATTGATCCAAAGTTGCTACACAATAGACTTGGACATGTGAATTATAGGAAAATGCAACATCTAGCTAAAACTTACAATATTCCATTAGATACTTCTATTCGATTTGACAAATGTGAAGTATGTGCATAGGCTAAAATCACTAGAAAACCCTTTAAGTTGGTTTCTAAAAGCACACAACTTCTTGAGCTAATACATTCTGACATTTGTGACTTTAGAAATTACATTACTGGAGGTGGTCATAAGTATCTAATAACATTCATAGATGATTGTTTTAGATATTATCATGTCTATTTGTTGAAATCAAAAGATGAGGCTTTTGAAACATTTAAGATTTTCAAGTTTAGAGTAGAAAATCAACTCAACTTGAAAATTAAGAGATTTATGAGTGATAGAGGAGGAGAATATACAATGACAAGGTTCAAGGAATTTTGTGCTTTAGAAGGTATAATACTTGAAACCGCTACCCCTTATTCATCCCAATCAAATGGTGTTACCTAGCGTAAGAATATAACGTTAACTAAAATGTTAAACTCTATGTTACTTGCAATTGGCATGCCTTCCTCCTACTGGGGAGAAGCAGTTCTAACTGCTGCTGCACTCTAAGTTGTCTATGACACCTTATGAGATATGGCATAAGTGCCCTTGTAGATATGATACTCTTAAGACTTGGGGTTGTATTGCTTATGTAAGCATACGAGATCCTAAGAGACCTAAGGTGAGATCTAGAACTATTACTTGTGTATATCTAGGTAGTGTAGAAGATACTGCTGCAAATAGGGCTTTTTTTTTCTTTTTCTTTTTTTTAAATCTATCTACTAACATAGAGATAAAATCTAGAGAGGCGATATTCTTCGAAAACAAGTTTCTCAAAGATCAAGGTTTGAATGTTTCTGGATCTATGGATATGATTTTAGAATCTCCTGTAGAATCTGAAGGAGGCCTTTCTGACACTAATTCTACATAGCTGGCTGTTGAACCATTTCTAATTAGAGTATCTACAAGAGAGAGAGTTCCCAAAAGTTTTGGTGAGGACTTTGTTACTTACCATCTTGAGGATGATCTATTCTCCTATCAGGAAGCAATGAGATCTAGGGAATTCATACTGTGGACAGAAGTCATAGATGATGAAATTAGCTCTTTATTGCAGAACCACACTTGGTAGCTAGTAAATTTGCCAAAAGGGACTAAGGTTATAGGCTGTAAAGGGGTATTGAAGAAGAAATTGAATAGTGATGGATCAATAACCAGATACAAAGTACGTTTAGCTAAAGGTTATAAACAATAGAGTGGAATAGACTATTTTGATGTCTATTCACCTGTGTGTCATCTATCATTTATAGGAATTCTTATTGCTTTGGCATTTATTGAACACTTTATAGTGCATCAAATGGATGTAAAAACAGCTTTCTTAAATGGGGAGTTAAATGAGGAAATTCACATGGAACAACTAAAAGGATATGTTATAAAAGGTCTTGAGAACAAAGTTTGTAAATTAAACAAATCCTTGTATGATCTTAAACAAGCATTTAAGATGTGGCATCTTAAATTTGACAAAATGGTAAAGAGTTATGGCTTTCAGTCTAGTTATTTAGATAAATGCCTTTACCATCATTCTATGTCAAATAAGATAGTCATCATTTGCTTGTATATGGATGACATGTTAATTCTTGGTTCCGATCATTTTGTTGTGAGTGATGTGCTAAAGAACTTGACATGAAAGATCTTGGTATTGCTAATACCATTATTGATATGAAAGTAAGCTTTAAACGCAAGTCATCTCCCTTAGCTACACTCATTATATTGATTAACTACTTTCTACTTAGGGATACGATAAGTGTAAATCGAGTGAGACACCATGTGATTATAATAACAGATTGAGTCCTAATGAAGGGACCGGCATGGAGCAGTTAAAGTACTCGAAACTGCTTGGTAGTCTCATGTATGCTATGAGTTGAATTAGACCCGACATAGCCTTTACAGTTAGCATGCTAAATCGTTTTACTAGTAATCCTAGTAAAGAGCATTGGGATGCCCTCAATAGGCTAATGAGATACCTTAAAGGTACTAAAAACTTATGCTCTCTATTATTTTGGTTATTCTCCAACTGTGGATGGATATTTTGATGCCTCGTGGTGCTTAGATATTGGAAATAGTAAGTTCACTAGTGGATACGTTTTCACTTTGGGTGGAGCTGCTATTACTTGGAAATCCAAATGACAGACTTGTATTGCATTGTTGTTTATGGAATCAGAACTTTTTGCTTTAGCCTCAGCCGGTGAAGAGGCCGAGTGGATAAAGAATCTAATTATGGATATTCCTTTGACTTGGCTAAAGATTAATTCTTTAAGCCTATTCTATGATAATCAAGCAGCTGTCCAAGTCGTCAAGAATGCTCTTTTTAATTCAAAGCAAAGACATGTGAGACTGAGACATGCGTTGTTGAATTATCTGAGAGAATGAGGGGTTATCACCTTGATTGATGTGAGATCGAAGGATAACATAGTTGATACTCTCACCAAAGATATGCCTAAAGATTGATTATTCAAAACAGTGGGGAAAATGGGTTAAAGACTGTATAGGCAAGTCTTAACTACCATTTACTTACCTTCTAATTGTGTGTTTTGAATTATCAAATCTTCCTTTATTAGCTACAATGATAAACACAGTTTATATGTTTCATCGATGTTCATAGTTACTGATTAATTTGAAAAGGGTGAGTTGTCTCATTCCAAACTTGATGAAGATGACTTTAACTTAATTCAAATGTTTTATCGGGGAAGCTTATGTCATTCCAAACTTGATAATACAATTCAACTAGGTTGGACTTTTTTTTTTTTTTTTTAAATGATCTCATTCCAAACTTGTTGCTAGATTATTTGACTTTAAGGAATTGGTAATTGTGACATTCCAAATTGAAACATAGAAACAATTGTTTACATAAGAATCCTGCTGGTCTTGTTCTTAATTGAAACTTGATATTATATGACTAGGTTATTGTAAGGGACTTGACTATTGGTCATGTTCTTTGAAACTAGACAATAGTTATTCTCCTACAAATAAATTTGAGTTGATGGCTCTTTGTAAATCACATTATTTAGGTGTTGTTCATAATTTATGAAATTGGTTTGATGCTTATGACCATGATATTATGATGCTTTATGACATCAAAATATGTTCTTCTCTGTCTGATGGAATGGTACTAAATTTTTATTCAAATGATTGAATTCATGATAATATGAAATTCATATATGACATTTTACAGGGGATGATAGAGATGGAGGAGAACTTAATGAGTAGGATCTTAACCAAGATGACTTACTTGATAAATGAATATATATCATTTAGAGCGTGTGAGGACTTGACAATTTACCTACCATTGCCTATTTTGATGAAGTATATTTACTTGAGACTTGCATTTTGCTATCTCTATTTTGTGAACATTATTATGTTTGTTTCTTATATTTGTAAGGCATTGGGCTATTTTGACTAGCCTACTTATACTTGACTATTATGCATATATTAGTTGTGAATTGAATCTGAGATTTATTTTTGGATTTTGATGAGTTTAGACTGTATTTAAAACTCCTAATATTTATTTGGATTTGTTGATCTCAGAACAAATTCATGATAAGAATTATTCACTTATTTGGATTGCAAATGATGAGTGAGTTTAATACTTTACTACTGGAAAACTCTTTGACCGATCCAAGTTGATTGTTTTGGATTGAATATGGATGATTCTTATTTGTCTGAACATTACACTGACTACCTTAGTGGATTGTGTTGTATGGTGAACAAAGGAGGAGATTATTGGATATATTGTTAATATAGTCCAAAAATGATATGTTTACATACAAGCCTAATAGGTGAAAGCACAATTAATTGGATTCATATGGGCTGGAGCCCAATAACTTGCATATACTCTCTAGGGTTCCCCTATGCTGGAGATGTGACATCTTAATTTTCTAATTTTATCTTTGATTAAATAAGTTGGGCTTTTCATCAATGCATCTATAGTTCTTTTCCCCGAGCTGATAACTCACGGGATAACTAGTATATCATGTGAAGCTATTAAAGAATCTAAATGCAATAGACTTGAGAATTCGATCAGGAATCGACTACTTGACCGTGCTAATCTACAAGGGTCATTGTAGTATCGTCAAAATCGATCAGAGACTGGAAATAGGTCGATTCAATAGAGGGATGTGATTAGTGTGTGGATGATTCCACCTAATTGCAAAATTTCTGTTAAACGATACTAAACCAATTTTTTTGTCATTCTGTACTCTGTGCCAGTATTTGAAACCTCAAGATTTTCACGACAATCAAAAATCGCCAATGTGTCAAAGATGCATAATGTGGCTTGAAAATAATCGGCCATGGGTCAATTACACTAAAAATTCCTAAAAGCTACTCGGTAGGTTAGGTCACGCTAAAATCGTGCAAATTGAAATTAATCGTGAATTTGAACCCGATTTCAGAAATTGAAAGTTCTGTCATGTCACGATTTTTTTTAGGAATGTCGACTCACCCTCCGAAGATTTTTTTGCAAAATGGGATTTTTGGCGAAAATTCAAAATTGGGCCGTTTTGGATCGGGAAAATTAGAGGGCCTTTTTTTGTCGTGTTTTTTGCCATCTGGTTGGATCAATTGATGAGGAAAAATCATAAGATGGACGAAGGCACCTTGGCTGAATTTTTGGGACATAAATTGGGTTAAATTGGAGAGGAATTGAACCTAATTTGGAGCGAAACGTGTGACATCCCAAATTTTATCGACTGTCATTAGCATAATTGGATCATTAGAAGCTTAGATTTATTTAGAATGGGCTGGAAAGCGAACCCAATGGACTTTGAGGAACGTGTGGGCTTGAGAGTAAGTGGGCCGCACAATTATTTTAGAACCGGGCTTGTAGAATTGAATGGGAATGCTAGGCTTAGAATTGACTTGAAGCGGGCCAAGGTTCGGGATTATTAGATTTGTAAGTTTAGTGGGTCAGATCATTTTAGGTTGAGCCTGTTGGGCCAAGAAGGGATAATTAGGCCCGAGTAATTTTATTTTCAGTTAAGATTCATAAAATATAGTTAAGGTGATTTGATTAGTGAATTACTTATAACTTTAGCATTCTTTTTGTGATGAATTCTTTATAGACTAACATTGACTAGTCGATATGTTATATGTTATGATTTTGTATATTTGAGATTAAGTAGAAACAAAAGGCAATTAGATGCTCATTACCAAAAAAAAAAAAAAAAAAAGGCAATTAGATGAAAATATTAGAAACTAATGAACTAACTAATGATATTGATTAACTGTTAATTAGCGACAATTGACAGATGGTGAAAATCTTCATGCATGAAAGCCACAACATCTTTCTCTCTCGTTTTTCTCACTTGACACCCACGGTTTTTCTTCAATCCATAGAACCGAAGATGGCAACTCCAATGAAGCATAATCATTAGCCAAATCTCATCATTAGTCTAGCCTAGGGATTAGCTTTGTAGACCTATTTCCCTCATAAATTTCGGAACTCTCTCTCCCTCCTCAAAACCAAGAAACCCTCATCTTCTTCTTCATCTTTTCTCTCGGTCGAGCAAGAACCAGAAGCAAACCAGCGAGCTTTCTTCTTCTTGCATGCTGATTTTGAGTGTTGTTGAGTAGCTGAAGCAAGGTAAGGAAAGATCTAACTCTAAATTGAAAGTTATCCATTGTTTCATCAAGGGAGCTTGCGGATCTAACCAAACAGTGAAGGATATAGCTTGTAGTTGCTGTTTTGTGATTGATCTAAGCTTAGTAATTGTTAGATTGAAGGTAGAGGCTATTGCATGTCACTCTTGAGTCTTGTATGTCTCGAAATTCTAGTGTGAGTATGCTGTTTTGTTGAGTGAACTGATAAAATGGATGCCAAGTATGTTGTTTTGGTAGAAATTGTGATGAGTGGCTCACGGATGCAACAACACTTCGAGCCGAGCTGTGGGATTGATCATTTGTTAGAGAAAGACATGCCAAAGTTGCTTTGAGTTGCTGTGAGTAAGCATTGAAGTATTGTAGAAGAGATTTGTGGATAGACAAGTTGTTTAGTTGGGTTAGAAGTGAGAAAAATCGTGTGCCTATTCTGTTCTAGGTGAAAATGATTAGATAGTCTTCTGTTTTGTATTATTTTCTTTATGTAAGTTAATGGAAATAAGAAAGAAACTATTCTACATGACAGAACATCTATAAGATTGAGTTATACATGTAGTTATGACCACTTGGATATATAAACATAGAGATAGAAGTGAATTTAGTAAAACTAGTAAACTGTTTTGTGAGAATCAGATTGACCTTTACTGATTATATGAATTTTCTGTAATTACTTAGTTAGAATTGGACTTCAAATCCTTAATGAAAATTGTAGAACACATCTTAAGGAATAACGTGTCAAAATTTGAGATTAAATGGATAATAATTGATTAGTAAAATGATTTTTCTTTGTAGATATAAAGTCTGGACTCGATACGGGATATTAATAAGGATTATGTCGACTGTTACTCTTAATACAGTGAGAACTAGACTTAAGTTTCTTCATGGAAAATGTTAAGCTATGTCTTAAATATAACATTCTAAAATTTGGTAGTATTTTGACAAGTATTGATATGTCTTTCATGTTCGAAACTAAAACTGTTCATTTAGCTAGTGTACTGTTTGAATCCGAGAACACATATTAGGTGTAGCATCTTATATATTAGACTTGTATGATGAACATAGAGTCTAATAAACCTTATAATAGATGTTAGTTGTGTATGAGTAAGTCTCATATGTCAATTGATGTATAAGTGCATATAGAATCATGCGTGTGCAATGAGTGCGGTGCATAGTGCTTGATTATGGGATAAATATTTGTTCAGCATGGTATGGGACAATGTCGTAATGGATTTTATCTTATAATTTGGACATGCACGTGTGCTAGGTTCATGAGAATTAGATGGATACTTTAGAGCCTTTTCTTTTGCATACGATATATGCATTAATCAAAGGTGTGGTGGTGTGAAACGTGTGCTTAAAAGAGTGAATGAACCCATCGGTACAAAGGTATCGGTGATGCCCCCGGAAGTTTGGGATGCCCTTGTTGTGTGGTCTTGGATGCCTCGGTAAAGAGATACCGGGATGCCTTAGAGTGAGATGTCCCTTGTGTGTGATCAAGGATGCCTCGGTTGTGTGATACTGAGATGTCTCGGAGTGAGATGCCCCTTGCTGTGTGGTTTTGGGAGGACCTCGGTTGTGTGATGCCAAGATGCCTCGGAGTGAGATGCCCACAATTAGAGATGTTGTGGAAGTCTGGATAACGTACTTTTCGGAAGTGACTCGATCAGGCCGGTAGAGTATCGGTTGTGACTGATTCAAGGGTGGATCATATGCACACTAAATATAATTCTATTTGGCGAGTGAGTTCATCTATTATTGTTGCATTGCATCTTGATGTGAGATTGAGTTTGTGATGGGTAAGTATAGAAATGGATGCATATAAGGTGATTTCTTACATGATGTATTAGTATTGTTTATGCTTGTGATATACTCTCTTAGTATCCCAAATTGTTTGATGATTCACTTGTAACTTTGATGGCTATGGATTGTTTAAGTTAGAGTTTTATCATTCTTTACTGGGCAAGGTTGTTTGCTCATACCTTACAATTTCAGATTGATAGCATGGACGTACTGCCAGTAGCTCGATACGGGGTGGTAGCACACCTCGATGTTTCTTTTCATGATGTGTATGATCTCGACATTGACATGACTTTTTCCAAGTATGAGGCTACCCTTTGGATGGACGATGGTAGAGCTGATTTGATTCCCCTGAGGTTCGTGGCATGGTTCATCAACCATGAAGGAGAGATATTAGGTCTTTTACCCTTTGGTGCAGGTGGACCTGGAGCTGGGATGGATGGTGCTTTGACGCCAGTGATTGTGTGGAGGCCGGAGGATAGTCTTTTTTTTTTTTTTTTGTAAGACGTGGGCTTGTGTGGGAAACTCGTGGAGTAGACACCCTCACCCATATCCCTGGCTTTTGTTGCGCCTTACTTTTGTTTTGTATATGATGTATATATATAGGTGATGAACATGGAAAAGTTCAGGTTGATAACTTTTGTAAAGCCCCGATGATGGTTAAATGAAAGGAAGCCTTTTATGATCTTGTCTATGTGCATTGCAGGATAACCTTATAATATAAATTTAGGATTTTAAATAATCCATGTTATACATGCTAACCTTCAATGGTAAATACTATATGTTATTGAAAGGATGTTACAAGATTAATAAGATATCAATAATAATTATAATTCCGCTTGTGCTTAGTACGTGACGCCTTGGGACGTCACAAAATGTGTCAAAATTCGTAAGTCCAACGGGGCAGCAACTTTTGGGCCTCTTTAATGGCTTGTTGGGGAAGTTTAGGTGTGCAAATGGTTGAGGATTGAAGGCAGCAGCTGGTGAGGCATGTGTGATGATGAAAATGGGATATTTGTGTGGACTTTGAAGGCTTTTGGGTGCCCTTGCTTCAGTAGCCACCTTCTTCTACCTTGAACCTCCTTTCTCAATTATTGAAGTCTTTTGTAAGCTAAAAATTACAAAGAGAACCAAAGAAGCTAGCCCCTTGCCGTCGACCACCCTTGCTCACCGTTTGATTGCTGCCTGTCTGCCTATCATGCGCCCGAGCTTGTTGGTCGCCTGTCATCGTTCCGCTCGTCTCACTCCAATTGTGTGTCCTCGTGAGCCCTCAAGCCGCTGTCCAGTTCTGTCAGACCTCCACCGTCGCCTTCCTACCGCCCCCAACGTCCCCAAGACTCACTGCAGCCACTACCGTCCCGCTGTGGCCGTTCCAGCTCGTCCAAGCTGCTCGAGTAGCCCTTTTCGGCCCTTGGACAGAGGCCGAACCTCATCTGTGGGCTGAGACTTCTAGGTCCATTTTAAGGCCAGTCTGGACCTTCGTTAGTGTCGTCGCAAGCTTGGTTGTCGCTTGCCTCCATGTCACCGTCATCGTGAACTCACCAGATCGCAAAATCGGTTAACTTACTTGCTAAACTGTGCTTATGGATTAAATGGTTAGTTAGATTAGATTAGTGAATTAATTGTTTAATTATACATGTTAGGTGGTTATATTAGATTAATTAAGGCTTAGATAGAGTGTAGTAGTTATCTAGATAAGTGCATTAATTTTCTAGACCCGTTTAGGTGGTTAGATTAGAATTTTCGGTCTAAGTTAGTAATTATTGTATTTAATTGCATTTATTGAATTATTTTTGTAATTTATTTAATTATTTATTATTTTCCGGAATTATACCGGGATAGCAGGAGATCGGAATTTCGTGTTGATTGCAGTGGTGTGTTTAGTTTATGCAATTGAGTGTTAATTTGTGCATATTGAGTGGTAATTGGAATTTTGGTTATTTATTCCAAAATTGTGAAATTTTGGTTTTTTATATAGTTTTCTCGGGTGCCTAGTTTTGACACCAAAAATGGTTTTAAATACTATATCAAATAATGAGATTTTAAAAGGAAAGACATTAATTTTTTTGGTTCGATCTGACCATGTACCCACATATGATTATTTTCACCGGGTGTTTTTAATACGAAGAAAATGGGCCAAGCGCACTATTTTAATTGATACATTTGAGTGCAATGCATGGTGTCCTTGGTTGTAATTGAATGATCTCGTGTTGGTTATGAGAACCCGTCACGAGTGTTTATGCTGGACGCTGCTCCTATATGGGATGCCCCTAGACAATGAAAGCCGATTGCAGTAGATTATGAACCGATGCTTATTCAGGATTGCCGTCTAATAGAGACATTGTCATGCTCAATGGGTTGAGACGACACCTGTTTACGCCAGAAAATTGCTGAACGTCAAGTAGGCTGTGCCTTGGGGGCCGTAACCAATTGGCATGTGTGATAGATTGACATAGACGCGTTGAATTATGGAACAAAATTGTGTGGCACGGTATGGGACATGTCATAACGATTTTACCCTAAAATCATGACCCCTGTGATTGTTTGAGATTAAGTGAGTGCTCCAATTGATGTGTGCATCTATTATATGTATCTGTGATATGAACTGCACTGACATGCAGAAAGGAACTAAGGCAAGGTGAGTCATCTGTGATGTGTGATTAGATTACCTCTAAGTGTATTTCCTTCCCAGTTCTGGTTTAAAGGGTGAACTTGCTGAAACATTGTCTTACCGCGCTGTGGACTCAATCTTTTTAAGTCCTTAGATGGTGACCCCTTCAGTACGTTTTGGTCAACCTTGGAGGGTAACTGAGCTAAGTACTGACTTCCCTATTCCCGGGAGCGACTAGGTCTGTGAGCTCTTGATGACTACCGTCTAGGTTGATGAGGGCCTACCTCAGAGGGTACCTCATCGATTTAGGGCGTGGTTTTGTCACGGGCTCAATGGATACCGAGTCGATCCCCTGTAGGGTTTTGAGATCTTAGCTATGGTGGTAGACGCTGCTCATGGCGAGGGTGCAGCTGACCCTCTTGATGGGGTTGTGGAGGACCCAGAACCCTCATAGGCCTCGAAGATTTTGGATGGGGATTCGTGTGCCTAGATGGCTTGTTGACCCCTTCTTTTTGTAGTAGGCTTTTGGTCGTTGACTTTTGTATGTAAACCGATGTGTTTATAAAAGTGCTTTGGTTATGAAATTGTTTCTTACTTTTCTATCTTGTGTTGATTGTTGTTAGGGGATTTGTTTATTCACTTCCACATGTGCATTAAAATGAATGGGTTGACGACGAGTCTTGGGACGTCGCAAATTTTATCAACCACTGAGGGATTGGCACGTGCTCGAAGTTCGAGGCATGACATCCCCGCCCCGAGTGGTACCAGAGTTGGTCGGTAGTTGAAGTGATAAGGTGCGATGGGTTCTTGGGATAGTTAGTAGGAAAGGCCTTTTAATTGTGCGGATGCATGTGATTGATAACTATTTAGTAGATTGCTTTGTGGGGATCACTTAGTTTTTATTTCTGTATGAAATTGGGAACAAGTTCTGTAGAAAGTCTACATAATGAGTGATCAGGAGTAGAGGACTTCTAGGAAGAGGACCATTAGACTAGTGACTTGGGGTAGGACGCCGATCAGGGTCAGTACCCGAGGTGGTCCTGGTAAAATGTCGGCTTAGGCCAGTGCAAGTAGAGTAACATCACCTCCAGTCGGTGCTGGGGTAATAGCCCCTGATGATCCTAGAACAGATGGGATCATTCGGGTGCTTGAGACGCTTGGGAATGTGGTAGGGCAACAGGTCCAAAATCAAGCTGCCCCCTTGCCACCGCTACAACCGCCATTACCACGGCCGCCACTACTACCACTAATGCTGCCACTGATGCAGTAGCTGTTGTCGCTGCTGCTACCGCACCTACCAAAGTTCCACCTAGGAACGTGGTTGTTGAGAGAGAGAGGCCGATGCACAAGCTCGTGGAGTAGTTCTTGAAGTTGAACCCGCCGAGCTTCACTAACGTAGGAGACCCCGAAGCTGTAGCCCTCTGGATCAAAGACTTGGAGAAGGCATTTCCACTGCTAAGGTACATAGAGGAATAGAAGGTCGTCCTTGCAGTCTATCAGCTGCAGGGGAACACAAGCACTTGGTAGAGGGCCACCAAAGGAATAGTGTTCCCAGAAGGTGTGGTTCCGAAGTGGAACGCCTTCGTTGAAGTGTTCAACGACAAGTACTTTTCTGACAATGCTAAGGAATTGAAGATGACAAAATTACAGTTCCTTTGTCATGGTACGATGACAGTAGATCAGTACGAAGCGAAGTTCATTGAACTATCGCAGTATGCCCCCAGACTAATCAAGGATCCGGTAGACTGAGCAAGGAGGTTTATAGATGGGCTCAAACTGGGAATTGAAGAGTCTATTGGTACCATTCAATTTGAAGGACTACAACGACCTGTATGAAAGGGCCCAACTGATAGAGAGAGACCAGAACGAACAAGCCGCCACGTCTGGGTCAAGGTTCAGGTCAAGTAAGGATGGAAATAGTTTCGGGAAGAAACCTATGACTGGAGGAAGGTATCCTATTCCGCTCAACAGGAAGGGTGGGATAGGAAAGTCAGCGCTAAGACAGAATGGTGTGCATCATTTATGCAAAAGATAACATGGATCAGCCCCATACCATTCTAGGCCGGGTGCTTGTTTTGAGTATGGCTAGCAGGGTCACATGGCCAAGAATTGTCCTAGAAGACAAATAGGACCGCAATTGCCACCGCTACCACTGATGGGTCAAAATAGAGGGTTCGCGTCGCAGATTGCATAATAGGGTGGACCGAACAGACCTCCAGCGCAAGAAAGAGTGTACGCCATCACTAAAGGACAAGCTGAGGATTCACTTGATGTGATCACAGGTACGGTCTCGTTGAATGACCATGTTGCTTATGCTTTATTTGACCCTGGTGCGACTTATTCGTTTATAGCTGAACAATTTGTTAAGTTGGTAGGATTGAGTCTTGAGTTGTTTGAGTCAGTGGTTAGCATATCTACACCATTAAAGGATAAGGTGTTGTCTATGATGGGTTGTCCTGGATGCAAGTTAGTGATTGGTGAGCGAGATGTGAGGATAGATTTGATAGTCCTGGCCATGCATGATTTTGATGTGATAATTGGCATAGACTGGCTGACGAAGTAACAAGCTAAGACGGACTGCTATCGTAAAGTGATTTAGTTTAACCCGTTAGCGGGTGAAAGTTTTGAGTTTATTGGGAGTCAAGGAGGACCTTCGATTTCCTTAATCTTGTCGCTTGAGGCAACCTGTTTGTTAGACAGAGGTTGTCAAGGTTACTTGGTAACTATCTTGAATACAACAGTTGAGGAGCTAAAGATCGAGGACACCGTTGTAGTGCAAGAGTTCCTAGATGTGTTTCCAAAGGAATTACTAAGCCTGCCACCAAAGAGGGAGATAGAGTTCGTGATCGAGTTAACCCTCGAGATAGAGCCAATATCTAACGCTCTTTACCGGACGATGTTGTTAGAATTGAAGGAACTGAAGGTGTTGATGCAGGAATTGTTGGATAAAGGATTCATACGTCTTTGGGCATCACCTTGGGGAGCACCAATTCTGTTCATGAAGAAGAAAGATGGTTCGTTGCACCTATGCATCGACTATTGGCAACTCAACCATGTGACGATTAAGAACAAGTATCCACTGCTGAGGATCGATGACTTGTTTGACTAGCTGTAGGAGCGTCAATATTTTTAAGATCAATCTAAGGACAGGGTACCATTAGCTGAGAATCAAAAAGGAGGATATAACGAAGACAGCATTTCATACTCGATACAACCATTATGAGTTCATTGTAATGCCGTTTGGTATGACGAACACCCTAGTTGCTTTCATGGATTTGATGAACCAGGTGTTCAAAGAGTATCTGGATCAGTTTGTGATTGTGTTCATCGACGATATCCTGGTGTACTGGAGAAGCCTTGAGGAGCACGAAAGTCATTTGAGGATGGTGCTTCAAACACTAAGGAATCATGAACTGTACGCCAAGTTCAGTAAGTGCGAGTTTTGGTTAACTCATGTAGCATTCCTAGGTGACGTGATTTTAGGCGAAGGAATCTCCACAGACCTGACCAAGATCAAAGTAGTTATCAACTGGCCAAGATTGATGATCATGACAAAGATCAGAAGCTTTTTGGGATTGGTAGGATACTACAAACAATTTGTGGAAGGGTTTTCAACATTAGCTTTGTTGTTGACTCGACTACTGAAGAAGGAAGAGAAATTCGTGTGGATAGACAAATGTGAGCATAGTTTCCAAGAGCTTAAACAGAAGCTGACTACCACACCCGTGTTGACGATTTCATCTAATCCTGGAGGATACGGGATCTATAGTGATGCGTCGTTTAGAGGATTGGGTTGCGTATTAATGCAGCATGGCAGAGTTGTTGCCTACGCATCCCGTCAGTTGACACTTCATGAGTTGAATTACCCGACGCATGACTTACAACTCATAGTGATTATTTTCGCTCTGAAGTTTTGGAGACATCATTTGTATGGAGAAAGATTCCAGATCTTTACAGACCATCAAAGTCTCAAGTGTCTATTTTCTCAAAAGGAGTTGAATATGAGATAGCGTCACTGGATCGAACTCCTGAAGGACTATGATTGCGACATCTTGTATCATCCTGGAAAGGCTAATAAGGTCACAGATGTGTTAAGTTGAAAATCTTCAGTTGCACAGGTGGTGCTCAAGGAGTGGGTTTTACTGGAGAGAGCTTGAGATTCGATTTTCAAATTTGAGGTAGGCCACCTTTCAAATCTTATGGCTACCCTCATAATTGAGACGGAAGTACATATAAGGATCAAGACTCTTCAGCCGACAGACCTAGAAATTTAGAAAATCTTGCAAGAGGATACCGAAAAGAGAAAGGCTGACTTTTCAATTTTATGAAGACAGAACACTAAGGTTTCAAGGACGATTGTGTGTATCTGACGATGCAGAGCTTAAGGAAGAGATTTTGTCAAAAGCTCATATTAGCAGTTACAGCATTCATCAAGGCAGCACAAAGATGTATCAGAATCTGTATCAACATTATTGGTGGTTCAGTATGAAGGCGGATATCGCCAAGCATGTCGCCAAGTGTCTAACGTGTCAGCAAGTGAAGGCACAACATTGTAAGTTGGGAGGACTTTTGTAACCTCTTGAGATTTCCGAATGAAAATGGGAACACGTCACGATGGATTTTGTGACGAGCTTACCGATGAGTTAGATGGGTAATGATTCCATTTGGGTAGTGGTCGATAGGCTGATGAAGTCGGCTCACTTTATCGCAATACGAAGGGACTTAGCCTTAGATAGGTATGCTGAGTTATACGTGCGTCAGATTGTTCGTCTGCTTGGAGTGTCGGTGAAGATTACATCAGATCGAGACCTGAGGTTCACGGCAGCCTTTTGGAAAAGTTTGCAGACCGCCTTAGGAATGAAGCTGCAATATAGTACGATTTATCATCCTTAAACGAATGGCCAGTCTGAGAGGACGATTCAAACCCTTGAAGACATGCTGCGAGCTTACGTGTTGGATTTCAAGGGAAGCTGGGAGGAACAGCTTCATCTTGTCAAGTTTGCCTACAACAACAACTACCAGCAGAGTATTCAAATGGCTCCTTTTGAAGCGTTGTATGGCAGAGCGTGCAGAACGCTAATGTGTTGAGATGAGGTCGGAGAACGAAAGATCACAGGCCCAGAGTTGGTTCAGGAGTCAGTGGATGCAGTTGCCGTTATTAGAGACAGATTAGAGACCATTTAGAGCTGCCAGAAAAGCTATATTGATAAACGTCGAAGACCATTAGAATTTCAAGTTGGTGAGCACGTCATTCTGAAGGTGTCACCGATGAGAAATACTTTGTGCTTCGGCAAAAAGGGAAAGCTGAGTCTGAGATACATTAGTCCCTTTGAGATTCTGGAAAGGATAGGGACTCTAGCATATAGTCTTGCATTATCATTGAGGTTGACGCAAGTGTATGATGTCTTTCACATGTCGATATTGAGAAAGTATGAGCCTGACTCGACCCACGTGCTAAATTTGAAGAATTAGATGTGGACGACAGGGTGTCGTACATGGAAAGACCAGTTCAGATTGTAGATCGGAAGAAGCAGATTTTGTGCACCAAGACAATCCCATTAGTTAAAGTGGTATGGCAACATCACGGCATAGAGGGAACAACGTGGGAAAGTGAAGATTTGATGAGACAACAATACCCCCATCTTTTTGTTTAAAGACTTGTAATGGTTTAAATTTCGAGGATTAAATTTTTATAAGAGGGGAAAAGTTGTGACAGCCTGATTTTCTAATTCAATTTTCGATTGAATAAGTTGAGCTTTTCATTGACATGCCTATAGTTCTTTTCGTTGAGCTGATCACTCATGGGATAACTTGTCTATCAAGTTAAGCCGTTAAGGAATCTAAATGCAATAGACTTAAGAATTCAATTGGGAACCGACTGTTCGATCGTGCTCATCTATAAGGGTCATTACTGCACTGTCAAAATCGATCAAAGACCGGAGATAGGCCGATTCAACAGAGGGATGTGATTAGGGTGTGGGTGATTATACTTGATTGCAAAATTTCTGTCGAACGGCACTAAACCGATTTTTTTTATCATTTCTATACTCTGTGCTCATATGCGAAACCTCTAGATTTTCACGACAATCGAGAGTCACCAATGTGTCAAAGATGCACAACGTGGCTCGAAAATAATCGACCATGGGTCAATTGCACTCAAAATTCCTAAAAGCTACTTGGTAGGTTAGGTCATACTAAAATTGCGCCAGATTGAAATTAACCGCGAATTTGAACATGATTAAGTTCTGTCATATCACAATTCATTTTAGGAGCATTGACTCACCCTTCAAAGATTGTTTTACAAATCGGGATTTTTGGCGAAAATTCATAGTTGGGCCGTTTTGGACCAAGAAAAATAGAGGGCCGTTTTTTGTCGTATTTTTGACTGTCAAGTTGGTTTAATTGACGAGGAAAAACCACAAAATGGACAAAGGCACCTTGGCTGAATTTTTGGGACATAAATTGGGTTAAATTTGGGAGGAATTGAACCTAATTTGGAGGGAAATGTGTCAAAATTCGTAGGTCCAAGGGGACAGCAACTTTTGGACCTCTTCAATGGCTTGTTGGGGAAGTTTGGGCGTGCAAATGGCTGAGGATTGAAGGTAGTAGCTAGTGGGGCATGTGTGATGGTGAAAATGGGATATTTGTGTGGACTTTGAAGGCTTTTGGCCCCCTTACTTCAGCAGCCACCTTATTCTACCTTGAGCCTCCTTTCTCCATTGTTGAAGTCTCTTGTGAGCTAAAATTCCAGAGAGAACCAGAGAAGCCAACCCCCTTATCGTCGACCGCCCCTGCTCACTATTCGATCGCCACTCGTCTGCCTGTCGCATGCCCAAGCCCATTGGTCATCCATTGCTGTTCCACTCGTCCCGCGCTAGCAATGCATCCCCGTGAGCCCTTGAGCCGCCGTCTAGTTCCGCCAGACCTCCACTATCGCCTTCCAACCGCCCCTAATGTCCCCAAGACCCGCTACAGCCACTACCGTCTCGTTGTGGCCGTTCCAACCCATCCAAGCCGCTCGAGCAGCCCTCTTCAGCCCTTGGACAGAGGCTGAACCTCAACTGTGGGCTAAGGCTTCTAGGCCCGTTTTAAGGCCTGTCCGGACCTCCGTTGGTGTCACCGCAAGCTTAGTTGTCGCTCACCTCCACGTTGTCGTCACCATGAACTCACCAGATCACAAAATCGGTGAGTTTACTTGCTAAACTTTGCTTAGGGAGTTAATGATGCTTAAGGGGTGATTAGTTTAGGCTAATTAGGGATTAAGTGGTTAGTTAGATTAGATTAGTGAACTAATTGTTTGATTATGGATGTTCGGTGGTTAGATTAGATTAATTAAGGCTTACATAGAGTGTAGTATTTATCTAGACAAGTGCATTAATTTTCTAGGCCCATTGAGGTGGTTAGGTTAGCATTTCTAGCCTAAGTTAGTATTTATTGTATTTATTTAATTATTTTTGTAATTTATTAATTATTTATTATTGTCGCGACCTAATTTTTCCGGGTGCACCACCTAGAGTTTAGGTTAATGGACTGCCAAGCCTAGACTTAGCTCGAGCCCTCCCAGGCCCATACCAATTCGCGACTTAGGGTTCAAATTTTTAAACATGCAGATGAATTTTACCTAGGACTTGTCACTAATCATTTTCTGGTAGGCTAATTAGACACCTAAGTAAAATAATGGGAGAATTATTTTACTCCTACGAACCAGAGACTAAGGGTACGGGGACTTGGTTACATTAGACTTCTCTAATACCCTTTCGGTACCATTTCTTTTATTTTTTTGAAAATTTTTTATGCGGGCAGCTGATTTATTTTAACCTAAATTACTATCATGGAAATGTGGTGACCACACGAGTGCTCATCCATTATTAAAATATTCAAAAAAAAATTACATCACACAAAGCAAGCAATCATTTTTTTTTGGGTTTTTCTTGAAATTATGATTTTATCACATGACATGCATTTTAACTAAATAACTAATTTCCTAATATGCAAATTCTAATTAAATGACCATATTATGCAAATTAATTAACATGCACCTAGTATTTTTGTATTTTTTTTATTGAAATTCAGAATTAATAAAAATCCTAATTGAACTATCTAAAATGAATAATTTTCTAATTCACGTTTGGGATTAATTTGAATTAACCCTATTTTGACTTAGAAAACTATTTTTTTATTTTTATTTTTAAATGACAACTTTCCTACAATTATAAAAGAAATTATCTAGGTCCAATCCTAATCTGTTTGAAAAAAAGGTTTCTAAGAATATAATCCTAAAAAAAGCAATCCTAATTTACTAAACCTAAAAATGCAATTGTGATTTACTAAGCCTAAAAATGCAATTTAATTTACTAAATCTTACATGGCTAATTTACTAAACCTACATGTCTAACTTAAATCTATATATCTAAATTACTAAACTATGTGCTCATGCAAGGTTTTGATTTTTTAATTTTATGATTTTTTCAAGGCAAGTAAATATTAAATTTAAACTATCAACAAAATAATGAATTAAAATAATCGAAAAAATAACCTATTGTCTTACGGGTCAAATTAACGATTATTCTAACCCTAATTATCATAACAAATCAAAATAATTAAAAATCTAGTCCGAAGTCTTACGGACCAAATTAAATAATTATTGTGATTTAACAATTAAAATTCCACCAAAAAGCCCAAAAATTAATATAATTAAAAAAATAATCCGATGTCTCTCGGATTAAATTAATAATTACAATAATTCCGGACGAAATCCTAACGGATAATGCCTACCAAAATGCACAAATATTAACATTGACAAACCATATTATGACTTAAACAATAACAACAAAATTTAAAACACAATAAAATAACATAAATAGGCAAAAGAAAGAAATAAAAATAAAACTAAAAATGAACTACCTAAAGGAAAAATGTAGGGAGGCAGCAGCGTGGTGGGGGGTGGACGTGCGACGGCGAGGCGCGTTCGGAACGGGGCTCAGGCGGAGGCGTGGGTCTGGTGTCGCGGTGGTGCACGGAGGCGCGGGCGTCTGCGGTGGGAGAGCTACGGGCGTTGCTGGTGCAGGCACGGGTCTCCTGCGGTGCTCGCAGCGCGGGTTGCTGCAGGCTGTGGGTTGGTGATGTCGGGGCTCACCGGTACGGCACGACAGTGGTGCGGGTTGCTGCGGGTCACGAGGTTGCTACGCGGCGATGCTCGCGGGTGCTGGTGCGCGGAGGGAGCGGGGCGCGGTGATGAACTTAGGCTACCAGCGAAGGGAGAGCAACGAACGGGTGAGCTACTTCAGAGTAGGCGTTCGTGGGTCAACAGCGGAGGCGGGAGCGGCAGATCTGGACGGAGCGGGGCCGGCGGCGTCGAGGGTTGAGGCACGGTGCTACACGTCGGGGCGGACTGTGCGTCGGAGCGGCAGCGACGGAGACGCGGAGGTGGGCGGAGAGGTGGCGGAGGCCGGCTGCGAGCACCAGCGATGGGGTTGGCGCGTGGGTGCTCGCGGACGGGAGGCCGGTAAAGGGGCGCGACGCCCACACGAGGAAGACGAACTGTTGCTGTTTTTGTCTTTTCCTTTCTTTCTGTTTTTTTTACTTGCCGCACGCACCCCTCTGTCTCTTCTCTCTCTGCTGTTGACTTTTCTTTTTTTCTTGTCAGAGAAAGGAGGGAAAAGGGGTTTTCTCTTTGACTAAGATGGACGAAGACTTTTTTTTTTTAGCTCGAGTTTTCTCTCAAATTTTTTTTGGATTCGCGCTCCCCAAGCTCTCTCAAAAATTTCGAATCTCCCTCCCTGTCATGAAAAATAAGCCTCTCTTTTATAGTGATTCGAAACGGCCTCTTCACATGGCATTTCCCGAGTTACCATTTCTTGTCACGTTAAATCAGAGCTATAAATCATAGCATGATTTCGCAATCAGCTCGATTTTGCTCGGATTTCTTCCAATTTGCAAAAATTCTTGCCCCTTATTCACTTGATTTCAAAATTGTTGCTGCATTTAACAAAATCTGGACATCCATCAGAATTCCACATTTCCTTGCACAATTCAATCAAATCAATTTCCCCCATTTTCATTTTTTTCCTTTTATTTGTTCAAAATGCAATTTTATTTTTCTAAAATTAGGTGTCAACAGCTGCCCCTCTTTGAAGGTGAGCTTGTAGAGGTTGCCTTCAAAGACAAATTAAGACCTAATTTTAGATCATGCATATGTACTAAATGACTTTTTTGGGTCGGAAAATGAATTCCATTTTTTTAATGCAATTTATAAGATGCAAATAATAAATGAGCCTATTTTGAAATGCACTAAATGACCTTTTTTTTTTGTTTTTTTTGTTTTTTTTTTGTTTTTTTGTTTTTTGAAAATAAATCCTATTTTGAAATGAAATCTATATGATGCATGAAAATACTAATGTAAATAATAAAGGAACTTACCTGGAATAACTTACCTTCAAAAAGGGCAGAGTAACTCAAGATAACTGGTGTTACATGTCCAGGACCTGTACCATTCTACGGTCGCCCAGAATAGTAACATGACTTCACAAAGAGACTGCTTTCCCAAGACCCGTACCATTCTATGGTCGCCTAAACGAAAAAAATGTTTTCTAGGACCCGTACCATTCTACGGTCGCCTGAGTGGTGTCTAGGACCTGTATCATTTTACGGTCGCCTAAACGAAAAAAAGGTTTTCCAGGACCCGTACCATTCTACGGTCGCCTGGGTGTTGCCTAGGACCCGTACCATTCTACGGTCGCCTAAATTGCGATTGATTTTCAGGACCCGTACCATTCTACGGTCGCCTGAATGAGGAAATTTGTTTTTCAGGATCCGTTCTATGCTACGGTCACCTGAATGGAGAAATTGCTTTTCCAGGATCCGTTCTATGCTACGGTCACCTGTCAGAGCAATAAGTGTTGTCAACGACCCGTTCTATGCTACGGTCACTTTGACGAAGAGATTTATTTTTCAGGATCCGTTCTATGCTACGGTCACCTGAATGGAAAAATTGCTTTTCCAGGATCCGTTCTATGCTACGGTCACCTGTTAAAGCAATGAATGCTGTCTAGGACCCATTCTATGCTACGGTCACCTAGACTGAGGTTTTGTTTAGCTAGGACCCGAACCATTCTTCGGTCGCCCAACCTTGCGACAGAAATCATCTGACCAGGACCCGAACCATTTTTCGGTCGCCTTAATCAGATTGATTCTGGAGAAAAATCTTTCGGGGACAACTCAATTGAGTGTCAAATGTACTTAAAAGGGAACACTTGCACAGTGACAAATATTCCAGGTATGGATAAAGATATACTTACCTGGTAAAATCTCTGATCTTCGAGGATATGTCTCTGCAAAACTTGATCATAGGAGAAGCAAGATGCATTTGTAATCATAAACATGCATCAATTTAATGGAGGTTCATGATAATTTCCATCAATCTTGCATCATCTAATTTCCATTCTGAATACATGAGTGTCATGAATGTGTCAAATGAGGGACCCTTTGGTCTGAAAGGACTTTTCTCTCATCCTCATTAAAATTGCTATTTTATCCTAACCTTTGATGCAGGATTCTGTCAATCACTCTATCTTACCTTCATCATGCCGAACAAGGGTCCAAGCAATCTCGCAAGTGGTATGATCTTACCAATCGGAGAGGTCTTTTAAGAGGAACCGTAATGTGGGCTTGGTCAATAGCTTAACAAATGGGACTCTTTGAGTCAAGCTTATTTGAAAAATATTCTACAATCATCTTGGGGTTTACAAGTCAAGAAACATAAGAAATGAGGCAGAAATTATCTTACTCACACTCCTTCGAGCGATGCTTTCGAACATATGAACCTTTACGTTAATTTAAGTGCCCTAATCGAAGAGACTTTGTAAGGGACATAATGTGGGCTTGGTTTATGGGTTAAGAAACGAAAGGATGATTAGGCTCAAAAGGTGTTTAGAGGGTAAAGTTGGTGATCATCTTGACACTTCCACTGATTTTCTACCTCAATGTCGAAGATTTTCTTTTGTACTCATTGATTGCAACAGCATTTAAGCTTTTTTCTTTTCTTTTTGTTTTTGTACCGCCTTGTTCAGGGTATGACTAAGCATATCAGGCGTTTTTTCTTTCTTTTTTTTTTCTTCTTTTTTCTTTGGGCATCGGCCTTGCTTTTACCAAGCACACTGCTTTTTCATGCCCCATTTTTGCACTTTTTTACTTTGATCAAAATCTTCATTTTTGTGGGTATTCTATTTTATGCCACTCGAATGTTTTTGCCTTGCCCTAGTGTGGGGGATGATCACCAACTAGGTTTAATATGAAATGAAATTGCAGGCTCAAGTGGGCTATGCAATGGATAAAAGTGTATAGGATAGAGAAACGACTGCTCTTCATCATCTTAAGGCACTTCAATTATCGTACAAGTTACACTACGAAAGCAATACCCGAAGATTGATGCAAGTGTAAGTAAGAAAATCCCTACCATTCATTTCGAATTTGGTCCCAGTGTGGGATGATCCTTGACAGGTGTAACTTTATAAACACTTCATGTGTGTGGGCTCAAAGGGCTAAACAATGGATATACCTGCAGTGTTTAGGATAAGAGAAAAAATTGCCTCTCGTCACTTCAGTTGTCGTACCCTTTGCGAGATCACCCTTTTCCCTGCGGACATGAAAATTTTTCACACAACTCACCAGGGATCAGTGTATGAGACAATGTATGAAATAAGGCTCGCCTTTCGTCATTCCAAAGTATCCCATTTGACACATTGAATTTATCTCATACAATCCATCAGGGAAAATATGCAAGATTTGTAAAACATTTGAACAATTCAACTCATTGAGGCAATTTATTCATCACAGAAATGCTTGTAATTCAAAACATGACATGTCAAAATCTATCATGGATAATACTTCTTGACAGCATCAGAATTAACTGGAGTGGAAAACTCACGATCATCCATTTCTGCTAGGATCAAAGCACCTCCAGGGAGTACCTTCTTCACCACATATGGGCTACTGTAATTCGGGGCGAACTTGCCCCTAGGGTCTGGAAAAATCGGCAACAGCTTTCTTAGAACAAGATCATTTACCTCAAAATGTCTCGGCCGCACCTTCCGGTTGAAAGATCCGGCTACTCTCTGATATGTTTGGCCATGACAAAGAGCCTTCAGTCTTTTCTCATCAATTAGGTTCAATTGCTCAAATCTTTGCTGCAACCATTCTGCTTCAGACAACCCCACTTGGGATAAAATTCTCAGAGAAGGAATCTCCACTTCCACAGGCAAAACAGCCTCCATGCCGTACACCGAGCAAAAGGAGTTGCCCCGGTAGAAGTACGAATCGATGTACGGTATGCCATTAGTGCAAAGGGTAACTGTCATGCCAATCTCGATAATTCTCAGTGTCTTAGCCAAGATCTTCTTGATGTTCTTATTGGCTGCTTCAACGGCCCCGTTCATTTGAGGGCGGTAAGGAGAGGAATTCAGATGCTTGATCTTGAACTCGTTGAACAATTCATCCACAAGTTTGTTGTTCAAATTTGTCACATTATCAGTGATGATTGCTTCAGGGACGCCATAGCGAGCAATTATCTCACGCTTGATGAACTTCACAACATTGCGAGCGGTGACATTTACAAAGGATGAAGCTTCAATCCACTTGGAGAAATAGTCTATTGCCACTAAGATGAAACGATGCCCACTTGAAGCTTTGGGGTTCATCGGGCCAATCACATCAATGCCCCACATTGAGAAGGGCCATGACTCGGAAAACTGATGTAGCTCAGTTGGGGGCATATTTATCTTATCCCCGTGGATCTGGCATCGGTGACAACTTCGTACATGCTTAATGCAGTCACTTTCTAATGTGAGCCAATAGTAGCCTAATCTCATAATCTTCTTGGCTAACATGTGTCCATTCATATGAGGGCCACATACTCCTTCGTGCACTTCTTGTATGATTTGAGTGGCTTCGGCTGCATCTACACACCGCAGCAAGACTGAATCATAAGATCTTTTGTACAGATTTTTGCCACTAACAAAGAATTTTGAGGCCATCTTCATGATGTACTTCCTATCAGTCGAAGTGCTTCCCTCGGGAAATTCTCGTTTTTGAATGTAATTCATGATGTCATAATACCATGGTTTTCCATCAGGTTCTTCAGTCACGATCATACAATAAGCCGGCTTAGGCAAAACTTCTATTTTCAATGGCTCGACTTCCAACCCATCAGTGACTTGCAGCATAGAAGACAACGTTGCGAGTGCATCTGCAAATTGATTATGACACCTTGGCAAGTGTTCAAACGAAATTTCCTTGAACTCCTTTACCAGATCTTCTAAATACTTGTGGTATGGGAGTAACTTAGCATCTTTAGTCTTCCATTCACCTACGGTTTGCAATATGATCAGTGCCGAATCTCCGAACACTTTCAACTGAACCACACCCATCTCGATTACAGCTTGAAGCCCGAGGATGCAAGCTTCATACTCAGCCACGTTGTTAGTGCATGGGAATATCAATTTTGCAGCTACCGGATGGTGTTGTCCATCTGGGGATATCAAGACTGCCCTAGTGCCTGAACCAGACAGGTTCACAGCTCCATCGAAGAACATTGTCCATGAGTCTTCATTTACACTTAAGACACGATCGTCTAGGGAGCGATCCTCGTCATTTGAGACTCCTGAGTTCTCAGCCAATAGATCAGCAATCACTCAACCTTTAACCGAATTTTGCGGCATGAACTGCACATCAAATTCGAAAACTAAAATTTGCCACTTGGCCAACTTCCCCACTAAAGCTGGCCGATCAAGCAAGTACTTAATAGGGTCGCTCTCAGTCACGAGGAGTGTTTGGTAATGCAGTGTGTACTGTCGTAATCTATGCAATACCCACACTAACGTTGCACAAGTCTTTTCAATATCAGAATACTTCAGCTCTAATATAGTGAATTTCTTGCTCAAGTAATAAATGGCCCGTTCTCTTCTGTCAACAGGACTTTCTTGAGCCAACATTGCACACAATGACTCACTATGGATAGTGAGGTAGAGAATCAAAGGATGCCTTGGTGAGGGTCGGACAAGAACTGGAGGATTCATCAAATATTGCTTTAGCTTGTTGAACGCTTCTCGACATTCATCATTCCAGTTGACTCATGCATTCTTCTTCAAAAGCTTAAAGAACGGCTTGGCAATTTTAGAAAGTTGGGAAATTAACCGAGCAATGTAATTCAACCTCCCCAAAAGGCTCCGGACTTCTTTTACTATCGACGGAGGCTGCAACTCGCATATGGCCTTTGCCTTGGATGCGTCAATCTCAATTCCTTTACTGCTCACGATGAATCCGAGCAATTTACCGGACGTTGCCCTGAACACGCATTTAGCGGGATTTAGTCGAAGCTTGAACTCACGAAGTCGATCAAACAACTTCTTCAAGGTTTCGATGTGACTTTTTCCAGGTCGAGTTTTTGCAATCATATCATCAACATAAACTTCAATCTCTTGGTGCATCATGTCATGAAATAATGCCACCATGGCTCAGTGGTAGGTTGCCCCTGCATTCTTGAGTCCAATGGGCATGACCTTATAATGAAAGGTTCCCCACGGGGTGATGAACGCAATCTTCTCCTTGTCTTCCTCTTTCATCCTTATCTGATTATATCCGGAAAAACCATCCATAAATGAGAATAGTTCAAATCCAGCTGTACTATCCACAAGGACGTCTATGTGAGGTAGCGGGAAATCATCTTTCGGGCTAGCCTTGTTCAGATCTTGATAGTCATTGCAAACTCGAACCCAACCATCCTTCTTCATTACGGGGACAATGTTAGCCACCCATTCAGGGTATTGTGAGACTTCAATGAATCCCACTTTCAAAAGCTTCATCACTTCTTCCTTTATCTTCTTCGAGAGTTCGGGTTTAGTTCTCCGCAACCTCTGCTTCTTAGGTGGCACGCCTGGAATGGTAGGTAAGCAGTGCTCCACAATTGATGGGTCTAGCCCTGGCATGTCAGCGTAGGTCCATGCGAAGATATCCTGGTATTCCTTCAGTAGCTGAATTAAGTGCTTGGCCTCGTCTTTTGGAAGATTCGCCCCAATTTTCACTTCTTTGACTTCATCAGCGTCACCTATATTAATAGTGACGGTCTTCTCGGATGTAAGAGCCTTGGCTTTCTGATGTTGCTCCTAGCTACGCTGCACCTCAAAGGAATCTTCACTCAAATCCTCAGGATCGTCATTATCGACACTTGTTGGATTGGATTGGACCATTTCCACATTTTTGCATGCCATAAGATTGTTCCTGAAACATGAAGTAGAAAAATTAGAAAAACAAACAGGGTACACTTTTAAGATTTTTTTTTTCAAAAGATTTTTTTTTAAGGGCATTTGGAAAAGCATTCTTCTTTTAGAACATTTTGACATGAGAAAGCGTGATGAAGCCCAGGCCTCGAGTTCTCCTTGGATTTTTCTTTTGTTTATCGGTTTGGATATCATCACCGGGCTGGTTTGGTGTACCTCATCATGCCCTCAAAATAAAACTTGTAATTTCATTGAAATTCATCAATCAATTACATTTATTGAATGAAAAAAAAAGTGCAACACTCAATCACTAAAAAAAAAAAAAAAAAAAAAGAAATTGAAAACATCTCTTAGAAAATAATAATTCCCACGCAGGGGAATGTGCAAAAACGATAAAAGAGTTACTCTTGTGGGCCGGGGCCCATCTCTCTGGGAGTTCTTCCTCGATGGCTCCTATGAGGACGTCATCAAACAAGCTTATAACTCCCTCCAGCACGTCATTAGAGTTCTCTGTCTCCAGGGGTGTTGAATCATCCATGCCACTCCATCCATCTGGAACTATCTCACAAGGATCAATATAGAAGCTGGGAGGGGCCGAAGACTTCACCAGGTAGTCGAACTTGCCCCTAGGCTGCCCCAGAGTGTCTATTACTTCTGTCTCATCTTGCATCATCCTTGGGGGGCCAGGGAATGTCTCATGGATGCTCGGGGGTAGTGAGTTTTGCCTCCTTCGCCCTTGCTCGAGTGGCGGATTCTGTCTTTCCTGTCTTCGTCCTCCGAACTTTCCCCACCTCTTCCATGGTACCCTAAACCAAAAGAGACGGGACCTCTGAGGGGCTTCAATGGGGCTTCGAATACCCTGACCATTCATTCCAAGACCATTGCCAGGAACAAAACCATTCCCGACCATCACTCTTCCTACCATGAGGGCAGCATCTGAAACTTCAAGAGTAGGTGGTGATGAACCCCGAGAAGCATGTATAGTGGATACCAACTCAAATGAGTGGTAACTTGCCTCGAACTCAGAATCTGGCTCTACGTAGGGGATGGCCGTCTCATGATAAATCCGGTGGTCTTCCTCACCATACACGGTGACTAGCTTCCTTTCGATTACAAATTTCACAGCTTGGTGTAGACTTGAAGGCACCGCTCCAGTAGTGTGTATCTAGGGACGACCCAGTAGGAAATTGAACGTAGTAGGGATATCCAACACTTGAAAGGGAATGTTGAAGGTGACCGGCCCTATTTGAACGTCAAGATGGATCTCCCCGATTACTTCCTTCTTCGTCCCGTCAAAAGCTCGTACCGAAGTCTTGGCAACATGTATCCTGGATAGGTCTACCCTGAGGCGGTGAAGAGTGGCCAATGGACATATGTTTAGAGTGGACCCATTGTCAATGAGCACTCGGGACACATGAGAAGTCTTGTGCTTGACCGATATATAAAGTGCTTTGTTGTGCCCCCTACCCTCAAGAGGGAATTCCTCGTCAGAAAAGGCAATTAAGTCCTTGAGGAGGACCGATCCCACAAATTCCTCCAGCTTGTCTGCCTCGACCGTCTCTGGCACACGAATTTCACTTAGCACTTTCATTAGTGACTTTTGATGCACGGGGTATGTCATCAAAAGTTCGAGTAAGGAGATCTGGGCGGCATCTTCCGCAAATGGTCAACCACGTTATATTCGCTTGCTTTAATCACGGCCAAAAATTCCTTAGACTCCTCGTCAGTGACTGGCTTTGCAGGTTGAGCATTAGCTTGAGCATAGGTCCGCCCAAACCTTGTCACAAGATCAACATCTAGGTCATAAGACCAAGGCACCGCTTTATTGTTGACATACTCATACGGCTGAGGTACCTCTATCACTATCTCCTCGTCAGATGCATCTTCTAATGGGGGCATGTCTGCAGCGAAGGATCAACTTCTTCCTTGAGCGCAGCCTGCTCCTCTTCCCAATCGATGATGATGTGGAAATAGTGGAAACTGTGCGATTACGATCGGCATACACGATGATGCCATCATCCACCATTTTGGCAACTCTTTCCTTCATCAATGATAGGGGGACATCCTCCTGATCCGAATAATATCCTACTCTCACCAGTCCATTGTAGGCATCTGATACGTGCACCTTCGAATTCTGGATGCGGCCGACTTCAGGTACCATAATAGCATTCACTGTACCCTCATGTTCCGGTAACGGATTCTTTTGGACATTCGGTCGAGTAGTTTGGAACGAAAAGGCCTTCGTGTCTAGGAGGTTTTGGATCTTATGTTTGAGGGTGAAACATTCATCAGTCGAATGCCCCAGTTCACCACTATGGTAGTCACACTTCTTTGTCGGGTCGTAACTGCGCGTGCTTTCGTGGTTAGGGCGCTTTGGTTCAGTAGAAAGCAAGCCTTTCTTCTGGAGAATTGCTAATGCCTGGGATGGAGATCCAGAGAGGGGAGTGAATTGTCTTCTTGCTTGAGCAAATGACTGATGGCCAGTAGTTTGTTGTTGCCTTACATTCATTGGGGCACGGTTGGAACTTTCTTGGCTATAGGCCACATTCACATCCACGACGGCTTCTTTCTCCTTCTTGACAGAGAATCTCTTACTTGATGACTCAGTGAACCATCCTTCCCTTATTCCCATCTCGATTTGCTCTCCCACCGGAATCAGCTGATTGAAACTTTCGACATATGTGCTTGCCATCCGGTTACGGAACTCGGACGGAAGGGTCTTCACGAGCAACTTCATTAGCTCTTTATTGGTAGGCTCAGGAGTGATTTGAGCAGCCAGATTTCTCCACCTCACGGCGTATTCTTTAAATGACTCACTCCTCTTCTTTTCCATCCGCTCCAGGTCTTCTCAGGAAGGTGCAATGTCCATGTTGAACTTGTACTGCTTGGGGAACATATCAGCCACTTCATTCCAAGTATCAAGAAGATTGATATTTTTCATCATGTACCAGTTCAATGCGGGTCCAGTCAAACTAGCATGGAATGATTGGATCATGAGAGGCTCATTTTTGACATGCTGGGCCATGCGTACGTGGTACATCTGCAAATGAAACTTTGGGCAAGATGTACCGTCGTACTTCTCAAACTCCGGCATCTTGAACTTGCTAGGTATCCCGACCTTCTCATAAACCGAGAGGTCGAACGGGAGTGAGCTCGTGACTCTGCAGTTGTTTCACCTTCTCTTCAAGTTTCGCAAAGCGTTCATCCGGCTCCGTCTTAGGGATGTTAACAAGCTTACCCTTTCCCACATTGATTGGGAATGGGTCCTCTTCTAAACCAGGCATGTCGTCATCACTCAATTGGGACTTATCTGCTCACTTAGGGGCAACAATCTGGGGGAGAATAGGTGGCTAAGCTGGATTGACTTGGAATGATTTGAATTGAGTCATTATAACCTCCATGGAGGCAGCTAGCGACAGAGCTGATCTTCCATGTTGGACATACGATCACGCATTTCATTTTGGTCAGCCATTTTAGCTTTTGATCGCATAAGGATAGGCGAACATGGCGGATCCGTCGTCACCTAAAGGAAAATGGTATGATGTGAGAACCAATTGTAAAGATAAGAAAATGGCCCATGACAATGGTCTAGTCGTCTTATTTTATTTAAAATTTGAACCAGACTTCATAACAAGGAACTAAGAATTTAAATTCAAGTCCCTAAACATTGAACTAAAGATTGAAAACACTGAATTAAAAATTGAAATCAAGATCCCTACACATTGAACTAAAAGACAAAAACCAAAACATCTCATTTTATATGCTTTCAAGATCCTAATGCTTTGCGAAGCTTCTTATTTTCAGCTTCAACCATTTCCAATTTCCGCTTAAGATGCTCAATTTGTGCTCGTTGGGTGGGCTTCTCGGTCACATCAGGGACTACTGGGTGCAAGGTGGAAGGAATCCGGTGTTGTTGGATGTAGAACGCCGATGCGTGGTGGATCTCTTCCTCGCCTTTCATCTCTTGGACACCAAAATCTTCTCTGGGTGGCATTCAATCCATGCAGCAATGACCATTTGGATCTCGTTGAAGTAGTGATAGTCCGTACGAAGGAAACGGACTTGGAACAACTCCGTCTTGAGAGGTGGAGGAATTTCTGAAGAGCCTTGTGCGACGGGCCACCCTATGTGGGTAATAGGAAGTAGCACCGAAAGGCCCAGCAACGGGATTGGCCCATCATGCTTGTGGGAGAAACGAGCCTCCTTAACACGGAACCATTTAGTATGCCATAAGAATGCCTTAGGATTAGGATTTTTCAAGAAATTAATCCAACTTGCATACTTTGTTTATCGGGAAAACGTTCCCGAACTTGAAATTTTTGAATGGGATGCCTAAAATCATCAACTTTAAATTGTTTCATAAGGTGCCCAAACCCTCTTATGTGTGAGAAAAACCATATTTGCAAAAGTTCAGGGATGGCACACATGGTCCTTTCTTCATTTTGTTTAAAATGGGTTAATGATGTAACACCCCAAAACCCCCTTGAGGCTATTACAGTCCTATTTACCTATCCTTTGAGAGCTGTATACTCTTAGGCTCTTCTCTTTTTTTTTTTTTTTTTATAATAAATGGTCCCAGCGCAAAATCAATGGCGGAAGCGAAGTAACAACTCTCCCAAAACAACTCGGGCCAATGCACACACAACTATAGGATATGAACAGTAGGAACCAGTTCTTTTATTTATATATCATAAGGATGGATTTTCCTTTGATCCTTTTCAGGGTAATGAATACATCAGACTATAACACATCAAAATCCCAAAAGCATTACCCATCATCAAAGATAACACCTATACAAGTTATACACATAAGCTGTCCGTTCATCCATCGAGAGAACCGGTCTGTCAAAAGGGATCCATCGGTCTTCCCCATCTACGCCTCACGTCCTACCCATGACCAGTGGCTTCAGGTCGCAACGGCATGTCTAAGCTGAAATGTTAGTCCCCAAAAGGGGTGAGTACAACCACTCAGCAAAGATAAAATCTCTAGACTACCCATACCTTGCAATCAAGCACATCGCAACAACATATAAGCATCATAGACAAGCATTTTAATCATCAAGTTGCAGGTCATATCATACTTTCACAAATCAGCTTTTTAACTATGTATACACATTCCATCATGCAAGCCTTTCATAATTTCACAAGAGAATCAGAAAGCTTTTAAAAGATCACAATCATGATCACGGGTGAACAATTCAACCACATGCCTTGACATTAACCTCAAAGCATACATCCATCAAACATGTGTGCTCATAATGCAAGCATTTCTCATGTTCACCTGGTTCATCACTCATACACTTGCACATTAACATCTTTTATACATATGAACATGTCACATCATTCAGCAAACACATATGCCAATATTTCTCCCCATGTGCATGACTCACATGATCAGCTCAATTCATGCTCATGCATAAACACATATGCTAATATTTCACCCCTTGTGCATGACTCACATGATCGCTCAATTCATGCTCATGCATATGATCAACTTTATGTGCACCTTTCACGGTTTCGCAATGCTCATGCATTCATAGCAAATTCTTGCAATTTCAAATGCAAATCCCGGTAAGAACCAACCGGCTTCCGGCCCCCACATACCGGGCATCTCGCACCTAGACGGCGTCACGAGGCATCCCCCGGGCATGTATTCAAAATACAACCGGGCATCCAAAGGGCATCGACTCATTCGAACCTTTGGGCATCTCGCATCCCAACTGGCATCACAAGGAATCCCCCGGGCATGTATTCAAAATACAACCGGGCTTCCGGCACCCCCAACGCTCCGGGCATCCCAACTCCGAGGCCATCCAGTTTACGCACACGGGCTACTTTTGGGCATCCGGCATTTTCACTCCCTTGCCGGGCATCCCGATACTCCCGAAGAATAATCACCCATGTCATGCAATTATCTCTTTCATATGCATGCTCTTATGACATGTTACATGATGTTCAATTTGGCAACAGCAAGCTACATCACATGTCCTCTCTCACAAAACATGGATTTCACTTAAACGTGCCTCGTTACATGTTCCATGCTATTCATGAGCAAAAACAGCAAGCAATGCCATGTATGTTCACTCGCATGACACGAATTTCACTCAACATGTCCATGGAACACAAGCATGACAGCAATGCATACATTTAATCACATTCACATGCCAAAAGTCTACATGCTCAGCCAATGATCTCATCATAAATACAGCATGCACAGCACATGTGTCAAGTGAGTTCAACAATAGATGCCCATTTATCAACCCTACATGGCATGTATACATTCATCTCAAAAGGACACTCCATCAATTCATCGTGCATATTGAAGATTCAGCATGAATACTCATCAAGCACAGTCCACATTATCATCGGCATAAGGTGATCAAGAGAGATGTCCATAAATCCAGCATCAAATCAAGTCCAAAATATTCCCAATGCCTTATATAAACTAATATCAGACATCATAGCTTAAGTTCACATTTAATACAGCAAGTAAAGTAGCCAGTTACATTTTACAATCAACAATTAGAGCATAGAACATCACCATATTCATTCTCGGCCACGTAGTACATATACCCAAAAATTCCAGTTTATACTGTATTCGGGTTTCACAAAGTTAAGACAGTAAATTACCTTCAAAAATTCTAAAAAATTAACATGTTATAGAAAAAGAGTAAATAAACATTTCATTAGAAGAAATTATCTTCAAATTCGATCTACAAATTGTAGTTTAAAAATCAGTAACTTCCAACTGTCATTCAGCTATACACAGTTACACGGCTAACAAAATAAATTCGAAACACCCAATTGCACTCACTCTTTTTATCTCATTTTTGGATATGTTATAGCCAGAACCATACCCTACAACTTCTCTTTGAAGGTCGACATCCAATTCCTCAGAGAAAATATGGTTTACAAGCTCACAAGTCACTGACCCTTTTTCTCGGATAAAATTCCAGTATACAATCCAAAAAAGAAAATTCGAAATCATAAGCTACACTCACTGGAATAGGCTCAAATTTTACCACAAGATACATCATGAAGTCCTCAACAATACATTAGAATACATCGAATTGAGATACCCCACAGAACCACATGAACAACACGCATTAAGCCAACAGGGTTAACTGATACTCTATCCAGCAGCTTCCCGATTTCAACGGCAGAAAGATTCAGGAAATTCACCCAGCTATCCTAGATGAATTAAGCTCAAATTTTAGTATGTGATTACCCAGAATGTCTCCAACATTTCAGTAGAAGAAACCGACTTGAAATTCCCCCTGTAACCATGTGAACAACTAGCAATCATCCAGACGGGTTCACTGGTTCGCCCGAGAACACCCTGTCTCCAAAGAATTCGATTTTCACCCCTTAAATCACCTTCAAAAATTCTCATTTTTGACTATGTTGCAGCTCAGGAAGTGTACAACAACTTCCTTGAAGAAGTCAAGACTCAATTCTCCCTCTAAAACACTCTACCGAAGCATGCAAGCGAACCGCACACACTGGTTCTTGAAAACCCGAACCTACCCGGTTTTGATCTTCCTCAAAATTTCGTCATTTCAGTCGGTAAGCTCACGATTTCTACCTCTAAATCACAACACAAGAAGCATGAGAGGACTAGAAAGATTATCTTGCCTTTGATTTTGCAGAAATTGGTGAAGAAACAGCAAATCCACAGCAGAAAACCCTCTGCTCTCCTTCCTTCCTCGCACGCTGCTCCCTCTCTCCTTCTCTCTCTTTTCTCTTTCTTTCTCTCTTTACTCAGCCGACTCACTCCACTAAGTGGCTGGTTCCCTCTCTCTCTTACACCTCACACACTTACTAAGCAAGGCTAGTCTCTAGGTCTCTCCAAATGAAGACATGTGGCGCCACCTCATCTCTCCTTCCATCTTGCTCGTGCACTTCATGGAGCCATGGCCGAAATCCTCCTCTTGTGGGCTTAATTATTCATTTACTTCATTCCTTTAGGCCCACTTAGGTTTAATTAAATTTAATCTTGGTCCACCAAAGAAATTCACTTGGCCGAAAATTACATATGTAACCATAAATGTATTAAATTCCAATCACTAATAAAATCACACCTCATAGCCACTATGTCCACTAAAATGATTGTCATTGCAATTCAACAAATCAATGTCTAGAATTTCACAATTCAATTAGTCACAATTGCCACATTCCCAAGAATTTCATTGCAATTCAATTGATCATAACCTCTCACCCTGATAGGTTATTAAGATGAAATTGAGGATGCCACAAATGACAAGAAAGTTTCAGCTAAGACCATATTGACATAATTTAACCCATCGCAAACACGATTAACCACCCATGAAATTGAAGGATTAATAGCATTTTTTCGATAAGGAAAAACAATTAGACCAAAAAATGCTAATATGAAAATCCTAGCTTTTGAAATCATTGGTTGTTCAGCAAAACACTTTTCCAAGAATGACAATGGGCATGCATGGCAATTGGCTTTAACAACCTTCTTTACCACTTCGGTGTCGATTTTAAAAAAATGTGATAGTTCGAGAGATAGAATCTATACCGAAAGGTGGCCTAACAAGTTCTTTTTCCAGAGGCATTCCGATGGCAACACTATACTCCTCTAGTGTCGGGGTTAACTCGAACTCACCAAAGATAAATGTGGAAGTTTGTGGACACTAGAAGTGAGGCAACGCTTGTATAGCACTGGAGTGAATGTTGATCTCTAGCAAAGGGAGAAGCCGGGCGATCTTGGCTTTCACATATCTCTGACCTTCTTGATCCAACTGATCCAACCACATTTTGAGCTCTTTTTTGGGAGTGGAAATGATTCGCATGTCGGTTTTCCCCATCGCATATAAAACGAGACTGACGACAAAACCTATTGTCATGGACCGACAAAATTGCAATAAAGTAATTAAATTGCGAAGTGAAAGTTAAACAACTTACTTTTCCCTGGAAATGGATGGCAATCACATAGACACACGTATGAAATGTGAGGCTCAATTTCTACCTAAATGGCTTAGCAAAGTGGAGCTAAGAGGATGATCTGACCACCGCAGTCTCGCGTAACATGTCAGGTCCCCCTAACTCCGGCTCAGTCGAATGGAATACCCAATAATCCTGCAGTCTCGCGGATATGGACAAACACATTCGACACCATGAAAAACTTTCGGGGAAGAAAAGGTCAACCTCCATATAGCGGTCTCGCTTTGGAGGAAGTATCCTTCTCAACACCATCCTAGGAATCCTATCGCAGCCCAGGTCCGGCCGCAGGTTGTGTGTGCAATAGTGTAGTGCTAAAAAGCAGTAAACATGCACAACAGTTTAAAGGCAAACAACATTTCTATAGTTTAAATTCAAACATTCATCCATAACTCCAACCTGCAAGACAAGGGTTAGCAAAGACTACTCCCCTTATACCTCCCATCTGCAAAAACATTTAACACCTTAAATGTTAGGGACGTACCTGGTATCCTCGCTGCCAATCAAAAACATTTTTCAAAAAAAGAAAAATTGGCCTAAGTCCACTAAGAGTTTTAACTCAAGTCCCCAACGGAGTCGCCAAGCTGTCGCGACCTAATTTTTCCGGGTGCATCACCTAGAGTTTAGGTTAATGGACTGCCAAGCCTAGACTTAGCTCGAGCCCTCCCGGGCCCATACCAATTCACGACTTAGGGTTCAAATTTTTAAACATGCAGATGAATTTTACCTAGGAGTCACCACTAATCATTTTCCGGTAGGCTGATTAGACACCTAACTAAAATAATGGGAGAATTATTTTACTCCTACGAACCAGAGACTAAGGGTACGGGGACTTGGTTACATTAGATTTCTCTAATGCCCTTTCGGTACCATTTCTTTTATTTTTTTTTTTTTTGAAAATGTTTTATGCGGGCGGATGATTTATTTTAACCTAAATTACTATCATGGAAATGTGGTGACCACACGAGTGCTCATCCATTATTAAAATATTCAAAAAAAATTACATCACACAAAGCAAGCAATCATTTTTTTTTTTTTTTTTGGGTTTTTCTTGAAATTATGATTTTATCACATGACATGCATTTTAACTAAATGACTAATTTCCTAATATGCAAATTCTAATTAAATGACCATATTATGCAAATTAATTAACATGCACCTAGTATTTTTGTATTTTTTATTGAAATTTAGAATTAATAAAAATCCTAATTGAACTATCTAAAATGAATAATTTTCTAATTCACGTTTGGGATTAATTTGAATTAACCCTATTTTGACTTAGAAAACTATTTTTTTATTTTTTATTTTTAAATGACAACTTTCCTACAATTATAAAAGAAATTATCTAGGTCCAATCCTAATCTGTTTGAAAAAGGTTTCTAAGAATATAATCCTAAAAAAAGCAATCCTAATTTACTAAACCTAAAAATGCAATTGTGATTTACTAAGCCTAAAAATGCAATTTAATTTACTAAATCTTACATGGCTAATTTACTAAACCTACATGTCTAACTTAAATCTATATATCTAAATTACTAAACTATGTGCTCATGCAAGGTTTTGATTTTTAATTTTATGATTTTTTCAAGGCAAGTAAATATTAAATTTAAACTATCAACAAAATAATGAATTAAAATAATCGAAAAAATAACATGTTGTCTTACAAGTCAAATTAACGATTATTCTAACCCTAATTATCACAACAAATCAAAATAATTAAAAATCTAGTCCGAAGTCTTACGGACCAAATTAAATAATTATTGTGATTTAACAATTAAAATTCCACCAAAAAGCCCAAAAATTAATATAATTAAAAAATAATCCGATGTCTCTTGGATTAAATTAATAATTACAATAATTCCGGACGAAATCCTAACGGATAATGCCTACCAAAATGCACAAATATTAACATTGACAAACCATATTATGACTTAAAACAATAACAACAAAATTTAAAACACAATAAAATAACATAAATAGGCAAAAGAAAGAAATAAAAATAAAACTAAAAATGAACTACCTAAAGGAAAAATACAGGGAGGCAGCAGCGTGGTGGGGGGTGGACGGGCGACGGCGGGGCGCGTTCGGAACGGGGCTCGGGCGGAGGCGCGGGTTTGGTGTCGCGGTGGTGCACGGAGGCGCGGGCGTCTGCGGTGGGAGAGCTGCGGGCGTTACTGGTGCAGGCACGAGTCTGCTGTAGGTGCTCGCAGCGCGGGTTGCTGTAGGCCGTGGGTTGGTGATGTCGGGGCTCACCGGTACGGCACGGCGGTGGTGCGGGTTGCTGCGGGTCACAGGTTGCTGCGCGGCGATGCTCGCGGGTGCTGGTGCGCGGAGGGAGCGGGGCGCGGTGATGAACTTAGGGTACCGGCGAAGGGAGAGCAACGAACGGGTGAGCTACTTCGGAGTAGACGTTCGTGGGTCACCAGCGGAGGCGGGAACGGCAGATCTGGACAGAGCCGGGGCCAGCGGCGTCGAGGGTTGAGGCACGATGCTACACGTCGGGGGCAGACCTGTGCGTTGGAGCGGCAGCGGTGGAGACGCGGAGGTGGCTGGCGGAGGTGGCGGAGGCCCGGCTGCGAGCACCAGCGATGGGGTTGGCGTGGGTGCTCGCGGACGGAGGCCGGTAAAGGGGCGCAGACGCCCACACGAGGAAGACGAACTGTTGCTGTTTTTTGTCTTTTCCTTTCTTTCTCTTTTTTTTACTTGCCGCAGGCACCCCTCTGTCTCTTCTCTCTCTGCTGCTGACTTTTCTTTTTTCTTGTCAGAGAAAGGAGGGAAAAGGGGTTTTCTCTTTGACTAAGATGGACAATGACTTTTTTTTTTTTTTTCGCTCGAGTTTTCTCTCAAATTTTTTTTGGATTCGCGCTCCCCAAGCTCTCTCAAAAATTTCGAATCTCCCTCCCTGTCATGAAAAATAAGCCTCTCTTTTATAGTGATTCGAAACGGCCTCTTCACATGGCATTTCCCGAGTTACCATTTCTTGTCACATTAAATCAGAGCTATAAATCAGAGCATAATTTCGCAATCAGCTCGATTTTGCTCGGATTTCTTCCATTTTGCAAAAATTCTTGCCCCTTATTCACTTGATTTCAAAATTGTTGCTGTATTTGACAAAATCTGGACATCCATCAGAATTCCACATTTCCTTGCACAAAAATTCAATCAAATCAATTTCCCCCATTTTCATTTTTTTCCTTTTATTTATTCAAAATGCAATTTTATTTTTCTAAAATTAGGTGTCAACAATTATTTTCTGGAAATTATACCGGGATAGTTGGAGACTGGAATTTCATGTTGATTATAGTGGTTTGTTTAGTTTATGCAAGTGAGTGTTAATTTGTGCAAATTGAGTGGTGATTCGAATTTTGGTTATTTATTCCAAAATTGTGAAATTTTTTGGTATTTAATTAGAAAATCCCAGGTGTCGGGTTTTGACACGGAAAATGGTTTTAAATACTATATCAAATAGTGGAATTTTAAAAGGAAAAATATCAATATTTCTGGTTCAATCTAACCATGTACCCACATACGATTATTTTCACCGGGTATTTTTAATACAAAGAAAATGGCCCAAGCGCACTATTTTAATTGAGACATTTGAGTGCAATGCATAGTATCCTTGGTCATAATTGAATGATCGTGTGTTGATTATAAGAACTCGTCACAAGTGTTTACACCGGATGTTGCCCCTATATGGGATGCCCCTGGACAACAGAAGCCGGTCGCCGTAGATTCTGGACAGATGCTCATTCAGGATTGTCATCTAATAGAGACATTGTTGTGCTTAATGCGGTGAGACGATGTCTAGCTATGCCAGAAAACCGCTGAATGTCGAGTAGGCTATGCCCTGGGGGCCGTAATCAATTGGAACATGTGATTAATTGATATAGACACGCCGGATTATGGGATAAAATTGTGTAGCACGATATAGGACGTGTCATAATGATATGGCCCTATAATTAGGACCCCTTTGATTGTTTGAGATTGAGTGTGACATTCCAATTGATGTGTGCATCTATTATATGCATTTGTGATATGAACTGTACTGACATGCAGGAAGGAACTGAGGCGAGATGAGTCATTTGTGATATGTGATTAGATTACCTCTAGGTGTATTTCCTTCCCAGTCGAGGTTTAGGGAGTGAACTTGTTGAAACATTGTCTCACCCCGTCGTGGGCTCAATCTTTTCAGGTCCTTAGATGGCGACCCCTCCAATATGTTTTGGTTAGCCTCGGAGGTTGACTGAGCTGAGTACTAACTTCCCTGTTCCTGGGAGCCACTGGGTCTATGAGCTCTTGGTGACTACCGTCTAGGTCGATGAGGGCCTACATCAAAGGGTATCTCTTCGATTTAGAGCGTGGTTTCGCCACAAGCTCAATGGATATCAAGTTGGTCTCTTATAGGGTTTTGAGATCCCAACTATGGTGGTAGACACCGCTCATGGCGAGGATGCAGTCAACCCTCCTGATGGGGCTGAGGAGGACCTAGAACCCCCAGAGGCCTAAGAGATTTCAGATGGGGATTCATGTACCTAGATGGCTTATTGACCCCTTCTTTTTGTAGTAGGCTTTTGGTCGTTGACTTTCGTATATAAACCGGTGTGTTTATAAAAGTGTTTTGGTTGTGAAATTGTTTCCTACTTTTCCATCCCGTGTTGTTTGCTATCAGGGGATTTGTTTATTCGCTTCCGCATGAGCATTAAAATGAATGGGTCAGCGACGCATCTTGGGAAGTCGCAAATTTTATCGACCACCGAGGGATGGGCACGCGCTCGAGGTTTGAGGCGTGACAGGAGGCAACATTGTTTAGCATTCCAAACTTGATGTTTCTTGGTGTAATACTTCAAGCAACTGCTTCTTTTCTCTCAAACCTATAACCTCCAACACAACCGACCTCGCTGACGACGTCCTCCTTCTTGGAGTTGAAGTTGGTGCCCTTGTAAATGCGATTCCCGCAGGTGTTGCATCGGATGCTCATCAGAAGAATCATCCAAACCTTAATTTACCAATTCTTGGACCTCCGAAGCCTGGGCAGCTTTAAAGGGTCGAATTCTGGCAAGTAATACTTTTTCACCACCTTCGTTTCCCCTGTCGCCTCCTCCTCCTCCTCCTCCTCCTCCTCCTCCTCCTCCTTCTCTCTCAACTCGAAACCAAAACAAGCTTGTCGACCCTAAATAGAGAGGGTATGAAACAGGCCAGAGTCGAGCCACAATTCGCCGCCAAAAACCTAAAAAATCAGACAGCAATCGAGTCGAGTGGCAATCAGGGAAGAGGAGGACGGCGATGAAGGTCGAGACCCAATGGCGACGAGAAGGAAAGCAGCGCGTGCCCCTACCGGAGGTGGTGCCCAACGGCGGGAAGCAAGTGGTTCGGGGACTGCACGCTCAAGGAGGTGAATGCGAGAATGTGAAAGCTTGATTTTTCCGATTTGTGATTATTATTGGGCTGACAGATTTCTAATGTATTTATATATTGATATAGATGAGGGACTTGTAGATTAAATTAATTCAAATAAACAAAAAGAAAATCACTTATCTGGATGAGTAAGGAAGGCAATACTTAATTTTCATTAAATAGAAAAGTATCGACCACAGTTCAATTTTGCCAATTACCTTGCTAAAAATACCTAAATATTATAAAATTCTTGTATGATTAGAAATCAACAGTTTTAGTCATTCTCAACTGTTCAATTTTTTGTTTATTTATTATTATGAGCACTTAAAAAATTGCTAACTCTTGGTTAATTTCTCCCCATTTATTTTCAATTTCATCGAATGATCTCAAGTCTACATCATGAATTCGATTACACGAAATTAACCTATAATTAAATTAGGTGATTAAATTGAATAGATGCACACATGTCATCTACCAAAAAAAAAAAAAAAAAAACAAGAAGAAGAAGAAGATAAAGTTATTGCCAATATTTTTTATTGAATGGATCAAACCGAACAAGCAGATTTAGCAAGTTCCTTTTTCTCTTGAGCACAATAGTAATTTCCATGATTTTGGTGTAAAAAAACTTAAGTTCTTCTATAAAAGAATTTTGAAATATGGAATCATGATTCGTTTACGTATATCTTTTATGGCATCAATCAATTCACAATAGCGTTATAAATTATCATATTAATACTAACACCATGAGAGAATCGCACAACCTTAGTTAGCTAAGAGCCTAAGGCCACATAAATCATGTATCAAAGTTCCATACCTCGGATGACTTACTCTTATTTTGTTCTAATATCATACAACCATATAGGATCATACAACATACGACATGCACACATGAACTCAAACAAGGACAATCAATACGATGAATTTGGGCAAATGCACTCAACTAATCAAACATAACCTCGTGATCGGCCTTTGATTTACATGTATTACGAGCCATCCTATGACCTCTATCTTTATTAATTGTAGTCATTGATATTTGACCATCCCTTAGGTTCATAAGTGGTGGTCAAGATTGAGTGACTCCTAGAATTAGGGTTTGGGTATATCCATTTGGTTTATCCTATGTACATGCATCGATCCTAGAATATCTATCTAAAAATCACATGCAAAGGAAGTGTGGATTCATGCCCTTAGGTCCTAAGACCTTGATTCTCAATCAATCAATCCATAAAAGTCTCTTGATAGTCTATGCCGTACGTTTGAGACACTCAAGATTCTTCATTTCAAACTTTGTTGCCGATCTCTTTTGGAGTGCGGAGATCTCTTTCACGTCATCCCTTGTGATAATCATGTCATCCATATATATTATTAAAGCATAGAGTATGATCTAAGTTACTCTAGTGAAAACCATACTTCTTCATAGCCAAGTTGAATTGTCCAAACGATGCGCAACGAGATTGTTCTAGACCATACAACAAATGTTGCAAGTTACACACAACCCATGTTTTTTTGGGAAACAGTGTACCCTAGCAAAATATCCATATAAATCTCCTCCTCAAGGTCGCCATGAAGAAAGGCGTTCTTTACATCGAACTAGTGTAATGGCCAGTCTAAATTTGTAGCAAGAGACAATAAGACCTTGATAGTGATTAATTTCGCCATCGGTGAAAGGGTCTCTTAATAGTTTATGCCATATGTTTATGTATATCCCCTTATATCTTTCAATAGATCTGTCCACCTTATGTTTAATGGAGAAAACCCATTTGCAGCTAATCTTTTTTTTTTTTTTTTTTCCATCTGGCAATAGAACAAGATTTCATTTTTTTTTTCTTTAGTGCCTCCATTTCTTCTTTTATCAATTGAATCCACTTCTAATCTGCTAAGGCTTCTTGTATTCCCATTGTATTCAAATGCCTCGAGAGGTTTTGATAATCTCCAAGCTGATACATGATTTGTAATAGGATATTTTGATCTCTTTCCTCGAAATCTATTGAGTATTGATTTGGGGGCTTTCCACGATTATTCTTGAAAGATAAGTAATAATTGATAGAGGTATCCGAGTCATCAAGAGAAGAAGGTGTAGTAGGAGAGCTTACCTCAGGAATATTCTCAAGAGACGAATCATTGGGTACTAAAGAGTGAGGGGGTTAAGCAATTTGTGTAGTACCATCATTGTCAATTCTTACTATTTGCCTAGCTTCCTACTCAATCCCTTGCTCAATATCAATTCTATTCTCCTCACTAACCATTGCTTCACTTTTTCACTCACTAGGCTGCTAGGTTGTCCAGTTTCAATTTGTACTAGAGTGTCTTCAAATACAACACAATCCCACCAATTCTTCCTTTCAAATAGTATATCCCCCCGAAAGGAAGAATTGGATGCTAATAACGATAAAAAAAAAAAAAAAAAAAAAAAAAAAAAAAACTTTTAGATTCCACGAAGGTTACGTCCATGGTGATATAGGTATGCCTAGTAGCAGGATTGTGACATTGATTTCCCTTTTTTTCTATGCCATACCCCAAAAATACACAACAAACTGCATAACGGTCAAGCTTAGTATGTTGATTTTAAGGAAGATAAACAAAAGCAACACATTTGAAAACTTGAGGGGGAGTCAGCAAAATAGATGGTAGACTAACACGGTTGGAAAGAACTTATAATGGAGTCTTGAAATTCAGCACCTCTGAAGGCATCCGGTTCGATAAACATATTGCTATGACTTCAGTATTGTCCTAATATCTATTTAGCACATGTGAACCAATCAAAAATGCACAAGTAGTTTCTAGGATATGTTTGTTTTTCCATTTGACAACTCCATTTCATTGTGGTGTTTGAGTACAGGAGGTTTCATGAAGAAGACCGTGATTCATGAAATAATTTTGAAATTCCTTATCAACATACTCTTCACCATCGTCAAAGCGAAGAATTTAAGTTTTAGCTAAAAATTGAGTCTAAATCATAGCATGAAAAGTTCGACGCATACCAAACACATCATCTTTGTGCTTCAGCAATTATAACAAAGTCATTTGAGTACAATCGTTAACAAATATCACAAACCAACGAATTCCAGAAAAAATAGTAATTGGAGTGGGTCCCCAAACATCAAAATGAATTAACGCAAAGGGAATATCACTTTATTGTAGGCTTATTGGGAAAGGTACACTATGACTTTTAGCCAAAATGCAACTTTCACATTTAAAAGCTAAAGCATGTAAATTAGAAAATAGATCGGGACATAAGTACTTTATAAAAGTGATGACAGATGCCCCAAACGACAATGCCATAGCGAAATTTGTCTCTCCTTGATACAAGTTGAGTGTTGCATGTTATTTGTTGGACTAGGACTAAAATCATCCATGTAGTATAACCCCCTCTCTTAGTACCACCCCCAATGATTTCCATTGTGAGAATATCCTGAAAAGATAAAAAGTAGGATAGATTAGAGCAATGCAATTTAGCTCTTCAGTGGCTTGGCCCACATACATCAATTTATTCAAGAGAGATGGAACCAACAAAGCATTAGATGAAGAGAAAGAAGGTGAGAGAGTAACTGTCCCAGCTCTTGTAACAAGTTGTATGACCCCATTAGCATTGGCAACATTTTTTCATCTTGGTTGGTAATTTTGACAAATTCATTTGAACAAAATGTCACGTGGTCAATTGCTTCCGAGTCAATAATCCATCCACTATAATTATATTGATTATAGCTAAGCAATGCATCACCACAATTACCTTGATTATTGAGAGTAGTTGAATTACTTGACGATTCCACTTGTGGAATTAAAGATAAGTGAGGTTCTGCATTTACCAAAGAAACTTGTCCCAACCTACTATTAGCATCTTTTTTTGTCTTCAGTTTTTTTCCACCATTCTCGGTATCCATGTAACTTAAAGCAAGTTTCACAAGTATGCTTCATGTTTCCAAAGTGTGTAAAGCCTCCTTCTAATTGTGCCTTGGCCTTTGATGTTGTATTCATCTTTCCATCTCCTAGAGAGGAAGAAACGATTTTAAAAATCTAGAGCATCAGTGGTCAGTAAGGTTCCATCTCGACTCCTTTGGAGGCCATGGAACTGGCATGTGTAAATTTTGTGCTTGGTATCATAACTACTTATCTTACATCCTCTCTTCATACATGAGCATAGACTTGTTCAACCATAGGGAATGGTCGAATTTGAAGCACATCAACCCGTATGTTTTCTAGACGATCATCCAACCCATCAAGACAAATATAGACTCCATCTTCCTATATAACCTTGTAGACTCCATATGCACTCATAACCATATTTGTAGCCATATAAAGATGTATTAAAATCATCAGGAGAAAATAATCTTGCAAAAATTTTGAGATTTTTCCAATAACACATGAAAGTATTTGGTTAAATAAGATTAGCATCCAAGAGTACATTTGCAATTGTAGTTCCAAACAAATATAAAAGGTAGTCAACTTGTAATTAGGCATTGGATATGCTGATTTTGACTATCAATTAATCAAGGGAAAAAGTAAAAGGCAGTTGGCTTGTTGTAAGAGTTATAATTGCAGCACATATGATAATACTAATTTTCATCATCAAATATGCTTGATTTACTTTTTTTTTATGTGCTTTACTTTTTTTATGTGCTAATAGATGAAAGAGATTGTTCTATGGCTTAATAGGATGGTGTAACTATTGTTGATACTTAAATTTCGGCAACCCATTAGAAAATTAGGAATTGACTTAGCTCTTACAAAAAGAATTTTCATTAGATTACACAGCATGTATGCATTAGGATGATTTACATCAATATTGCTAAATTTCACTAATTTATTAATAAAAATAATAAAAGAATAACAAAATAATAATTGACAAAATTAGTTTATTTAAAAAGGAGCCGGGCCGGGCCCTGGCTGGGCCGGCTTGGGCTACTCCCCCTCTCCTCTCCTTCCTTCCCGCCCAGGCTAGGCCCATTCTCCTTATTTCTTCTCTGGCCCGGCCCCTCCTTCCTCTCCTCCTGCTGTTCATGCGCGCGACAGAGGACAACATGTTCAAAGGACTGAGGACGGCGAAAACGACCGTCGATTAAAAGGGAAGAACAGACAAAAAAGTGACGGGTCAAACTGTAAATTCGGGGAGGAGCTTAATGCCGCATATCTGTCAAGAGCAGAGTACAGACGGATGGCAGAGTAGAGAGCAAGGGGAGGACCACCGGTGTAGGCCAAGGACTGGCCGGTGTGCGAGAAACCGGGGGGAGAAGGGCTTCCACCTTGGAACGTTCAGCAAGCCGAACTGGGGAGGAGTACTATAAAAGAGGAAGATGGAGAGACAGAGACGACCAAGAGAAAAATGAGGAGGGCGAGAGAAAAAGAAAAAAGGGCTGTTCCCGGTTGAGCGTCGTCTAGCCGCTCTCGACGCGAACCGACGCCCCCTAGTCGACACCATCGAGCCTGCGGCATTCCCCTTCCTCACGGCGTTGGGTTTCTGGCAAGTTGATCTGTCGGTTCGATCGGCCATATTCCCGAGGATCCTAGCTTGGCAACAAAGGAACAGTCGGCTATAGCTCGATTTGTGTCGAGGCCGTCGTCATCAAGCCAGGTAGGGGACTCCGCAGTTAAACACTCGTTCCCTTGAACCCTTTTTGCTCCATCCTATTTTGGTTGAAGGAGAGGCTGTGACCCGGTTTCTTTGGTTTATTCGTGTTTTACTTCTAACCTTTTGGCGTCAAGCGTTTCCTAGTGGTTTTCTTTGAGTTTAGATCTAAGAAGGGTCAATGTCTTCTTCTCGCTCTGTGCCCACTACATGTTCGAGGGAACGCCGAACCAAAAGCGGTCATTTGATTAGTCTCGGATTCCAAATTGTTCCAAGGATCCATAGATGCTTTTTGTCCTGTACAACATTTTTACCGATGGCCAAATACATTTCTTTAGCCAGATTTCATCTCTATGAAGTCTGAACAGCCTCGAATTATCTACCTCATTTTGCCTCTTGCTCAGACATTTCCTTAGCCGGATTTGGAAATTGTTTCCTGGTTTGGTTTAGGGGGTCTCGGTCATGACCGCTCGATGGCAGAATCTGCATGGTGCGATGTACTCATGTATTAGTCTAATGATGAGCCTTGATCGTTGAAGTCCTCGAGCGGTGGTCGTCTTGCATTTTGGTGTGTTATGTCTGGGTTTGTCTTGGGGTATTGGAATAGGGAGGAGACGTAAAAGGGCTTAGGGAAATAGAGGAGAAAACGAAAAAATAGGAAGTGGGCTTGAGCTTAGGATCTATTCGTTTTGCGAGAAAATAATTTTCGCAAAAATATTTTCTGGATTTTCCGATATTCGTTTCATGAAAAATAAACTAGTTGTGGAAATCATTTTCCACCAAGGAAAAAAAGTCTTCTTAAAAGGTGAAATGTCTTGGGGAAAATATTTTCCTTACTCACTTTCTCCTCTCATAACCTATTAGCCCCATTCTTTCTCATTTTCTTTTTAATAATTTGAATTTTAAATTATTTTTTTCTTTTCTTTTTTTCTTTTTTTTTTTTTTTTTTTGGTCCACCTTCTTCTTTGGCCGGTCGTTGGCATGGTTATGGCTGGCGACCAACCACAAGCGAGCTCGAGGCTCCGCGCCGCCGGCCTTGGGCCTCGCCGATCTCTCGCGCAAGCAAGCTCAAGGCTCACCGACCTCGGGCTCGCCTCTTGCCGCTCAACAAATCGGCGAACTAGCGGTGAGTGTGAGTTTTTGGTGCGGCCGAGGTCGGTGAGCTTGAGACGCGCCCTTGCGGTTAGACCCTAATGCTTGCGGATCTCTAGCAAGTGGCGAGCTTGAGGCATGCCGCTCGCAGAGCGGTGAGCCAACGGTGAGTGCGAGCCTTTGGCTCGCCGATCTAGCAAGGCCAAAGGCTGGTGAGCTCGGGCTTGCCTCTCGCGATCAACAAGCCAACACAAGCCGACCTTTGGTCGATCGCCGTAGTCGTGTGATCGGTGAATGGCCAAAGAAGAAGAAGAAGATAAAAAGAAAGAAAAATTTAAAAGAAAAAGAAAAAGAAAAAGTAATAAAAAATCGATTTTTAAAAATATATTTTAAAGAATCGATTTTTAAAATATATTTTTAAAGAATGAAATAATAATAATAAAATTATTCAAAAAAATATATAGAGGAAAATATTTTCCTTACCGTACAACGAAAAATACTTTCCACGTTATTTTCAGTTTCAAATGAACACATGAAAATAATGACATTTTTCTTGGAAATTGATTTCCTAGAAAATATTTTTCGAAATGCTTTGCATTTTCCGTGAAACGAATGGAGTCAATAAAGGTAAATTTGGGTTGGGCTTAGGTTAATTAAATTTGGACTCAGCAAGTTGTAAAAGATTGGGCTTGAATCATTTAGCCCCCTTCTTTTGTCTAGTTGGGATCACTAGCCTAGGCCGAAAGGGCCCGGGTAGATCCACATTTGGACTAGGGCCAGTATGAGTCCCTATTTTCTAGAATAAAAATTAATTTAGAAAAAAACTTTAAAAAATTCTAAAAATTATTCTTTTTAATGTTAGGAAAAACGTTAAAAATTAATTTTTGACTCTTCAAATTTGTGAAAGTGCTCAAACAAATATTATGCTCAAAATTGAACAACCCTTTGAAGCTTTACAATAGGATTGAATATTCATGAAAACAAATGTTGGCTTGTTGATTGCACATTTCCATAGTTCTAATTGTGCCTTTTTAATGCATGGATTGTTGTTTCTTTAGCCTAGTTAGGAATTGAATCTTAGGGCTCACATTGCTATAAAATGCAAGGCACTAGTTGATTCATTAACGTGATTAAGTCCTCAACCCTAGATTCTCAAGTACGTAGCAATAAATTAATTCTCTCATTTCTTTACTTTGATATCTAATTGACGTATTATAAACTGATTAGTGACGACTCATTGATAAAAATAATTTCGCGTTGCGAATTGGTATGAGCTAGGACAGCCCGAACTAAGTCTAGACTTAATAATCTATTAGTCAAATCTTAAGTGGCTCACTTGAAATTAGGTCGCGGCAACTATTAGATCAGAACTTTTGCACAATATACAATTAAGCTTGTAATGGGTTTTTTGGATTGGGCCTTTAAGTTTATTTGTTTTATTTGTATTTGCCCATCAATTTAAAATATTGACGAAAGTGATGTAACATGGCATTAAGTTTCAATTAATTGCCATTCTAGCTCCACAAGTACTATCAGATATAGGAAAAAAAAATGTTAATATCCTGAAAAACCCTAAATTAGTACACATGTGATATCTCGAACTAATTTTTTGACCACAAAAAACTTCAAATTAATATGCTTTTGACAAATTTACTTCAAATTGATATGTTTTTGACAAATTTACCTCTGTTAGTTTTCGTAAAATTTTACTATCAAATTATTAAGTTGAATGACAAGTAACGGTTGGTTAATATACTAGTTTGGGATTTTACTCTTCGTTTGTCATAATTATATAATTTTTGTGATTTTTTGTTGTATTAATCCAATTTAATGGATGGTATGCTTATCACAAATATACTAGTTTGGGGTTTCTAGCGATCGAATAAATTAATTTAGGGTAAATTTATCATAAATATACAAGTTTGAGGTTTTTTATGGTCAATTGGGGCAAAATTGTCATAGGTATATCAGTTTGGGGTTTTTTCATGGTTAAAAAAATAATTTTGGTTAAATTTGTCACATGTGTATCGTTTAAGGTTTTTCAGGGTATTAACCATATATATACATATATATATTTTCTTTGGAAAAGTTCAAACATGCATTACTTGAAGTTAAACTACAAAAATAAAATTATATATATATATATATATATATATATTATATGTATGTACATACATATGGACCAACAAAATCCGGTGATTACTTTAATATTTCTCCCATAATTCCATAATTTTTATTTTATTTTTATTTTCAATCTCTTGTTGAGAGATGCTTTCTTGAAATACTCCGGAGGAAACAAATGTCAGGTTCAAATTACCCTTACAAACCAATTAAAAATACATATATTATCTTTTTTCAATTTTATTCATGACTATTCGGTAGAATGCAATTGTGACTGATTCTTTGTGCTGTCATTCTGAGATATTACTTAAAATCACGGTCAATTACTAAAAGGTAAATTTTCCAAGCCTCTTTTAAAAAAAAAAAAAATTGTCTAAGCCTTTAATTTGTAAAATTTAGGCAGAAATTAAAAAAAAAAAAAAAAGTTATATTGATGACAAAAGGGGTAACAAACTCATAACACAATTCAAGTTCTTTCATCTTAAATGGCAGATTGTATGTCTTGTTGTTAATGTTGTAGAAGTCATTTCTTTTTTTTCTTTTTTTTTTTGGTAAAGAAAACAAAGCAAATCATTTCTTTATCTTTCTCAAAAAAGAAAAAGAGAAAAAAAAAGAATCCGCTCTACAATAAAGTTAATATAAAGTAAATTCCCTTTCTCGATCTTATGATCCTCTCACGGGTTTGGATAAAATCTTTTTGTTCTTATTGGATTAGCTAAGATAATGTAGATCTAAGAGTCCAATAGGTTTGACTATCGTTCTTTATCATATTTATGAGTAATCCTATTATGGTTGGAATATGTGGCATTTTTTTAGTTTGGAATCTATTTGTCTTTCCCACTCTCACTCCAAATTTAATATCTAACTTCAAATTAGAATATATGAACTATAAATTAAGGGAAAGTAAAGTAATTTTTTTTTTTTTTTTTGGGTCAAAAAGCAAAGTAAATTAAGATTTTTTTCCATCATGTCATATTAAGATCAAATTATGAAAAAGATAAAAACGAGTGAAAATACATATTTTTCTAGCCTATTTTTTTTTTCTTTTCTACCAACAATTATTATCTTGTTTTTGGAAATGAAAATTATATTAAGATTAATTGCAATATAATTAGGGAAAAGCAAAGACTGAAAGTGAATGAAGATTTTTTCTTGCCATAAGAGTGAATTGGTATAAGATTATGAAACAAAAAAGATATAAAGCAGTGAGTAGATTTTTCCTTGACCTATTATTATTATATGAAGAGAAAAATGAAAAACAAGAAAGATAAAGGGAAAGAGAGATTATTATAATGTCAAAATGGCCAAAAGATAAATCTACTTCAATGCACAGCTTTACATATAGTATATTAGATTCCCACACTTAAACTAGCCCAAATTCTTGCACAAACATAAGTCCATAGCAAATGGCAACATAACACATATTCAAAGCACACAATCAACCCTAAAAGTCCTTATGAGAAATTACTACATGTTACTATAGGAATAAAGGATCAAATGCAAGAACATACTTATTCCAATCCCAGACAGGAAAGACATTCAGTCAATGGAATCTTCACTGGAATCTTAATAGTAGGAGAGATTGTTCCAGTCACTTTGAATTTGGGCTCTTTAATGTTTTCTGCATCTGTCGAGCTATGGGGGGGGAGTCGCTGAACCACTTGACTCATTGTTGGCCTCTCTACACTGCTTTGGTCCAAGCACTCCACTGCAATCTCAGCAACTTTCTTGATTTCATCTTCATTGGCAGCCTCAATATTTATGACATCAGAGAGGGTCCCGTCCTTCACGGAAGAGATGAAATGAGAGATGACATTGATTGGCTTTCCGAACTTATTAGTAACAAAACTTGTAAGCTTCTTTTCGGTGAGCAACTCAACGAGGACAGCTCCAAAGCTGTATACATCACTCTTAATTGTTAGCTTACCAGTGATTAAATATTCCGGATCGATGTAGCCCAATGTGCCTTCTATTTCGGTGGCTACGAGATGACTATGCTCTGGTGATATAATTACCGAAGTTCCAAAATCAGATATTTTCACCAAGTAATTTTGATCTAGAAGTATATTCACCGACTTGATGTTGCCATGAATGATTCCGTTGGAATGCATTTTCTCGAGCGCAAGTGCAGCTTTTGCGGCTATTCTAAGTCGTTTTTCCCATGATCTCAAGATGGTTGACATTTTGGGATGGATGTGTTCGAAGAGGGTACCATTCAAAATGTCTTCATAAACTAGCAAGGGTATTCTAGTCTCCAAACATATGCCATAGAGCCTCACCACATTTTTGTGTTTTGTTTCCATCACAATTTTAAGTTCATCTTGGAATCCCTTCTTCATTAGAGGCTTGTGCACATCTTTAGGTTTCTTGACCGCGACCTCAACATCCACCGGTATTCTCCCTCTATAGACGGAACCAAAACCACCCTCGCCCAGCTTCTTGCTTTCATTATAGTTGTTGGTTGCTTTTGCTAGCTCTGCCTCCGTAAAGATTTGAACTCCCTGATGTTTCAAGTGCTTTCCTCCATTTCGTTTGAAGTTTATTTTTCTAATTCTCCACTTCCATGTGTCGGAGGCTGAAGCACCAACATATATGCAGACGACGGGCGCAAGAATCACTGGCAAAGAATATATGTTACTAGATTATTGATTCAAGCATGTAATCCTCATATGCTCCACATACTTCATTAAAAAAGATTAATTTCAAACGCACAACCTAGTTAATATATATTTTTAATATAAATATATATTTATAACCATCGCCATTGATTTGGATGGTCAGTCAATCTTTCAATATATAATTGCCCAATTTAATGGTGATAAAAATTGTTTTGGTGACAAATGTGTTATACATATTACGCACTGTGTGACAATCCTTATAGAAGTCCTCATTTGAAATTTGACATGTGTCATTAAATAGTGAATAAGTAATCGAATGAACTCAATTTATTACAAATTATCAGCAACTTCTATAATGTCTTTCCTTGTTCATAATGAAGAAGGTTTGTAAAAAAAGAGAATGAGAAGGCATTTTTAGATCTTTCCATCTATAAATGGTATCAAAACTTGGGGGGAATTGTTTAACCAATTATGCACCTTATAGTTATCATGCTTAAATGCTTTTCTCCGTCTATTCTATTGGTGGAAATTGATGGGTCACAAACATCTATATATATATATATATATATATATATATATATATATATATCATTAGGGGTGAGCATCGGCTCGGGATCAACTTTAGACCTACCCTAGACTAGCCCAACCTAGCCAGTTCTAGTCCAATTCTCAGGGGACTGGATTGGTCTTTAGTCCTTAGTTTTGAGAGACTATGGTTGGTTTAGGTTAGACCAACCTTGGGCATATTATATATTGTATCTCATATATATATATATATATATTTAATGCTTTTGTCAACTGTAAATGCTAGCACCTCCAATTTGTTGTGTAAATTAGAAAGTAGAGAGAAATCAATCCTAATTCGACCACCCTCCCCCCCCCAAAAAAAAAAAAAAAAAAAGAAACCCTCTTCACTCATCTCAACATCACTTGCTTGCTCACTTGCCATACTCACTACTCACCTCATGTGTTCATTTTTATGGTTTGTTACTTATCGTAAGAGTGAAATTTATATTGTTACCTTATCCTATATTTATGTTTGATATGTATTGGTGTTAATAGTTTAGTTGCTCAATGTCTATGTTTGTCCTTATAAGAAATACAAAAAATAAAATAAAAAATATTCGGTTCTAAGTTGACCCTGGAGCCAGACTGGACCCATAGGATCAGTCCAATCCTTAGTCTCAAGCTGAACAGGGTTGGTCCTCAGTCTCAAAAATGGGGGACTGATATTATGTGGGTTGGTCCTAAGGTTAGGTATTGAACCGGCCCAACTTGAATCATGCTGATCTCTATATATCATTACCCAAATTATATTTAGTTGAGTTGACACATGGATACTTTGTATAATATGTAATCTCACCAATTAAAAGTACGACATTTTCTCTAATTAGAGACGAAAAAAATGTAACCATTTATAATTTACAGATTGACTATTGTTCTAAAACTAGTTTTAACTAGGGACGGGCACGGGGAGGGGTTGGGACAAGGATCACGTTCCTTATTTTTATAAAATGAAATGCCGCCATCCATGCAAGCACTGCCACGGAATATCTTTTCCTTCTAAAAAAGATCTAAACCGCTTTCTAGATGACAATTTGACATTTTTCTTATTTTTATAAAAAGGAATGGCCTCATGGGTGAATTTTATAAGAAAGGAGTGCCCTCGGGGTTTGCTTTAATATGGTCAAACAAATTCCAATCTTAACAAATTAGCCAGTGTGAGACAATGTGAAGATGAAATATTTAAGATATAATTGTGCCACATTACTTACCTAAAGAACTTAACAAGCTTGCATCTCCTATAAAAGCAAGACTGATAAGGAGAAGATATTGTCTTTAGGATTTTATTATTATTTCATATTTTTAAAATAAATTATTGTCATAAAATAAAATAAATAAATAAATATACACATTCATATAAATACTTATATATTCTTCTTCAAAGTGTACATGGGGCGGATTCACCGAGTTTTTCACACACATACATATATAATTTCAATAGCTTTAAATATGTAGAATAAATGAGAAAATAACTTTTATATCCTAAGAAAAACTAATACATTCACTGCTTTTTGGGCCAATATTTTTTGTCTCACTTGGGCCATTGCGTCCATCTAGTGCTCAAGAGCGACCGTCACTTCAACAGCTCACAAGAGGAGCCGCGAAAGTTTCGAAATAAATCATTGATTAGACTCAAATCACTAAGCTCTTCCCATGCCACTTTTTTGGGCCAATATTTTCACAGTTCAGATTTTAAGGAAGCTCAACCGCATCGCCTTCTTCAACAATCACCTTCATATGTCATTCATTAATTAGTTAGATGCTTCACTTTTCTTTTTCTTTTCTAGGCCAAATTTGTGCTCACTTTTGCTTTAAATATTAGGGTTTTTTCCTCGTGAAAGCTGCAGGCCTAGCTGTTCTTTTTGGCCCAAGATTTGCAGGTTTGGGTTGAGGAGGAATTTTCATTTAGATCTGCTGTGTATCCTTCCACGCACGTAGTTTCGAAGTGTTAGCTTCAGTAGAGCTTCAGAAGAAATAGAAAAAAAAAAAAAAAAAGGGCGAGGAGGGAAGTTAAAAAGAAAAAAACAAAGAAAAGATGTGAATAGCTTTAGCCTAGGGCTGAATAGAGACACTTGGCAACCTGTGGCTCATTGCTTGTGTTATTGGTGATTACACCAACTAATATAATAATCTTTAACACGCACAAACCTGCTACAAAATTAAGAATGGATCGATAGAATATGAACCATTAGGTGAATGATGAGGAGAAAGACTTACTTGCAACAGCTATATTGCGACGATTATCACCGTCGCCGTCCGTTGCATTATTACCGGTGCTGTTTTTTCCAAAATCACATGTATAGCTCCCGGGCTGATTCTCGCACTTTCCATGACATGGGTATTTCTGTGAGTCCTTACACTCATTGATGTCTACATCATGCAGAAGACAAATTGAACTTTTATCTTGGTTAATGGCAAAAACTGATTGAACAAGTTGGTGCATGAATAATAAGACAGGCAATGCTATCCTATTCAAGTTTTGGTCCTAGTATTGTGATAAATATCCACTCTCTCTTAAGATATCTCCTTTCCCTACCCTTTGTGTCTCTCCCTATGGAATTCGACCTCAACAATGGCGTCATTCTTTGCCATCGATGGAGATCATCGCTGCCTCGAACTCTATTTACGTGACTGCATTTAGGGCACAAGAGCTTGGGAAGGATCTGCATACAAAACTTGCAGAAATCGAGCTTTTGCAGTGATGCATGAGCCCCACGTTGCAAGAGTGAGGCGAGGGATTGTTGTTTCCATATCATTGACCTAGGAATGAGAAGATTGATCTTTACAAGCATGAGTGAGGTGGGTGTGCTGATATGTATACCTATTACTAAATACGATGGGCTCATCGGATCTTTTTATTTACATACATTATAGTACATGTACTAGGTTTAGTGAATATATAATTAAGAGGGCGGCAGCACAGAGTTTAAAGAAGAAGGGAAGATTATTGTTGAAACATGGGGATAGAATCGCTAGAAATACACGCTGACGTCCATAGGGTGATGGCAATGGCCTTGACTTATTCTATTAGGCAAAAAGTCAAAAACTTAGGAGAAATACATGTCCAAGTTCGAATTTATTTGATCAGGCTTATCACGATTGTTGATAATGTGAATCTCACATTCCACATGCATAATGCTAAATATAGATTTAGGTCCTAGAAAGATTATCTAAACTTATATAGACGTTCCATTAAAATTATATGTGGTGGTACCCATCAAAACACACTCTCCCTTCCCTCTTATCACTTTCTACGGAACTCACCGTCCACTCCACCACCACCAAGGCCCAGCAATGCAACTAACATTATCGAGCCATGGGCTCGTTGTCTCCTCGTTGAGATTAATATTCAGGTGCGTCAAGGCCACTCCCCTGAGAAGATATTAGGTATGCAAGTGATACCATGCTAGATTTACAATGGTGACACATGCCAACCTCGATGCCCACCATTAGAAATTTTGAAATGAGATTTGTTAATAAAATAATCTTTGGACTACTATGAGAACATGTTGTGAATAGCAAATGCTTGAAGAAGTGATCCCTATAATAATTTCCAATTATTTGTTATTTATTTTTATGGCCTAAAACAAATGTTATTCTCACAATAAATTAAGGACAATCACACAAATATTTTTATTTGAAGTTATCTTTCTCTCCCTTTGTCTCTCTCTTCCCTTTTGCACTTGCGGTTTCTCTTCTTCCTCATATTTTCTTACCTTTTTTCCTTTTCTTTTCTTTTTTTCTTTCCCTTTGGCCTGTGGCCGATAGTCAGCCGTCTGGCCACAAGCAAGGGTCACCTTCACCAGAGTTGACAAGGGTTGGACCTTGCAGCTAGGGTGAAATGTTGCAGCAGTTTTGTTTTCTTCGTAGGAAACCTATAGACGTGGTCTCCTCCGTTAATGGAAGAGACTAGCAAGCATATCTCATCTCCTTCGTTCCGAGGAGACGTTACAAAACAGACTCCGGGAGAGAGAGGGAGAGGGAGGGTCCGAGGAGACGTTACAAAACAGACTCCGGGAGAGAGAGAGAGAGAGAGAGAGAGAGAGAGAGAGAGAGAGGGCTGTGTGGTCCGACGCACATGAAGGCCGACGCTCGGCTCAGCTAAGGTGGTGGGCGAATGATGTGGCGGCGGCAATGTCGTGAGGTGCAAGCCGGAGAGTGGAGGTGGAGGTTGAGGAGAGAGAGAGAGAAAGGGTGGCACAAATCAAACGGCGCCTCATAAAATGGGTAAACTAGATGGAAACAATGCATAAATTTGTTATCCACACAGTTCATTCAGAGATGATAATGCATGAGTCATCTATGTTAATTACCTTGACACCCGCGGAAGCGATCATAGGGATTCCCCTCGTACCCATCCTTGCAAAAGCAACGATAACCCGGTCCATCCGCGAAGTAGTCGCAATAAGTGTTCTCGCCACAGGCATAGGTCGACTGGTTCGACATGGCCTGTTTGCAAGTGACGTTCCATCCGATCATCCAGTCCAGAACAAGGTCCGCCTTCTTGCCCACATCATCCAAGGTCGGGAGTCTCCTGCTGGAGATATTGAGTGAGTTTTGGTCCCCCACGAAGGCCACTCCACAGGGGCTGAATGGGACCGACACGTGTCCATCGACGGAGTAGATTCTAATGCGGAGCATCTTGAGCCCCTTCGGAATGGACGCTTGACAGCAACCGAGACCAGAGCAAGTGGTCTCCTTCGCCAAGTCGACGTACTCGCTGCAGTAGGAGATGCAACCGCTCCGGAAAAGCCCATATCTGTCGGTCATGAGCACGTAGGTGTCACAGCCGAGGACTGTGAGGTTGTTCCGCGTGGCTGACACTATGTACGGTGGAGATGAAGTTAGATCGATGTACAGATAATCGGTTCCGTTTACTAGATGGCCAGTCTTGTTGTAGCATTCGTGTAGTTCGGGGAGGCGGACAACCATGGTCGAGTCGCCGACTGAGATCTTGCGTACCGGAATATTTTTTCCCAACCATAGTTGACCACCGCTCCCATCGGTGGTAGTGCACTTGAGCAAAAACTCTTTCGACCTCGCACACTGGGGTTCGAGCCCGAAGGGATAAGGTATGGGCACTCTCCCACACCTATGTGCACAGTGTCCGGCCACGGCGGGAGCACCGCCTTGTCGCAACCACCAGGCCACAGCCACCTGTAGAAGCTGCTGCACTACCTTCATTTCCGAAAAACTCTCTCTCTCTCTCTCTCTCTCTCTCTCTCTCTCTCTTTTTGGGACTTTTGTGCCTCTGTCCTTGTTTACAGAGTGGGATTTAAGTATGAGCCATTCACCCCAGCCCATTATATACTCGCATGGACAAATAGGTGAAATTAAGTACAGTAATGGAGGCAGAAGGGCCAATTGTGTCAATATAACAAATTGAAGGATCTGATTGCTATATGAAGAAATGCAAGCCTGAATAATACATATTAGAAAAAAAAAAAAAAAGACACACCAAGGTTCTTATTATTATTATTATTATTATTATTATTATTTTCAGCATATCAAGTAAAGCTTACTTTCTGGTTGCTTTGGACAATGCAAGCCACATTGGTCCTAGGTTTGAAACTTCCTAATTGCTTGTTGGCCTTGAAAAATCTTATTTTGATTGTTGTGTATATTTGACTATGCCATAACATAGGATTATCCTAATTGTTCTTTCAGTATAACGTGGTGAGTCGACGGTGATGGACCCGCTCAAAAACAGAACATCATGTTATGTGTTCAGAGGAACTCTTATGATAATGCTTAGTGGGAGTTATTTACAAGTGCTTGTTGCAATTTCCTTCCACTATGCCTATTAAATATACTATAACAGTAATTCTATTACGATGTACAAAAATATATTTTATTTACACAAGTATCCTTGTTGTCAAGATACATAATTGCAAGCTGTGAAAAGCTATATTGGAGAAAACATGGAGTAATTGTAGCATATGCAACCGGTGTAAATAAAATTTTACAAGAACAACTGCATACACCATTGATTTAAAAGATTGATAGTAATAATCGTTAAATCAAAGGTGCCGAGACTGCTTATATGAAACTTTTTTATGCTGGCAATGTAAGATCTATGTTTCCAAAAATATGTAGTGAACTATACTTGCTAGATGATGTTTTATGTGATTTCCTGATAATTAAATGAAGGCATGCTTCGTGTTGGGTCTCATGCTTTCAGCAATAAATCGACTGCAAAAATGTATGATGCCGCATTATTTTGTGATGTAGTTTGCCATTAATAAATTGTTGACATGGTTTTAATAATTTAAATTTTTCAGAGAAAGTAAGTTTAACATGATCTGAGAACACAAGTCAATTATTTAAATTCTGACGCTCTCTCAATTTTCTCTTGCTTGTTATTCCCATTATTCTCATATTTTGTCAATTCTTCCGCTCATTAATTTTCTAGTTGGAAAATAAGCACGTGTCTACTACTTGTAAAATTGCTTGTATAGAGTAAATTTTGTAGTTGTGGTGTTCTTATTGGATTTTTTCTTTTTTAGAACACATTGACAGAAAAAGACACGTAAGACGTTGCCCTAAATAAACATAAGAAATATTGTTAATCAGTTCTTAAAAGCAATAGTGAAGCATACTATTTGGAAAAGGATTTGATTGATAAATATTAATTACACCTATTACAATAAAAATATTATCTATGTACATCTTTTGTTCGACTACTTAATAAGTGTTATAAAAGTGCCCCTTTCTTAAAATGTAAAAGTTTGGTGCAATCTAAATCTCTAAATTATTAGTAAATATTATGCGTAGTAATTAACATCGCTTATAGGAGAAAAGCCATCTCAAGCAATGAATAGAATAATGATTTTATTTTAATTTTGATTGAATCTTCTTAAATTAAACGGTAATTGACTTGTCATCAAAACCCCAAAAATCTCGAACATCGTTCAAAACAAGATATTGCTTTTTCTTCTTCTTTTTTTACTACAAAAAATTTGGACTATACAACTTAAACAAATGTCATTAATATATGTAATTCGCATGTTCACATATATATAGTAAAGCTCCATAGATCTAGGGAGGTTGGAGAGGTTATTCTGAATGCGAGACTTTGCAACGAAATATATTGGATTCAAATTAAATGTTCGATCATTCAATCGATAATTCGAGAATTTAAAAAGAAAGTGATTAGGGGAGGAAAATTTTTAGAGTCCTCTTTCTTTTTGAAAGCATTTTTTTTTTTTTTTTTTTTTTTGGGTTGAAAGCGCTCATTGAGTCCTCTTTCCGGTGTTTTGCCCATCTCTATCGAGGCCAAAAGTACAGTAATATGTTTCACGACAGAAGTGAAACATAGGAAACGACCTTTTATATTAACCTTTGAGGAGATCTCTTCCTTTCCAGTAGGCCTGAGCCTGCGTCCAAACGTTAACAACATGCTCCGCATGTTGATGAGTTCGGTGGATCTCCAGCGTTGATTTTCGTGGGCTCCACGCGCGACTAAATCATCTAACTGCTGAAATTCATTGGGATTTTGTGCATCCGGTTCATGCACGCATGGCCTGTGCTGCGCACTAAAACTTCCGGGCCCGACGCCTAGTGACCGCGTGATCCTCGTGTGGGAAGACTTGGTGACGACGGTGGACGAAGCCTCGTGAGTCGTCTTGGAATCTTTCTAAGAATGCGAGAGAAAAAGTAAAGAAAAGAGATATTTCGGAATTCCCAAGAAAATAATTAAGATTATCTCTACATAGATTTATGTTTTCTTTAATCTGGGAACCATTGTTTTTAAAAAAAAAAAAAAATTATTACTTCTCACGTTACAAATAGCAAAGATAATGATGTTCTAGTATTTGAAAAAAGCAATTCCCTTATATGTATATTAAATATATATCGTGTACTCCTCATAAATTTAAGATTATCTTTACATAGAATTATGTTTTCTTTAATCTAAGAACCATTGTTTTTTAAAAATTTGTTACTTTTCATGTTACAACCCGCCGTGGTGGCTCCATTGGATAGGCTTCAGCTTCCTTTCGCTAAGAGGTGCAGGTTCGAAACCCCGCGACGCAAGTTGCGGGGAGGCTGGCGTGAGACATTGGTGACTTACCCGGTGGCATGTGTGTGGTGGCTAGCACGTGTCGCCCCCGGTGGTTTATCTCCTATTGCCCGGCCGTGCGGGGTTCCCGGGTCATCAAAAAAAAAAAAAAAAAAAAAAAAAAACAACGAGATAAGTCTCGTTTTCCGGGTGGCCCCTCGCAGCCTTTCTTTAAGTGGTCCATTGGAGACGGCAAGTCTGTTTCTTTCTGTTTGATCCTTGGCACCCGAAGGGGCCTCTAAATCACGTCTTCTCCAATCAAGACATCTATCGACCGGTATTTCCAGGAATGCTTCTTCGATGGTTTTTCTACTCCGCCGGGCTGGTATGTTATTAACATACTTGCTAACCGGTGGGATCCCTTACCTGCCTTGAATACCGAGGCTGATCGTTTTGCTGGATGCTTCACCCTTCCAAAGCAAGTTTTCTTCGGCTTCGGCTTGGAATTTCTTGAGACATAGAGGTACGATAGTCCCTTGGCATGCTTTTGTCTGAATTCCTCTTTGCCACCAAGGTACCGGACGCATCTCTGGATGATTTCGCGCAACAGATTGCCAACTCGGGTTTTACTTATATCGTATGGTAGACTTCCCTCGGTTTCCCGCCCTTTCGTGCTTGTAGACCCGATTCTCGTTAACCATTTATTCTTTGCTTGCCGTACATCTTCTGCTCTGGTTTCTTTCTGGGCAGCAAAGTTTAATTTAGTGTGGCATAACAACTCTTGGACCGAGAATCTTAATTGGGCTTCCAAGCTATTTATGGGAGATAGCTTTTATCAATCTCTGGCGCGCTTCAGCTTTGGAGCTTTATGTTATATCATCTGGAAGGAGCGCAACAACATGCTCTTTCGTAACCAGACCCTTTTCCTCCCGGCAATGAAGATGTATCTTCAAAAGGCGATCAAGGATAAGGCGATAACCTACAAACATGTTGAGAATACCCCGAGAAATAGGAGACTGCAACAGAGCTGGGCTTTAAATCCCTCTATATTTGATTGAGGTTTTATTGCTCTTGTTGTATTTAGTGGTTCTTTTTGTTGGCTGTTGGGAACCACAACACCCTCTCACTCATCCACTTATGGTTTGAGTGTGAGCTTTTTGTTGGTGCCGGGCCTCCCCCTTTGTATTTTTGCATAATCTATTCATTACTTATCTTTACCAAAAAAAAAAAAAAAAAAAAAAAACAGAGATAATACAACGAGATAATACACCACCCACTGCGGTGGCTCACCCGGGTTCGACGCGTTCCCGCTATCGGCGAGGTCAAGCGTTCGAATCACGTGGTGACGCCAAAGGTGACTTACTTGGTGGCACGTGTGTGGTGGTTAGCACGTGTCGCCGGGGTTTACGGCGCGCGCAGAACAGATAATACCATCGTCTTTGGTGGCCGCGATGGTTTGGACTCTCTCTCCCTAACACAAGAGAAGGAGTTCGAATCCCCTCATGGTTACTTTGAGACTTAAGTGTGACATCGGGGTAATGGATCTTCCCGCTTACGTGTCATCCCGGAATTTACCCTCCAACAACCGGCCATGCGGGGTTCCCTGGTCACAAAAAAAAAAAAAAAGAAATAATGATGTTCTAGTATTTGAAAAAGCAATCCCCTTATATTTATATTAACAATATATCATGTACTATTTAGATAGACTCGACATGTACCGTAATCATATTTAGGGTTATATAAAGATTTATTATTATCATAAACAACAATCTTGCAATAATCTCAAGAATTTTCTAATATGATTAAGTGAGATAGGCATCCAAAAGTACATTTGCAATCTCGGGATAATTATGTTTTTAAGCAAAACTACTTACAAAATGTGTTTCTTTACTAGCAAAATCATTTCATGCACCTAAGACCATTAGATTAGATTCATCATAATCATTGATCATGTAGACCATACAAGTGAGTTCCGCATGACCAATGGCTGCAATTGCATTGGGTCGATGGACGAGGCAAGGAATCCTTCATTTGCCGCAATGTTTTAGTTGGAAAATCGCCTCTATTTAAAGTTATGAGCCAATGAACCTAGAAGTCATGTCCTTTTGTATGCAGTACTTTAGTGTTTAGTGATTAATATGGTTAAATATGCCTGTAAGATGGAATACTCTTCTTTTTCTAAAATTTTCTTGTTAATATCATACATCAGTTGCATATGGATATAATGCAACAAGTCAATCACAAAATTCATGTCATATGAATTATTATTGTTTGAATTTTGAAGAATTAATGCCACCTTGTATTGGAAAAGGATTTGATTTACACATAGTCATTACACACATAACAATAAAAATCAGTATTAAAATTATTAATATATATACACACACACACTTTTTCGTTACTTAACTAGTGTCATCATTCTTAATATTTGAAAATTTATATAATTGTAGTGCATGATGGCTCAATCTAAATTTTCTAAACTATTAGTGGTACTATGTATAGTAATTAAGATCACCAATAGGAGGAGGTCTTACTTAGGCAGTGAATAGAATAACAATCGTATTTTAATTTTGATCAAAAACATCTTATTTTAAAAGGATAATTCATTTGCTATCACAACCCAACAAATCTTGACACTTAGGCCAAAACAAGTTAATAACTTCTTTTTTTTTTTTTTTTTTTTACGATTCAAAGTATCCGAATGGCTCAAATTAAAAGAATGTATTCATGTGTTCACATGCATCTAATAAAACTCTACCACAATGCGGCTGGCAAGATTGATTCTGAATACGAGACGTTGGGAGAGAATTCATTGCATACAAATTAAATGCTTGATAACTCAGCTAATAATTCAAGATTGCAAAACAACAAATTTAGCTGAAGGTTATCATCATATTTTTATTTTATCATAGTCCTTTTGAGTCATTTTTCTATGTTATACGCAAAGTCCATTACGCCTCTCTCTCTCTCTCTCTCTCGACCAAACTAAAGTAACATGTGTTACACACAAAAATCAAGTATAGAAAACTACCTTAGATTTTTTTTTTTTTTTTTTTGGGGGGGAGAGACCTTTACCTCTTTATATTGGCTTTGGACCCAATTGACCTGGCCCTGGACTTAAAAAAACAAAAAATAATGACAATCTCCGTACGAAAATGAGCCTAGTCGATAGTGGACGTTGATTTATGTGATTCTCTCATAGGACCGACCTCATCTAAGAACTGAAATTCACTGAGATCTTGTGATCTAGTTCACGTGCCGCTTGGATCTGCACTAAAATCACTGGGCCCAGTGCCTGGTGGCCGCAAGGCGACAGCGACACACGATAATCTCTCAGTACAAGGAAAATCACAAGCCGTCTCGAAGTCTTTTGAAAAACAAGACAAATGCCAAAGAAAGAGCTTCCAGTAAAGACGTGGTGGGGTTCGGCCTGATCCATGCAGAGGATGATCTTTCCATGACGACATGTCTGCAACGCGAGATAGTCGCCACTCGACCGTTCTCTATCGCCAAGGACGACCAGGAGAGGAGCACAGGTGCTCCACAGTGCGTGTTTCTCGGTCTTCTTAAACTGTGACCGAGAAAATAATGATGAATTATAACAACAGCATAATCCAAAAGAAGATAATGATGTTTTTTTGCATTTCCACAAATTCATATTCCTATTTTTGTATTTTTATTTCAATGAGATAATGTCACATGATATCATCATTTAATTTAAGGGTAAAAGTCACAAAAATACCCTAAATTATGCTTATAGTGACATATTTACTCCAATTTTTTTTATTGATATTAAAAGTTTCAAATTTATATTTACGTGATACATTTAACTCAATTTTTGCAGTGTGACACATTTAAACGAACTTTTATTTTGTGACATAAAAAACCTCAAAACTTTTCTTTTGTGACACCAAAAATCCCAAATTTTTTCTATGACCTCAAATTTTTGAAATAAATGTGTCATATGAATATAAGTTTGAGGTTTTCAATGTTACAAAACAAAAATTTACATTTTTTTGGTGTCACACAAGTATAAGTTTGGGTTGTTTGGTGTCATAGGAAAAAAAATTTATGGTAAATTATGTCACATGGATATAAGTTTGGAGTTTTTGATGTCACAAAATTTTTTTGGGATAAATATGTCACAATTGATCAAATTTTTTGGCTTTTTTGCTTAATTTAATTATATACTACTTTTTGAATTCATATAATTTATATGTATGCCTATACTAGAAGAAAGTATCGACCATTATCTCTTTGGAGAATTACTTTTTTTCATTCAAGGACCTAGTAGTTTCTAAAAGAAGTCATTCTTTGTATCTCGAATTACAGAGATAATGACATTCTAGTGTTGGAAAAAAAAATGGTCCTCCTATTTGTATATTAAGAAGTTTCACATACTCTCCATGTAGTCTAGTCATGTATCTATAGCCATGTTTATGATCATCTAAAGATGTATTAAAAAACATAAACAACAACAACGTTGCAATAATCTCAAGAATTCTCTAATAGTGTACTGCAATATTTGATTAGCTAAGATTAGCATCCAAAAGTACATTTGCAATTGTAGTTCCAAACAAATATAAAAGCAGCCGACATGGAATTGTGCGTTGGATATGCTGATTTTGACTATCAATCAAAAGCAAATATAAAAAGTAGCCAGACTTGTTGTAAGAGTAAAAATTGGCAATGCATATGGTAATAATAATTTCTATCATAAAACATGCTTGACTTACATGAAAATTGGCCATTAATTGACATGTTTTTTTCATGTGCCAACAATGAATATAGCTACTAGAGTTTCTAGTACGTGCTTTATCATCATCATAACTTTTTTTTATAATGTTCAATTAAGCTCATGATGTTTTTATTTTTGACTAGGTCCTTTAAATATATGTGTTTTTTCTTTTTTTCTTTTTTACTTGTATTTGGCCATCTATTTGAAAAATTGACGAAAGTGCTCATAACATGGCATTAATTTGCAGTTTATTGCCATTCTAGCATCTCATGTGGTGTTAGATGTTGTCATCAAAAGCCTTAAACAATATGGAATAATAAATATTTTTGAAAAATTCAGAAATAGGAGAGTTGCCCAAGTGCGATGAGCGCCTTGCATCTCTCGTTGGGCTTCGGCATGGCCTAGTGTTTCAAGAAAACTTGTGGAACTTGCGAAATCTGCAATGATAGCTGTGTGGCATACTTTGCAATAGTACTTGAGAAAAACTAAAAAGAGTCGGGACCCATTGATTTTTGTTTTCATCGTTTACCAGCCATACCTAATTCCAATCAAATAACATTAGAAAAATCAAAGTAGAATTTCTATCATTATTGCTCTTGATTTTAAGTCTCTAAAGAAGAGCAACTTCCTTTGCTCTTCTAGCTTGAAACGAAGATATGTTTAGTGCCATTCCTTGTCCGACCAGTAGATGCAATTGACAAAAGCAGCGCTGTATTCCAAATGGTGGGCCGAGGACATCCATTATCTCCCCTCTTTAGTAAGGAATCCTGACGCTAGTCTGGACCTAGAAAGCAAAGCAACAACTTACGTGGCCGACGCATGTCTCTATGGTTCAAGCTTCCACAATTGCTCAATCCGACTGTAGAGGTTTTCTTTTATTAGGATCCTAATGCACATTAGCATGTTGCAATCTATTATAAGAATTTCAGAATTAAGTTTCAAATGATTAGAAACATGAAGAGAGACTTTTTTTTTTTTTCAATCCTCTACCCATGAAATAAATAGAATTAAAAGACCAAGGTAGATCAATTGATAAAAACTAATGATTCAATTTGCTTAGAGTTAATGCATTAATCCTAAACTCAATAACCATAACCCCCTGCTTATGTGGGAAATCTAAAGTAGCAATTATATGAGCAAGAGACTTTATGCAAGTTGTCTCTATGTCTCTTAAATAACAATGACTTTCGTATGCAATACCTTGAAAAAAATGTCCTATTATGGCGTGCCTCTTGAAGGTGGATAATAGCATCTTTTTTCTGAAGCAGATTTTCTGAAATTCCAACAACGTGTTCTTTGAGGTAAGAACAAAAATTTTGCATGATGAACCTATGTTTTTTTAAATTGTGATCTTAGTTTACAAATTGAACCTTTCTATTTAAAATGAGCTCTCACAAACATATGTTATTTTCAAATTATGAGTCGTGTCAACTGTGAAACTCTAAACAAATACAAGAAATTGATTCATCTATAGTGGTTAATATTCTTGAGATCTAACACTTTTTGCAAGGGCGATTTTTTTTTTTTAATGAATGCTTAAATTATGCTTCCCATGCTGTTGATGAGTATGATAAAGTGTCTGGACTATTTGACTTAAATAAATATCATGAACACATGCAATTCACCTATTCAAATATATTTAGTAAAGTTTCTCCACAATTTGATCGGCAAGACTTATGTTGAATGAGATATTTTATGATGAAATTTACTACATATAAATTAAATGTTTAATCATTCAGCCAATAACTTAAGATTGCAAAACAAAATGATTTGATGGAAGTCATCGATTTTGATCATAGAGGCCTTTCGAATCGTCTTTTCTCATATCAAATGCGACTTCTTGGGTCCAGGGGTGGGCCAACTGCGTTCGAACATTAACAGCATGCAAAGCATGTTGATGAGCCCAGTGGATCTCTAGCGCTGATTTCCGTGGGCTCCACATGTGACTAATTCATCTAACTGCTGAATTCATTGGGATTTTGTGCATCCGGTTCATGCATGCGTGGCCTGTGCTGCGCACTAAAACCTCCGGGCCCAACGCCTAGTGACCGCATGATCCTCGTGTGGGAAGACTTGGTGACGACGGTGGACGAATATTCATGAGTTGTCTTGGAATCTTTCTAAGAAAACGATAAAATGCAAGAGAAAAAGTAAAGAAAAGAGATATTTCGAGATTCCCAAGAAAATAATTAAGATTATCTCTATATAAAATTATCTTTTCTTTAATATGGGAATCATTGTTAAAAAAAATTACTTTTCACATTACAAATAATGTTTTAGTATTTGAAAAAGCAATTCTTTTTTTTTTTTTATTAACATATATCTATATTCTTCGGATAGACTCGAGATGTACCTGTAATCATATTTAGGGTTATACAAAGATGTATTAAAATCATCAAAAACAACAACCTTGCAATAATCTCAAGAATTTTCTAAGGATATGCGCTAGTAATTGATTAAATGAGATAGGCATCCAAAAGTATATTTGTAATCTTGGGATAACTATGTTTTTAAGTAAAACTACTTTTAAAATTTGTTTCTTTTATGGGGAATTTTTTTTTCATGCACCTAAGACCATTGGATTAGATTCATCATAGCCATTGACCACACAAACCACACAAGTGAGTTCTGCATGACCAATGGCTGCAATTGCATTGGGTTGATGGACGAGGCAAGAGATCCTTTATTTGCCGTAATGTTTTAGCTGGAAAATCACCTCTATTTAAAGTTATGTGTCAATGAACCTAGGAGTCATGTCCTTTTGTATGCAATACTTAAGTGTTTAGCGATTAATATGGTTAAGTATGCCTATAATATGGAATACTCTTCTTTTTCTAAAATTTTCTTGTTAGTATCATAAATCAATAGCATACGGATATAATGTAATGAGTCAATCACAAAATCCATGTCATATGAATTCTAGTCAATCTCGTGTTTGAGTTTTGAAAAATTAATGCCACCTTGTAATGGAAAAGGATTTGATTTATGCATAGTCATTACACATAACAATAAAAATCAATATTAAAATTATTAATATATATACTTTTTCGTTACTTAATTAGTGTCATCATTCTTAATATTTGACAATTTATATAATTTGTAGCGCATGATGGTGCAATCTAAATTTTATAAACTAATAGTGGTACATTGTATAGTAATTAAGATCACCAATAGGAGAAGGTCCTATTTAGGCAGTGAATAGAATGACGATTGTATTTTAATTTTGACTAAGATCATCTTGTTAAACAAGACAAGAGCCAAAGGAAGGGCATGCAGAAAAGACATGGTGGGGTTCAGCCTGATCCATGCGGAGGATGACCTTTCTCGATGACGATTTGTCTGCTAGGTGATATGGTCGTCACTCGACCATTCTCCGTCGCCAAGGATGACCAGGCGAGGAATACAGGGGCTCCACGGAGTGCGTTTCTCGGTCTTATTAAACTTGACCGAGAAAATAATAATGAATTATAACAACAGCGGCATCCAAAAGAAGATAATGATGTTTTTCGCATTTCCGCAGATTCGTATTCCTATTTTTGTATTTTTATTTCAGTGAGGTTCTATCACGTGACATTGCCATTTAATTTAAAGGTAAAAGTCAGAAAAAATCCAAAATTATACATATTGAGATATATTTACCTGAAACTTGTTTCTTGATACCAAAAATTTCAAACTTATACCTATATAATACATTTATCCCAAACTTTTGATTTGTGATATCAAAAAACGCAAAATTTTCTTTTATGACACCAAAAACTCCAAACTCTTTTTTATGACATCAAATTTTTGGGGTATGTGTGTCACATAAATATAAGCTTGGAGTTTTTATTGTTACAAAACAAAAGTTTATAGTTTTCGATGTCACACAACTATAAGTTTGAGTTTTTAGTATCGTGAAAAAAAAAAGTTTGAAGTAAATGTGTCATATGATTACAAGTTTGGGGTTTTTGATATCACAAGAAAAAAAATTTGAGGTAAATGTGCTACAGTTAGTAAAGTTTGAGATTTTTTGTAACTTTTTCCCTTGATTTAATTATATACTACTTTTATATGTTTTAAGTCATTTGAATCTGGAATTGAAAATGTTGAAGTCATATAGTATAGATGTATGTCTATGTTAGAAGAAAATATCAACCATTATCTCAGTGGAAAATCACATTTTTTATGCAAGGAACTATTAATTTCTAAAAGAAGTCATTCTTTATATCTAGAATTACAGAGATAATGACATTCTAGTGTTTAAAAAAAGCAATCCTTCGTAAAAATAGGCCATTAACGGACATGTCTTTTCAAAGGCAAATATAAAAAGTAGCCAACTTGCTATAAGAGTAATAATTGGCAACGCATATGATAACAATAATTTTCATCATAAAACATACTCGACTTACATAAAAATCAACTAACATGTTTTTCATGTGTCAACATATGAATATGGCCATCAGAGTCTCTAGTACTTGTTTTGTCCTCATCAGAACTTTTTTTACAATGTTCAATCAAGCTCATAATGTTACTTTTGACTGGATCCTTTAAGTATATATGTTTTTTCTACTTGTATTTGGCCATCTGTTTGATAAATTGACAAAAGTGCTCATCACATGGCATTAATTTGCAGTTTCTTGCCATTCTAGCATCACATGTGGTGTTAGATATTGTCATCAAAAACCTTAAACAATATGAAATAATAAATATTTTTGAAAAATTCAGAAAATGGGAGAGTGCCCAAGTGCGATGAGAGTCTTGCATCTCTCGTCAGGCTTCAGCGAGGCCTAGTGTTTCAAGAAAACTTGTGGCACTTGTGGAATCTGCAACGGTAGCTATATGGCATACTTTGCAATAGTGGTCAAGAAAAACTAAGAAGAGTTGGACCCATTGATTTTGGTTTTCATGGTTTAGCAGCCACACCTAATTCCAACCAAATAACATTAGAAAATTCAAAGTAAGATGTCTATCATTATTGCTCTTGATTTTAACTATAAGAGTAACTTCCTTTGCTCCTTTAGCTTGAAACAAAGATATGTTCGGTGCCACTACTTGTCCAACTGGCAGATGCAATTGACAAAAGCAGCACTGTATGCCAAATGGTGGGACTAAGACATCCATGATCTCCTCTCTTTACTATGGAATCCTTGACAAGATCGTCCGTGCAATCATGATGTTGGTATTGACCTGGAAAGCAAAGCAACAAATTACATGGCCAAATCATATCTCTATGATTTGGGCTTTAATAATTGCTCAATCCGACTGTGGAGGTTTTCTTTTGTTAGGAGCCTGATTCACGTTGTCATGTTGCAATCTATTGTATTTCCAAATTGAGTTTAAAATGATTAAAATCATGAACAGAGACCTTTTTTTTTTTTTTTTTTTTCAATCTTCTACCTGTAAAATAAATCAATTTCAATGGATTGACCATATACACAAATTTGACATCATTTTTAGATCTTTGTGGACAAACTATTATTTTGATTTACTGTAGATGGAATTAAAAGACAAAGGTAGAACAATTGATAAACGTTAATGATTCAATTTGCTCATTGTTAATGCACTAATCTTGAACGCAATAACTGTAACCCCCAGCTTTTGTGGGAAATCTAAAGTAGCAATTATATGAACGAGAGACTTTATACAAGTTGTCTCTATGTCTCTTAAATAACAATCACTTTCATATGAAGTACCATGAAAAAGATGTCTTGTTATGGTGTGCCTCTCAAAGGTTGATGATAGCATGTCTTTTTCCTTAAGCAGATTTTCTGAAATTCCACTAATGGGTTCTTTGAGGTAAGAGTGCAAATTTTGCATGATGGACCTATGTTTTTTTTGAATTGTGATCTTAGTTCGCAAATTCAACCCTTCTATTCAGTGCAATCTCTCACAAACATATGTTTATTTCAAGTTATGAGTCATGTGGACTATTAAACTCTATACAATAAATTGATTCATCTATAGTGGTTGATATTTTCGAGATCAAACACTTTTTGCAAGCACAATTTTTTTTAAAAGTAAATGCTCAAAAGTATGTTTCTCATGCTTTTGATGAGTATAATAAAGTATATGGACTGTTTAACTTAAACAAATGCCATGAACACTTGCAGTTCACCTATTCAAATATATTTAGTAGAACTTCTCCATAATGCGGTTGGTGAGACTTATTTTGAATGCCAAATTTTTTGATGAAATTTACTACATATAAATTAAACATTTAACCATTCGGCCAATAATTCAAGATTGCAAAACAAAATGATTTGACTAGAAGTTATCACCAAATGGTTTTGATCACAAAGGCCTTTCAAACCATCTTTTCCTATATTAAATGTGAATTCCATCACGCTCCTCTCTTTTGACTAAAGTAACACCTATCACATGACAAGAATTAAGTGTAGAAAAGTATCTATGAATGTTTAATCATTTGGCCAATAATTCAAGATTGCAAAACTAGAAGATATCACTAAATGGTTTTGATCATAGAGGGTCATTTCTTATATTAGATGCGAATTCCATCATGCTCCTCTCTTTTTGACTAAAGTAAAGTAACACTTGTCACATGACAAAAATTAAGTGTAGAAAAGTCCCAAGGACTAATCTATGGGAAGACCTTAACATTTTCATGCTGGTTCGGACACAATTGACCCACTTCTGGACCCAAGGAAAAAAAATAAGAACATGTGTCGATCCCCAACATTGATTTATGTAGGCTCTATATGGGACTTACCATATCTAATAATTGAAATTCATCGAGATCTTGTGCATCTTGTTCATGCAAGTGCAGCTTGGATCCGCACTAAAATTACCGGGCCCAATGCCTGGCGACCAATCGGAGAGGCTTGGTGATAGTGACATGAGATTTGCAAGGCTCTCTTGGTGCACAAATACTTCAAGTCGTTTCGAAGTCTTCGGAATAACAAAACAACACGCCACAGAAAAAAGCTTGGTGATGGTGACATGAGGCTCACAAGGCTCCGTCGGTGCATGAATACTTCAAGTCGTTTCGAAGTCTTCGGAATAACAAAACAACATGCCACAAAAAAGCATATGGAAGAGACGTTGTGGGGTCCACTGTGATCCATTCAGCGAGTGTTGACGCCTAAAATTTTGGGGTTGATTTTTGCTAAAAATAAAAATAATAAAATGCATCGCATATAGTTTAGGCATATTTTATTTTTTGATTTTGTTATATTTTGTCTTATTTTATTGAGATTTTTATGCGTTTAGAAAATATGCACTGAAATATATATCTTCACGCAAGAAGGAAAAATTTTTTGATCAAATATGTAAAAGATATTACACAAATAAAAAAATATATTTGATAAAATTTTACGCGAACAAAATTAATAATAAAATATACTGCGAAGATTCAATTTTCTGATGGATAAAAAGGGTTGTGTACGGTAGTTTTTGAGGGTTCCTTTCGAAAAAAGCGCAAAGAGGGCAGACTCGAAGGCAAAATCGGGAAGAAATTGTCTTGAAGGGTGAAAGTCAAAAAGAAAGAAAAGACATGTCTGCAGAGGGGAAACAGTAGAGAGAGAGAGTATAGGGACAGAGAGGGACGTGCGACGTGAGGGAGATCTGAGGTGGGAGAGAGAAAAAAGAAAAAGAAGAAAGAAGAAAAGAAAAGGAGAGAGGAGCTACTGTTCGTCTTCCTCGTGCAGCCCCTCATCGACGCCGCCGCACCTCCGAACGCCGGTGTCTCCCTCTGCCGGCCTCCGGCCGCGCCAGCCCACGACCCAACCACGCCATCGCCGGCCTTCGTCGGCGCCAGTTCGCGACCTAGCCGCATCCACCATCGCTGCAATCCCGCGCCCCCGCAGCTGCAGATCTGAACAGAGGCCGCTCCCAAATCTGACGCCAGGAGAACCGAAGCCCTCCGCTCCGCCCGCGACGCCACCTGCCGGTCTCGCCGCGCTGCCCACGACGCCGTGCTGCCTCGTCGTCGCCTCCACCTCCGCCTCTGACCACTCGAGCACCGGGCCCCGCGACGTTCGCGCCCCCCGATCTGGACGCCAAGATCAGATCCGAGCTCCCTTCCCCGACGACCTGCGCGCCGCCCCGACGCGCCACCGCCTCGCCTCCGCCGAATCCACTGCCTGCGACGCTCGCATCCAGCGCTGCGTCGATCCCGAAGCCTCGGCGTCCCGATCCCAGCGCCGCGGCACCCCCGACGCCACCGGACGCCGAATCCGCCACACGCCCGGACCCTCGACGCTCCCAGATCCGACGCCGCCCCGGAGCCGTCCGTGCTTACCCCCGATCCGACTCGCAATTAACAAAGGATTAGATGCTGGAATTACTTATGGACAATTAATAGACATGTCATTATAGTAACAAAGGATTAGATGCTGGAACCTACTGAATAGAAACGAGAGCCCATCATCCCATATTGGCTCATTGTGAAAGTAGTTGAAGTCACACGGGAGTAGAGGTTTTCTTCATCCACCACGTTTTCGGTCTCTTTACTGTTTTCTTCGACTGTTGAGCTATCAAGCTCGTGGTTAATCCTAGCGAGTTGCTCAGCCACTTCCCTTATTGCCAGCCTCCTCACACCTTTTGGGTCCAAGCACTTCACTGCGATCTCACCAACCATTCCTACTATCTCCATTTCATCTTCACTGGCGGCCTTGAAGCTTATGAACATTGGAGAGTGTATTATCCTTTACGGAAGGGGAAAATGTCACAAATAGTCCCTATACTTTCACTCAATGTCCAATTTCGTCCCTGAACTTTCGATCGGCTCAATTTGATCCCTGAACTATTGATAAAATGTCCGATCTAGTCCCTGAACTTTCGAACGGTTCAATTTAGTCCCCGAACTATGATGAATTGTTCGATCTAGTCCTTGGTTCTTGTTTTTCTTTTTTCTTTTTACTTTTTTTTTTTTTCATTTTTTTCATTTTCTTTTTCCTTTTTTGCCCTTTTTTTTTTTTTTGCTTTCCCTAAGCTTTCCCTAAGCGGAGCGCCGGCGGAGGGCCGGCGTCCGGCGAGGGAGCCCCTCGCAGACGGGCGAGGGGCTCGCGAGGGAGCCCCTCGCCCGACGCCGGCGAGGGACTCTCCTCGCAGACGCCGACGAGGGGACCTCTCGCGATCAAACCTCTCGAGGAAATCGCCGGAGATCGAAATCGAGCCGATAGCTTCAAAAGCAAACTCCCTCCGAACAAGAATGGCGTCTTTGTATGGTCGTTGTTGCCGATCCTCGTCAATCGGCCTCATATGGGCTCCAAACCTTCGATCCTCACGGCGGAGCTTCCGAAATCGAGAGAAAGCTAGCTCCAAAACCTCTCGCCGAGATCGAACCGGGGGAAAACCTAGATCTCGTCGGCGCCGAGCCAAAACAAGATCCGCCGCCCTTGGATCGGACCGGATCCGGCACTCGAAGGCCGATCCGATGGAGTCGTCTGTCGCCCTAGGGTTTCTTGTTGCTTTGCCGAAGACGCCGAGAAACCGTGATTCGCCGCCCGTCGTGGCCACAGCCTACCGTCGGCCTTGTCCCTCACACGATCGCTGTCGCCGTTACTATCAATTGGCGTTGATTCGTCGGAGATTGAAGGCCCCCCGCATCTAGGGTTTTTTGTGTGCGAACAGGGAAAACGAGAGAGAGGGCGAGAGAGGGAGAGAGAAAGAGTCGAGCGGGCCTCGCCGGCGTCTCCGCGAGGGAGAGCCCCTCGCCGACGTCGGGCGAGGGGCTCCCTCGCCGATCGGCGAGGGCTCTCCCTCGCCGGGGTTCCCTCGCCGATCGGCGAGGGAGGCTCTCCCCGGCGAGGGCTCCTCGCCGGACGCCGCCCTCGGTTGGCGCTCCCGGCAGAGGGAAAGTACAAAAAAAAAAAGGGCAAAAAAGGAAAAGAAAAAAAGAAAAACAGTAATCAAGGACTAGATCGGACAATTCATCATAATTCAGGGACTAAATTGAGCTGTTCGAAAGTTCAGGGACTAGATCGAACATTTTATCAATAGTTCAGGGACCAAATTAAGCCGATCGAAAGTTTAGGGACGAAATTGGACATTGAGTGAAAGTATAAGGACTATTTGTGACATTTTCCCTTACGGAAGAGATAAAATAATGGATAATATTGATTGACTTTCCGAACTTAGTAATAAAACTTGTAGGCTTCTTTCCAGTGAGCAACTCCACAAGGGCAACTCCAAAGCTATATACATCACTTGTAATTGTTAGTCCACTGGTGGTTAAATATTTTGGATCGGTGTAGCCCAATGTGCCTTGTATTTCATTAGTTACAACATGACTACACTCTGGTGATATAGGTGTTACCATGAATGATTGGGGATTTCACACAGAAGTGCATATACTCGAGTGCAAGAGCAGCTTTGACAGCTATTCTAAGCTAGGTTTTTTCATGATCTTAAGATGGTCGACACATTCTAATGGATGTGTTGAAATAGGGTACCATTTGAAATGTATTCATAGACCAGCAAGGATATTCTAGTCTCCAAACATATGCCATGGAACTTCACCACATTGTCATCACAATTTGAAGTTCATGTTGGAAATCCCTCTTGATTAGAGATTTGCATCATTAGGCTTCTTGACTGCGACAACGGTGTCTCTTGCTATTTTGCCTCTATAGACTAAATCGAAACTGCCCCTCGCCAAACTTATTGCTATCATAATTGTTGATTGATTTGCTAGCTCGACCTTCGTAAATATGTGAACACCTTGGTGTTTTAAGAGCTCTCTATTTCGGCTACAGTTTTTCTTTTTGATTCTCCTCCTCTGCCACTTGTCAAAGACTAAAGTAACAACAACCATGAACAAGAAGGCTCCAATTATTGTTGCCAGCGCATATATTTCACTAGATTAACTATTCGAGCATGTAATCCTTATCCAGTCCAATAATTCATAAAAAAAGTTAATTTCTAATAGAATACCCATTCAATCTATCATTTTATAATCCACATCAATTTTTTTGGATCATTGGTCCATCTTACAAAATACAATTACCCAATTTAACGGTGATTAAATTGGTTTTTGAAAGGCTACGCATAATGTATTATGTAACAATCCTTATGTGAGTCCTTATCTTAAATTTGATGCGCGTCATTGCAAAACCGAATAAGTTATCAATTGAGCTCAATTCACGTACATATTACTAGTGTCTTCTATTACTTCTCCCAATGTCTATCCTTGATTATAATGAAGAAAGTTCGTAATAAAGAAAAAAAGAATGAGGAAGCATTCACCTCCTTTATATGGTATGAAAACTTAGTTAAATTTTTTAATCGCTTGCGTATGAACATAAATATCGCTCGAATTTGTATCTAGTTAATATATAACATGCCAATTAAAAAACATGATTGAAGGATATATACTTTAGCTAGATATGAAAGAAAACACAACCATTTTCATTTACTTATTAATGATGTCTCTAAACCTAATTTTAACTAGCTGAAATGAAAAAATTGCCTCGCCGCCTCCCCATGCCCTGTGTGGGGGCACCACCATGGAATTAACTTCTTTTAGATGGCCATCAAAGATCTTGCTGATACACATAAGAATGACTGGTTTCAGGACTGGATTTCATACAAAATGGGCGGGCTCATGGGCCGGTTTTGTAGAGCCGAACAAGCTCCAATCTTCACAAATTGGTCAACGTGGGATGATGGGAATATGAAATATATAGAAATCAATTGTACCGCATTGCTTACCTAAAGGACTTTTTCAAACTTGCATCTTCTTTAAAAGCAAGACCTGTTCCGCCTGACCAAAAAGCAAGACTTGTAAAAAGAAGTAATTATCCCTATCCTTATCCTTATTATTATTATTATTATTATTATTATTATTATTATTATTATTATTACTACAAAAATTATTACAAATAAAATAAAATAAAAAATATATTTTTTTCTTAAATTTGTAGACGCGGCAGTGCTAATGCGATCGTGGGCAGAGATTCCTCGAGCCCAGTGCCCATCCCAGTAGACCCCGCTGTCCCCAGGCTTTTGGCATGGATCCATTCCTTTTTGTAGCCTATTATCCAAAGTAAGACATTTCATTTTGTATACGCTTAACTTTAATAACTTTAAGTATGTAAGATGGATGAGAAAATGTATTTTTATACCCCCGACAAACTAATACTTCCACTGTTAAATCTTAATTAAATTGTTACCATGTATTATTATATTTTACTCTGCCGATCTACTCTCAAATTGCATATATAATGCAAGTGGGATCTGTCACGTGTCTAATAGTTACACTTCTATTTATCCTAAAAATCTCTATTTGTCTGTTTCCATTATTTTTTTTTTCCTGTTTCTTTTTCTTTAATCTCTTTTATTGGATAAACGATTGAATATCTTGAGAACCATTTATGGGATAATACCCAAAGGGAACATTTGTTACCCAAATCCAAACTCAACCAAGACAAGCAAGTCTGAATAATAATTACTGTAAAAGGATCTGGCAAAATAAAAATAAAAATATGCCCCAATCCAATCCATCGGTGTGATCGTTGAAGGTGAGTTGAGTTTCTTGAATTCTGGCAATCCAACTGAGCTTCATCAATCTTGAAGATCATCCTTATGCGCAAGTTCACCAAGCAATGGTCTTTGGCCTTCATGTCACTGTAGTGTAGGAGCCATTATTACTTTAGCAATTCACAAGATGTTAGAAGAAAGAAATTCTAGAAATTTATACCATTATTAGGGCTTTTCTCCTCTTGAAATCAGACGCTCTAGTTGTTCGTTTTGGCCCAAGATTTGTAGGTTTGGTTGGAGTAGATATTTCCACTTAAAGATGCTGTGTATCCTTCCACAAGTGGAGTTTCCAAGTGTTAGTTTCAGAAAAAAACATCGAAAATAAAAAGACAAAAAAGAAGGTAACCAAAAAGAAAAAAAAATACAAAGGAAAGATGGGATTGCACCGATTAAGTACAGTATAATAATAATCCCTAAAGCATACGTCAAACCTACTGCAAAATTAACAATGAACCATTTAGTGAATGATAAAGGGATGTATATCAAATTACCTTAAAAAGCTGCGAGCCAACGAGAAATCGGCAACGGACTTTACCATTGCCCTACATTCCAACCCAGCATTGGCATGTGTAGCCCCCGGGTTTATTTTTAGACTTTCCATGACATGGGTATCTTTTTGGTTCCTTACACTCATCGATGTCTACATTATGCAAAGGACAAATTGAACCGTTATCTCGGCTAATGGAAAAAACAAATTGAAAAAGTTTGTGCATGGATTATTAGACAGATAATATTATCCCATTTAGCTTTCTATTATAATACCATGACATGTGTCCACTCTCTCTCAAGATATCTTTTCTTTCTCTACTCTGTCTCTCTCCACATCGAATCCGAAATCAACAATGGCATTGTTCTTTGCCATTGATGGAGATTGACGTTGCCTCGAACTATATACGAGACCCAAGAAGGGCACACGAGCTAGTACAGGATCTGGCATACGGAACTTGTAGAAATCGAGCTTTTGCAATAATGCATAGACCCTATGTTGTAAGAGCCAGCAAGGGGTCTTACATGGTCATTGGGGACACTGACTGAGCCTAGAAGGAGGAGTTTGATCTTTACATACATAAATTAAATTATAAATATGAGCTGTTATTCTATGAGTGAGGTGGATGTGCTAATATGCATATGTATTACTAAATACAATGGACTCGTAAGATCAAACCCTTTAAATGCATCATAGGGTGCATACCACATTCAATATATGTATATATAAGAGTGGAGGCACAAAGGTTTGAGAAAGAAGTCAAAATTTTCTTTGTAAAATGGGAATAGAGTTGCTAGAAATTTTCGCTATGATGTTGGCAGGGTGGCGGCAACTGTCTTGACTTATTATATTAGGAAAAAAGTTGGAACTTGAGGAAATTTTTTTGCCAAACCTAAATTTACTCGATAAATATCATAATCATTAATCATGTGGTTCCACGTATTCAAGAAATCAATTAAGATGGATTTGGATCTAGATGAGATTCCCCAATTTTATATAGGCCTCAATTATAAAAAAACCACCGCCCAAGACCAATTTCAGAAATCCCGAATGGATTTGGTGGGTCCCGCATCTAGATGAGATTTCCCAAAAAAAAAAAAAAAAAATTTTATATATAGGCCTCATATTATATAATTATAAATATCATGTGGTAGGACACATCTAATAAATGAGAAGAACTCACTTCCTCCGTCTTCCCCCATCACCTTCCACTCAACCCAACATCCCCTCCACCAACACTGCGGCCCAGCCATGCTGCAAACGTCGCAGTCATTGTGACTGCTGCATCGCGATCCCCACCCATCGATATTGATGTTCAGATGAGTTACGGTCGCGACCCCACCCCCATGAACCGTTGCCTCATCTCTCTTGATGAAAGGTCGATGCAATTTCTTCTTCGCCGTTCATGCAAGCAAATTTCATCTCCTTCATCGTGGTTACTGTCGAGATGAGGTACAATTCAGACTCATGAATAGCACAAATTAAACGCCAGCTATTAGATGGGGTAAAACTAGATGGAATCAATATACAAATACACTACTTCGCTATCTGGCTCTTAGATGTTGATTAATTAATTAGTTATCCAAATCATTCATTCGAGTGTGATAATGCATGAGGAGTTATATATGTGTTAATTACATGTACACCCCTGGATGCGATCATAGGGATTCCCCTCGTGCCCAGCCTTGTAAACGTAACGATGACCCTGTCCATTCCCAAAGTGCTTAGCATTCTGCGTTGTTACACCAGGCATTAGCTCGACTGGGTCAACATGGCCTGTCTGCAAGTCATGTCCAGTTCGACCATCCAGTCCACAACAAGGCTCGGGTGTTGCCCACATCCCAAACCTCGGGAAAGTCCAGTTTGAGATACAGAATGACCTGTTGTCCACCAGAAAGGCCCATGCACAGCGGTTGAGTTGCGAGGCCGACACGTTTTGGTAGATGCAGGAGATGCTAACGTCGAGCGTCTTAAGCCCTTCTGGGATGGATGCTTGACAGCAACCTTGATCGGAGCAAGTGGTCTCCTTGGTGAAGTCGACGTTGCCGTTGCAGTAGGAGATGCAACCACTCCCGAACGTCCCTTCTTTGTTGGCCATGACCGCGATGGTGCCGCAGCGGGCGATGGTGAGCTTGTTTACCGTTTCCAAGAACTTGTACAAAGGATTTGGAGATAGATCGTTAGCCAGAGGACTGCTTTTGTTTGCTAGCGTTCGGGGCGGCTGGCGACCATGGTCGAGTCGCTGACCGAGATTTTCCGCATCAGTTGAATACTACTCCCTTCGATGTTGGTGCAACTGAGCAAAAAATCTGTGGACCTCGCACGTTCGGTTCGAGCCCGAACAGATAAGGAACGGCAACGTCCCCACATTGGTGTTCGCACTTTCCGGGCCCGGCGGCAACTCTGCCTTGTCGAAACCACCAGGCCACAGCTACCGTCAGAAGCCAATGCACTACCTTCATTAAGAACTCTCATTTTCTCATGAACAAATTAAGTAACTCAAATAAATTAATAAATTTTTGTGTTCCTAAAGATTATCAAACGCATTTGATGACTAATGATGCGTCTAATTCATGGAAAAATCAAAATTTGAAAAATATTTTCCCAAAAACTAATTCATTTATTGCTTAAAAAAATCGATCAATGGAAAATATTTTCGTTATCACCAACAATTTATACTTACCTACTTTCACAGATGAGGAAAATATTTTTCAATTATTCATTTTTGTAAGTGATACAAATGATCATTAATCTTTAGTTTTCCATAAGATAAATATGGAAAAAATGATTGATTTGAATAATATATCTTAAAAATGATAGTTCGTATCGCTTACAAAAATGAATAAGCAAAAAAATATTTTCATTGTTCACGAAAATACTTAGATATAAATTGTCTGATAATGAAAATATTTTTTACTGACTAATTATTTCAAGTAATATAAGTGAATATTTTTATATAATTTTCAAATTATTCATTTTCTGCGAAAAAATTATCCTTAAATGATAAAATTTTTTGATTGTTTTAACTTACTGTGGTTACAACACACTCCCTAAAGCGTTTCATTCTTCGCTTACACAAGCATCTTTCATTGATATATTGCCTTCACAAAGTTGATCGAGTATAGAATCTTAAAATTTCTCAATAGGAGAATCAAGTTCGATCAATGTAATATGGTTTAATCAATTATTTATTGTTCTTTTCATATTTTTATTGAAATTTCAATGTTTGCATTTTTTATATAACAATTCAAACATTAACTCTCGTTTCCTTCCATTCTTTGGAGGCAACAATTAATATTTCTATACCTCAATCAAGTCCTTGCTAACGTGTGTCACGTGTCACTTCCTTATAAACCCGTCCAAGACGACGCCATCGAGTGCATTGGCCCAGTGGTGTGAAGGCCCAATGGCATGAGCTTATATTTTTATATATTTAAAAAAAGTTTACTTTGGATAGTAGGAAATACAGTATCATGTATTCTCGATTTTTTCTGGGCATTTTTTTAATCTATTAAATTTATACTCCTACAAGACTTGAACTTTATACTTTAAAGCTCCTAAGAATACATGAAATAGATTCCACGGAGGATGCCAGGAATCAAAATTGGGACAAATCATCAAGTTTTAAAATTAATTTAATTTAAAACATAGGACATTATGCATGTGATATATGATTAAAGCACATGAAAGTATTCTTTCTAGTTGATATATTTTTTTCATTCAAAAAGAAAAAAAATCATGTGAAAATAATTTTTTGTCTGGCAAGTTGAAAAATAAAGTTTGATGAATCATTCACACTTTCCAAAAAATAAAAAATAAATAAAGAAAAGAATTACTCCCAGTACTATGAGCATTGAGATCAAATGAACAATTCTTTCCCTTTATTTTCAAAATTTAATGTAAATTTACCATGCTCATCATTCACGAATCTATCTATTATAGAATGAATATGCGAACTTTTCTAGACATTTCTAATCTTACTCAATTGAGTATCTAGATAAATCTTGGACAATTTGAATGATATGAGTTCACGAAATACCATTGTTCTCTAACTATCATATTCTGGAGAATTTAAGAAATAAAGACAGGCGATAAGGAAAAATTCAATCATTTATACTCTGATTCTTTCAAGTGTAAAATAACATTAGCAAAATAGATGTGCTCACATGGTACAAGTAAATTTATTGGCAATTTCCTTCATTTCGCTTGATTTACAAATAATATTGAATAAATAATTAATGTTGAATTCAACAAGAGAAATGAGCATGTTTATGCAATTGTTCCACATAAAACTTCATGATAAAGAAAAATATTTCCCATGAAATTATTATCAAGTAAAACGGGTAGTTTTTATTTATTTGGTAATATGGTAAAAAGTGTTCTTGAAAATGTTTTCAGGCGCTTGGATCTCATCTGTAATGATGGACATTGAGAGAAGGCAAAGATGCGAGGCTTTATTAGGAGACTTGTTATACTCAGGAATAACGGGAGTTTATTTGTTTCCTTGGGCTCGCTTTCTTCGCCATTTTCAAGCAATGTGAACGGTGAGTTGCTTTCTTGAAGTCCGAAGTTGTTGTAGGATGAGAAAATTAATGTTACCCACCATGCAAATGCAACGTACAAAATGATAAAAATTCGTAGTATTATTGATCTGGCCTTTCTTTTCATATGCTAGTGTCAACTATGGGCATGCTGGATCTGCATCCAACAACTCCTCCAAGTTTTATTTTTATTTTTATTTTTTGGTAAATATAAAGTAAAAAACTAGGAATAATTAACGTCTAAAGTATATAATCCCAACTTCATCATTAAGCAAAACATAAAATAATTTTCTAAGAGACTACAAGTAGAACGTAATATCAAAACGCTTTGTATATCAGTGTTGACACCTAAATTTCACCATTTTATTTAGGATTTAATCACATACAAAATTAGGATTAATAAAAAGTAAAGAGTAAAGTAAATAACTTTCATTAAAATGCATCGTGTATGTTGTCATTAAAATCCATCACACGTAGACATTAGGAGCATTTACATGACTATCACTAATTATTAAATATATATTTTTTCAAAATCGAAATTTAAAAAACAAAAAAAAGAGCGAACTGAGCTAGGCCCGGTCCTTTTCTGTTCTACTCTCCTCTGGATCATTTTTTCACCTGGGCCAAGTCCAACCTCACTTTTCTCCCGAGTCCGGCCCCTCTCTCTTTCCTCTCTTCCTCACACGCCCTCATGCCGGTCGGCTTTGACAGAAAAGAGAAACGTACAAACTAGAGGGGTAGACGATCGTGAGCGGGATGGCAGGCATGATCTCGCGGGTCGGGGCTAGGCCAGCCGAAGAGGCTGGCGATGGCAGAAGCCATGCGCGATGACCGGTGGCCCTCAAAATGAGGGAGAAGATGAGTGAGAAAAGCGGGGGAGCTCTTCGGTTAGAATGGAGGAGAGAGAGGTTGAGGGAGTTCGAGCGAGAGCAACCGAGAGAGCGAGAGGGCTGAAATGTAGCCCCCGGTGGGCGTCGTCCAGCCGTCCTTGACGCAAACCGGTGCAACGAAGCTCGCGATTCCCCCTTCTTCCATGTCCTCCGACTTTGGTTTTGGCCGAGAGGGACCAACAAGAGCGTGAGTCCAAGGGGAAGCGAAGAACAGAGAGCATCGGAGAGCGAGCTTGAGAGAGAGAGAGAGAGAGAGAGAGAGGGTGTTGTATTTGAAGAGATACGTCCATGATGGGGTGTGAAATTTTATTGAAAGGGTATGTAATGAGAGGTATAAAAACCTCTTAGAAGACAACCGTTTGCGGTTGTTGTTGGCAGACCATTTTTCACCCTAGAATTCTCTCTCAATTTCTCCATCCAAAAGAAGAAGGCATTCCATTTGATTTTTGCAAGAACAATCGGCATTTACGCCGTGAAAATCGGGTGTTTTCCTAGTGATTGCATCCAGACCAACGTGAGGAAGTATTGTTCGTGTTTGATCGGCAATTCAACATTCGTTCTGGGGCCATTTGCTGTTTGCGCATCGGAATCAGGTAAGTCGTCTTCTGCCGACTCGAATTCCTTCATTGGTATTAGAGCCCTGTCGCGATTTCTGCCTTGTTTTTCATTGAATTTTCTCGTTTACCATCTGAAATTGAGATCAAAAGTATGAAATCTACACTGTTTGGATCTCTGTTGGTCGGAATTCCCATATGGAAAACTCGAAATTGGACCGCAGCGAAGAACGGGTTTGGAGTCGCGCGCATCAGTACGGTTTTGGCCAATTTTCGAAATATTTTTTTGGCCAAAATCAACTTTTGAATATACAGGATGAAAGTACTCGTCGAGACAAGTCCAACGGTGGGTCAAGCGTGGCGAGAGGACGCCGGACGCGCCCACACGCGCGGCCAGAAGCCGCTGCGCATGGGCGCCACGTGCCTGGAGCGCTGGCAGAGCTAGCGCGTGCGCAACACGCACCAGCCGGCGGACCGGGCGGCTGCGCGTCATGCGCCGGTTCGCCAACCGGCACGTGGTGACGTCACGGTGACGTCACCCAATGGTTTGTAACCGTTGGGATGACATCATCGATGACGTCATCGACGGCGGCTGTTGGCCGGCCGGTCGCCGACCAGCGACCCGACCCGATTCGATACTCGACCCGTTGACCCGACCGGTTAACCCGACCCGATCCGAGACTTGACCCGTTGACCCAACCCGGTTGACCGGTCAACGGTCGGATCGGTCAACGGTCGAACCGGTCACCGCGGGACCGGCCAGAGCCTTTTGGCTTGCTGGCGCGTGCGCCACACGCGCCGCGCACTCGGGCGGCGCGTGTGGGCGCGGGCGAGCTCCGATGGGAGCGTGGTTGGTGGCGTTTGGTTTGCATGGATGTTCCCGACACTGTGGTATATTTATTTTGGATATTTGAGTTTTATAAATGTCTAAAATTGGGTACAAAACCCTATGTACGCATATTCTAAGGTATAAAATGCAATTTTATTCATTTGTAGCTTGTATTTTCTTGTGATTTAAGAAATACAGTAACTGGCTTGTGTGCAAATGATGTTGTACATGCTGTGTAGAGCTTGGTTCAATGATATTATGTATATTTTAATATACTTTCAATTTTCTAATTGCTGGAAAATTAGAACAATGGTAGGAAATCCATTAAATGTTGAATTGCTATTTTTTGATCAATAGTTGTAGCATGATTCTTATTTGTACGTTGGTTCATATCATGCTATAATTTTGTGTTGATGGAAAAATGTAGAATTACATAAGGACTTGTAATTATTTTTCCTAGTGGGAGTTCATAGGTTGGTAGAATTTGTGAGAGTTCTCACCTAGAACTTAAAATTTGTGCAAATTAGACTAATTAATGATAATAGAACAATTGTACATAGAAGTTGATTGGGAACATAGTGAACTTTTGCCTCTGTGTCTTTTGTTGAGTTATCATTAATTTAGTTTGTCTTTGCTGCAAATTAAATATGTGTGTTACTCTATAAAGTGTGCTAGTATTGATTCTGCGTTTATTATGTCAATGTGCTATAGAAATTGATTATGGCTTCGGCATCCAAGACCATTGTGGCTGACCTCAATAAGGGTGAGAAACTGAACGGTGACAATTATGATATTTGGCACCGAAAGGTTCAGTACATCTTTGAGGAGCAAGAGGTTTTGGAAACTCTCAACCACACCATGGATGAACCTGAGCATGGGACTTCAGCTCAACACGGGAGAGATCCGGGAAGCTTATCAAGCTTGGAAAAAGAAAAATAGCATTGCTCGCATCACGTTGCTGAGCTGTATGCAAGATGATCTCATGTGTGAGTTTGAAAGTTATGACAAAGCTCAAGCTATGTGGATTGCCTTGAAAGATAAGTTTGGGGGTACGTCTTCTACTAAGCTGAGGAGACTCACCATCAAGTTTGACACATTCCAAAAGCGCCCAAATGTAACGATGAGGCAGCACCTTCGGGAGATGTCAAACATGATTCGTGAGCTGAAGTCAGCAGGTCATTCCCTTATTGATGAACAGCAAGTTCAGGCTGTTATAAGGTCTCTTCCTGACAATTGGGAGCATATGAAGATCAATATGACGCATAATAAGAATATTGTCACTTTTGATGATATATCGCGTCACTTGGAATTAGAGGATGAGCGCCTAGAGGCTGCAAGATCCTCCACCCATGCTTATGTTGCTGAATCGAGTTCGTGCAAAGCTTCGGGCTTCAAGCGCAAATGGAATTCTCAATTCAACAACAAAGGGAAGAAGACTGATCAGGCACCTAAGAGGGCTAAGACCTTCCGACGCAAGAAGCGTGATAAGAAGAAGGACAAGGCCAAGATTGAGTGCTACAATTGTGGCAAGTTAGGTCATTTTGCTCGTGAATGCACTGAGCCGAAAAAGGTACCCTATTACTCCATTACTTTAAATAATGCTTTTGTTTCTAGTATTGTCATGCTTGTTGAATCTCATCCAATGTGGACTGTAGACTCAGGAGCAACAGACCATGTAGCTAGAGATCGAGAAGCATTTGTGGAGTATTGTCGGATACCGCCTGGAAGAAGATGGATATATATTGGGAGTAACTCAAGAGTTGAGGTGAAGGGTATCAGCACATGTACATTAATTTTACGTGGTGGTCGAAACTTATTCCTACATGATGTCCTTTATGCTCCAGATATTCGACGAAACTTGGTCTCCGTAGTTGTCCTTCTTAGCTTAGGTTATGTATTGAATTTCCATGGTGATTGTGTTGACATTTTGTTTGGAACGGTTTATTATGGTTCAGGTCATGTATTGAATGGTTTTATGGTGTTGGACATTGACTATAATCAGTACAATGTTAATGTTGATGGTTGTTTTTCTTTAATTGCATCTGCTAGTAATGTTGAGATTGATGCAAGTACTTGGCATACTAGATTAGGTCACATTGGGTTGCAAAGAATGCAAAAATTAGCTAGAGAAGGCCTTTTGGGATCACTCACCAATGTTGATCTACTTGTATGTGAACATTGTCTAGCTGGAAAAGCAACTAGAAAACCATTCGATAAAGGGACTAGAGCCGAACTTCCATTGCAACTCATACATTCTGACATTTGTGGTCCTTTGAATGTGAGGGTGAGGCATGGAGCCTCATATTTCATCACTTTCATAGATGACTTCACGCGTTTCGGTTATGTCTTTCTGATCTCCCATAAGTCAGAAGCGTTGTGTGACATCCCAAAAATTCGACCAACCGTCATTAGCTTAATTAGAATACTAGAAATTTAAATTTATTTAGAATGGGCCGGAAAGCGAACCCATTGGATTTTGTAGGATGTGTGGGCTTGAGATTTATTGGGCCGTACAATTCTTTTAGAACCGAGCTCATGGTTTGGGCCGTGAAAGTTGGGTTTGAAATTGGCTGGAAATGGGCCAAGGTTCGGGATTTCAAGATTTATGAGATTTAGTGGGCCTTATAATTTTAGATTGAGCCCGTTGGGCCGGGAATAAATAATTAGGCCCGAGTAATTACATTTTTAGTTAAGATTTATAAATTATAGTTAAGTGAATTGATTAGTAGATTGCTTATAATTTTAGTGTTCTTTAGTGATTGATTCCTTTATAGACTAACTTTGATTGGTCAATGTGTTATGATTTTTGTATGATTGAGATTAAGTGGAAACAAAAGATCATTAGATGAAAATATCTAATCTAATGAGCTAACTAATGACAATGATTAATAGTTAACTAATGACGAGCGACGAGATGGCGGAAAATTTTTCTCTCACGAAGCCACGACACCGATTTTCTTTTCTCTCTCTTGGATCTCACGCATGACACCCACGGTTTTCTTCAAAACCGACACTAGCAAGAAATCTCATCATCACCATATCAATCATTACTCCCTAATCTAGGACTAGCATATAGGTTTATCTCTCTCATATAAAAACTGAAATTTTCTCTCTCTCTCCACACAAAACCGAAAACCCACATTTCTTCTCCATTTTGCTCTCTCGGCCGAAGCTTGCTCAAGGAGGAACTCACCGATTTCTTCATCTTGCATGCTAGATTTTTGAGTTGATTTTGAAGCATCCAAGTGTAGTTGTGTAGCCGAAGCGAGGTAAGGAATAATCTAACTCTAGTTTGAAACAAATCCGTTGATTTATCAAAGAAACATGTGAATCTAGCCATACAAGGATGGATGTAGCTTCTAGTTGATGTTTTATGGTTGAATTGAGCTTGAGGAGTGCTAGATTGAATGTAGAAATGTTTGCATGTCAATTTCTTGCTGTGTTTGTGTGAATTTGTGTTTATGGAGTGCCGTTTTGTCGAGCGAGACGCCAAGATGGAAGCCGAGTGTGCCGATTTACCTAGAATGATGTTATACGGTTCACGGGTGTGACAACGCCTTGAGTCGAGTCTTGGATTGGATTAAATGTTAGAAAAAGACTTGATGGTGATATTTTGAGATGCTGTGGGGAAGTGCCGAAGCCTTGAGATATGAGAATTGAGTAAGAAAAGTGGTTTAAACGAACTAGAAGTGAAATGAGCTTGCGATTCCATTCGGTTTGGGTGAAACCGAGCGAGTAATATTTTGTCTGTGTGCAAACTCATTCATGTTCATTAATGGATATAGGAAAGAAGCTTTTCTACATGATAGAACTACCATAGGATTGAGTTATACAAGAAGTTATAACCATATAGACCCATAACATAGAAAAAGAAGTGAATTTAGTAAGTCCTGTAAGCTGTTTTTGTGGAAATTGGATGACCTTTGCTGATTGTGTGAAAATTCTGTAATTATCTGTTGATAATTGAACTTAGAATCCTTAATGAAAGTTGTAGAACACATCTTAAGGAATAACGTGTCAAAATTTGAGATTAAATGAATGAGAATTGATTGGTGAAAGGATTTTTCTTTGTTAATGGAAAATCTGGAATAAGAACAGAATTTCAGCGAAGATGATGTTAATTGTTACTCTTAATACAGTGAGAATTAGACTCAAGTTCCTTCATGAAAGATGTTAAGCTGTGTCTTAAGTACAACATACTAAAATTGGGTAGCATTTTGATAAGATTTGATATGTATTTCATGCTTAAAACCGAAACTGCCTATTTAGCCAAAAATTCTGCTTGTACCCGAGAATGTATATTAGATGTAACCACTTACAATTTGGACTTGTATGCTGAACATGGAGTCTAATAAACTCTATATTAGATGTTAGTTAAGATTGAGTGAGTCTCATACATCAATAGAGATTTAAGTGCATTTAGGTTCATGTGTATGCAATGAGTGCGGTGCATAGTGCTTGGTTATGGGATAAATATTTGTCTGGCATGGTATGAGACATGTTCATGATGGATTTTATCTTATAATCCGGACACGCACATGTGCTAGGATCATAAGACTTAGATAGATGCTTAGGAGTCTTTTCTTTTGCATACGATATATGCATTAAACCAAAGGTGTGGTGTGAAACGTGTGCTTAAAATGGTGAACGGATCCATCGGTACCGAGTTACCGGTGATGCCCCCGGAAGTTTGGGATGCCCTTGTGTGTGATCAAGGATGCCTCGGCTGTGATGCCGGAGATGCCTCGGAGTGAGATGCCCTGTGTGTGATCAAGGATGCCTCGGCTGTGATGCCGGAGATGCCTCGGAGTGAGATGCCCTTGTGTGTGATCAAGGATGCCTCGGCTGTGTGATGCCGGAGATGCCTCGGAGTGAGATGCCCCGTGTGTGATCGGGGAGGACCTCGGTTTGGTTGATACCGGGATGCCTCGGAGTGAGATGCCCACAATTAGAGGTATAGTGAAAGTCCGATAACGTACCTTCGGAAGTGACTCGATCAGGCCGGTAGTGTCCCGGTTGTGACCGATTCGAGGGTGGATTTTTATGCACACTAAAAGTTAATTATATATGGCGAGTGAGTTCATCTATAGTATTTGCATTGTAGTTTGAGTTTGTGAAGGATAAGCGTAGGATGGATGCATGTCGGTGATTTCTTACACGATGCATTAATACCGTTTATGCTTGCTATATGTTTTTCTTACCGTCCTGACTGTTGGATAGTTTGCTTGTGACTTTGATAGCTATGGATTATTTCAGAGTAGAGTTTTGTTATTCTTCACTGGGCAAGGATGTTTGCTCATAACTTACATTTTCAGATTGAAAGTATGGATGTGCCGCCAGTTGCTCGGTATGGAGTGATAGCCGACATTGATGTTTCTTTCCTGGACGTGTATGGCCCTGACATAGATATGGTGTTTACCAAGTACGAAGCAATATTATGGATGGATGACGGTAGAGCTAGTCTAATCCCGATGAAGTTCGTGGCATGGTTCATCAACCATGAGGGCGAGATGTTTAGTTCGTTACCCTTTGAAGCCGGTGGACCTGGAGACGGGATGGATGGCGCCTAGACGCCAGAGTTCATGGAAGGCTAGGTGTTAGACTGTTGTTTGTTTTTGGTTAAAGACGCGGGCTGGTTTGGGATGTAGGCGGAGTAGCCACCCTTACCCCTATCCCTGACTTTGTCGCGCCTTACTTTTTGTCTTGTACATGTTGTAAATAGTTAGGCGAGGAACTTGTAAAGAAAAGCTCGATGGATAGATTTTGTTAAGCCCGAAGATGGTAAATAAAAGAAAGCCTTTCATGCTCTAGTTTAATTTCTTATATGTGGATGATTAAAAAGTGAATTGTAGGATAACTTCATGTTACATATTTAAAGATTTTTAAATAATCCATGTTATACATGCTAACCTTCAATGTTAAATGTATGTTTGATTAGTTGGATATCAATTATAAATCATAAAAATATTTAATTCCGCTTGCGCTTAGTACGTGACGCCCTGGGACGTCACACGTTGGACTGCTTTAGACGATATATAGCGATGGTAGAGAATCAGTTAAACAAAACAATAAAGGCATTGAGAACTGATCGCGGACGTGAGTATTTATCAGAGCAATTCAAGACTCTATGTGATGAAAAGGGAATTGTACGACAATTGACTATTCCTGGTACTCCACAACAAAATGGGATAGCTGAGAGAAGGAATAGAACCCTATTGGAAATGGTTAGGTCCATGATGGCACAAGCAAATTTACCTATCTCTTATTGGGGAGATGTATTATTGACTGCTGCCTATGTACTTAACCGAGTGTCCTCAAAGTTGGTCACTTCCACCCCTTATGAATTATGGACTGGTAGGAAACCAGACTTAAGTAGTCTACGTCCATGGGGTTGTGCAGCTTATGTTCATGATTCTTCCCATAAATATGGCAAATTAGGCCCTAGAGGGAAGAAATGTATCTTCATTAGATATTCTGAACACTCCAAAGGGTATGTGTTCATAGGTGAACAAGCTGATGGAAGTGTGACTGAAATGGAGTCACGAGATATCACATTCTTGGAGAACGATTTTCCTAGTAGAGGTGAGATTGATAAGGACTTCCAATTATATGAGATGGAAGATCCTGATAACACACCCACTAATGTTGTAGAGGGAAATGAAGATTTACCTCAACATGCAAGACCTAGTGGGAGTGTTACATCGCCTGATGAACCGAATTCAAAGGAAATTCAGTTGCGTAAAAGTAATCGTAAAAGTATTCCTCGTCGTTGTTTTGAGATTAAAGGGGAATCATTTATGATTGCTCAGAAAGACGATGCTGAGCCAAAGACTGTTCAAGAGGCTCTCTCATCCTCTGACAAGGAAGAATGGAGAAAAGCTTTGGAAGATGAAATGGAGTCAATGAGGGCAAATCACGTCTGGGACTTGGTTGATCTACCGCCAAATCGCAAAGCCATTGGAAACAAATGGGTCTTTAAGATTAAGCGAAGAGCGGATGGATCCATTGAAAAATATAAGGCTCGCCTTGTGGCAAAAGGTTATACTCAACAAGAGGGTATAGACTATGATGAAACTTTTTCACCAGTTGTAAGGTTTGCCTCAATACGCCTTATTCTAGCCATCGTTGCACATTTGGACCTAGAATTACATCAAATGGATGTAAAGACGGCATTTCTCAATGGAGAACTAGATGAGGAAATCTATATGAAGCAGCCGATAGGTTTCATAGCTAAAGGCCAAGATGACAAAGTATGCAAACTTCATCGCTCGATTTATGGCCTTAAGCAATCATCTAGACAGTGGTATCTTCGTTTTCATCGAGCTATAACAACTTTTGGTTTCACGATGATCGAAGAGGATCACTATGTATATGTCAAGCGGTTCGAAGATAAATTTGTGATTTTATCACTTTATGTGGACGATATTCTGTTGGCTGGAAATGACAAGGTTATGGTTATCACCATAAAAGAATTGTTGTCCTCCAACTTTGAAATGAAGGACATGGGAGAAGCTGCTTATATATTAGGAGTTAAGATCGAAAGAGATCGATCAAGGAAACTCCTTGCTTTATCACAAGAGTCTTATATTATGAAGATTCTTGAACGTTTCAATATGCAGCACCGTAATCCCATTGATATCCCCGCATGCAAGGTGAAGGCCTAAGTCTTTGAGATGTGTCCTAAGACTCCGAAGAAATTAAAGTAATGAAAATTGTTCCTTACGCTAGTGCGATCGGAAGTTTGATGTATGCTATGATGTGTACTCGACCCGACATATGTTATGCCGTGGGATTGGTGAGCCGATATCAATCAAATCCCGGTCAAGCACACTGGAAAGCAGTGAAGAGGATCCTTAGATACTTGAAGGGCACCATGGACTATCGACTTTGTTATCAAGGGAATGATTTACGCCTATTAGGCTATTCAGATGCTGATTGGGGTGGAGACCTCGACGAGCATAAATCGACTTCTGGATATGCGTTCTTGCTCAATGGAGGTGCAATTTCTTGGAATAGCAAGAAACAGACATGCACGGCATTATCTACTATGGAGGCAAAATTTATTGCATGTTCTGCCGCAGTGCAAGAAGCAGTATGGCTAAAATGTTTCTTGGAAGATTTAGCCACTGTCACCGAGGTTCCAAGACCGGTGATAGTTTATTGCGATAGTCAAGCAGCCATTGCCTATGTCAAAAATCCCAAGTATCATGGAAGGACGAAGCATATTGACATAAGGAACAACTTCATCAGAGATGTTATAGCGCAGAAACAAGTGATCCTGCAATACATTTCAACTAATAGAATGATTGCTGATCCACTTACGAAGGCTATTCCTAGAGACATATTCTTGACCCATAGGATGTCACTAGGATTGCGTAGAATGTGATATGTGTAATTGTAGAGGATCATTGGTTTATGTATTTGTGGACATATGTATTGTACTTGTTTGATTATTAGTGACTTGATGTTTTATCAATAAGTACAAATCCATTATGAGACTAGTACATACACACATATATTATTGAAAAGTATGTCATCAGGCAATGATTGGCTTACTCACACGAGCAATCGCCTCAAGTGCTGTAGTTAGCACGTTGAGATGAGATGTTATGTACAAATGAATGCTGAAGAGCAAATTTGGCGCACAAAATATGTCGCCTTGACTAGAGTCAAGATGAGGTCTGTAATTTGTTTATAATAAGACCGAACATGATTATCCCACAATCATGTATGCCTGAAAGATGCCGGATGCGAGTACTTAATTGGGTGCTATAGAAAGTGAGCTGATATAGTACTCGAGCTAAACATGAGTACGTGAGAAGCACGTGACTATGTTTAGGCTAAGATCCATATGTTGGATATATTTAATGAATGACATACGCTCTTATAAAAAGAGAAATCTACTATAGCATGTAATTCATACTACATGTGCATTATACGACCGACAAGGGAAGGTGAGTGAAATAATCCCTATTTACTCATCGTGTGAGCCCTTGAAATAATTTATAATTTACCTCATTTTGTGCCCTATGTTACTTCTGACTATGTTCTCGAAGTGAAAGATCAATGTTGTTACTTTAGCATGTTATCGGCGGTCATGAATAGATATGGCCTTATGGGACGTGACTAGGAAAGCAGTTGTTCTGAAATGGAGAGAGACATGAGTGCGAAGGAAGACTATTGTTGTCATACATCCATCACATGTATTTACTGGTCGACCAATTATATCGCCTTATGTGGTTGCGGATGTAATTGTAAATACATGTTGTCTTGAGAATAGTCAAGTATAGCCTTTAAGGGATAGGTATACTTAGACTGATGTAACAAAATAGGTCTGGGGCACTGTGAGACATCTATTGATTATTTCTTTTCGGGGTTGTAGCCATTATGTTATCCCTAACAGGTGCATAATTTGAGCTCCCAAGTGCAGGTGTACTCACTAGTCGCACGGCTTATTTGCAAGTATGAATTGTTTTGTAAAAATTGATGAATGTTGAATGCCTTATATTCTTGATAAAGAGCTATCAAGCCCATCATGTCCGAGTGGGAGATGTTGTATTTGAAGAGGTACGTCCATGATGGGGTGTGAAATTTTATTGAAAGGGTATGTAATGAGAGGTATAAGAACCTCTTAGAAGACAACCGTTTGCGGTTGTTGTTGGCGACCATTTTTCACCCTAGAATTCTCTCTCAATTTCTCCATCCAAAAGAAGAAGGCATTCCATTTGATTTTTGCAAGAACAATCGGCATTTACGCCATGGAAATCGGGTGTTTTCCTAGTAATTGCATCCAGACCAACGTGAGGAAGTATTGTTCGTGTTTGATCGGCAATTCAATGTTCGTTCGGGGCCATTTGCTGTTTGCGCATCGAATCGGTAAGTCGTCTTCCACCGACTCGAATTCCTTCGAGGGCGAAGGACAGAGAGCTGGGGGAGAGATTCGGAGGAGGTGAAGAGACCATAAGAACAGCTAAAGGAGAGAGTTTTAGAGCGAGCAGCCCTCCGGCAGTTCGGCCACGCTTGACTCCCGGCCGCACTTTCGAGCCCGCGGCTCCCGTTCCCCGCGCCAACTCTTTGGTAGGTCACGTTTCTTTCCTTTTTTCGATTTTTCGTGGGACGAGCCATTTTTTTTTCCGAGGATCCCAGCTTGGAGGCGTGCGAGGAGACCAGATGTGGTCCGATCTATCGAGCTTGCCCTCCATTCGTCGTCCCCAAGCCGGGTAGGGACGCCTAGCTGAACCCCTTTTTATGCCTGGGTCTTGCCCTGTTCTCTCGTACTTTTGCACAAGCTACTGAGCCGGGGCTTGCATTTCGGGTTCGCTTATGCCACCCTTCGTTAGTGTTGAGCATTCCCTGCTGTTTTATGTTGAGCTTTGATCCGGCTTGTTCTTGTCCGGGTCTCCGATCATTGACGCCCACCACTTGTTTGACAAAATGTTTGCGTCAGGGCCGTATGTATTTTCTTCCGATTTTAAGTCACTTGAACGTGTTAGCTATGGGATACGCTTGTCGGTGAGCTCTCTCTAACCTCAAAATATGTTTTGTGTCACCACGGTTCAACATGCAAGTCTCGTTCGGTGGTGCCTCGATGTTGTTTTATGCTGTGCATTGTCCTCATAGAATGTAAATACTGGCGAGGAAATGAACCACTGACCTTGGCGAACGCTGATTTCTTGCGTTTGCTTGGATGAGCTTTTACTAATACGCTCCATTTTATACGTTACTCGCTTTGTTGTTGAGTCATGATCGGGGATGGGCGGTGCTCAAATGACATGTAGGTGTTAGACAGTGGTGAAAATTTTCACTTAATGCCCATCCATAAAAGACTTTTTGCGTTGTTGACTTAAGTTTTGATTTTGAAAATTGGAGGGCTCGTGTTCTGGACAGGATAAGGAGAGTCGAGGGAGCAGTGGGGATGGGCTTAGAGAGAGAAGAAAATAGGAAATTGGCTTGCGTCTAAGCTTTGTAAATTAAATATGGGTTGAATATTGTCAAAATTAGAAACGCACTACGTGCGCTTCTAGCAAAAGGAGCTGGTCTGATTCCATTTGCTTCCTTGGGCTGGGCTGGGCTGGCCAAAATTTGGGTCTAAGGCTTGGTGGTTTGGTTTATTTTTCTTTTTTTTTTTTTTAGGGGCCGGGCCTTCTTTTTGTTTTGTTGTTTTTAGGGCTGTCGCCTGGGCTCATTTGATGAGCCCACTCTTGTCGCCGGCTGGGCTCATTTGATGAGCCCATTCTCGTAGCGGACCGATCGGCTACGACTTGGGTCCGACCGGACCCGACTCGGCCCAACAAAGAAATATATTTTTCCGAAAAAATTAAAAATTAAAAAAATTAAAATTTTCGAAAATTAAAATGTAGGATTTGGTTAAGAATTGCTATGTCTTGCATTATTAGTGTAATTGGGCATTTATTTGCTTGTATATTGATTATATCGCATGTTTAATTTACATAATTAATTATGTTTAATTGCATGTGCTCAATTTACTACAATTAGGATCTTGGTTATTTATAGTTAGTTTAATGATTGCACACCCGCATGATCACCTCACATATTAGTAGATAGGTATGAAATCAATCCAAACTGCCTGACAAGAATTTTTACTCTTAAAATGAACAAAATTAGGTACTGAAAGGGCACTAATTGATCAATTAGTGTAATCAAGTCCTCGACCCTAGATTCTCTGGTTGCATAGGAAACGAGGCATACTCCATGCCCTGCTTGGTTTCTAGCCGACCCTAATAAGTTAGTGGCGACTCCCTATTGCAAATTTTTTTAAAAATACCATAATGTCACGCGAGATATAGGTTTGAGGTAGCAAGCCGATTCCCTTATTGAAAAATATGATGAATTTTAAATTCAAAATGAGAGCTCAATAGCCTAATGTTATCCTTAAGGAGTGTTGGTCCAGTATTATCTTTAGCTAATGACTATGTCTGGGCTTTTGACGATTCTATTATACTACGGTTTACCTTTGGTATAGTCTTTGCTTCCCCTTATTGCAGTAACAAGTATTTCCTATTTCTTTTGTAGCCTTCAATGGGTGATTTTTGGGGAAAGATGGATTACTCTTCGGGGAAGTGATGTGTCCTACTTAGAGACTTGTGTAGGTGCAAGCACACACAAATTTCACCCACGGAGATACAAAAATGGTGGCACTTCGTAGGTTTTATTACCTTCTTCGTGAAATGGGCTAGTGAATCAACCTAGAGGGGGGTGAATAGGTTGTTGCGGAATTCTTTTGGAATCTTTTTCAATGCAATACGTTAATATCAAGGATATATCAATAATAAACAGATTACGTATTCACAAAGTAAATAGAGTAGAGAGAGAAAATTGACACAAGGATTATAGTGGTTCGGCTTAGACCAAGCCTACGTCCATTCTCCACGCTGGCAGCCAAACGGCTGTAATCACTATGTAGCAAAAGAGTGCCTTTACAAAGAGACGGATTAGACTTCTTCAATTGACAGCCTCTCCTACAGCCTTCTCGCTGTCTTTGCTCTATATCTCACTCTCTTTGTTACACAAAGTGTAAACATGAAAGATTTTAGAGAACAAGTGATTTTGGAGATTCTAACATCAAGATTTCTCTACCGGTCTCTCCTTGTTTCCAAGCAACGTCGATCCAACTTAAATAATCTCGGTGCCATCATACCTGTTGGCACATTCCAAAAATTCATCCAATCAACCCGTTAGACTGAATCAATTTAAGTGATCTCCTTGTCCCGAAAACGTAAGTAGACAGTAGCTCGTCAATCCTGTTCGCCCATACAATGAAGATCTTGAGTTCCCAAAATTAGATTCTTCCAAAAATAAACTTGATTTTCAATAGATAGAATCCGAAGAATCAAATCTTCCAAGCTCTTGATCACAAATGAGATATTCCATGGTTAGGATTAGGAAATACGAAATCCAATATCTCGTAGCCATAAGAATAACCTCGTAGCCAGCCCGTAAAAAGATCGCGGACTATCTTCGACTTAGATTTGGGTCTCGAGGGTCGTCGACCGAAACCGAGTCTTGAAGGTCTTCGACGTAAACCGAGTCTTGACCCGACTTCGGACGGAAAAACTTCGACCGAAATTCCGGGTCCGACTGTCTTTGAAAACCTTTAGACTTTGACAACTTCGTACGTAGCCGACCGAGTCTTGGAATCCTTAGACCACACTTGTTGAGGCTGTTTTGTCAACTTCAAAACTCCAAGGGATTTTTCTTCAACACTTCGAAGGCCCATTCCTACAAAACGATACCCAATGTCTCTTTTTGGGGTTGATTACCAGCTCGCAACATTTCAATCGTATCAGAATTGCCATGGAGTGAACAATATCAAATCTGTAAATATAGACGACTTTCTTTTGGGCCCATCACCTGTTGCTTAAGATACTTTACTAACCTTACTTTTGAACAAGACTCCCCAGGGAAGCTTCTTTATCCGTTTTTCTTGGCAAATATGTTACGATTTCTCAAATTAAGGATTACATTATGTGATATTGATTTCTAAGTTCAACGGTTGTCTTGCATTCCAATACTTAACATATCTCCTGGGATGTAGGTTCCCTTTATGAATTTTCTTTCCTCTATGTGATTTTCATAGGTGGGGTCAATTTGTCAATTATGTCCATGTTGATGCCCAAGTTTGGAGAAATGTAGCTTAGTTTGTAGTCTTAGTGTTCATTTCTAGATGTTTGGTTGACTCAAGACCATGAACCTGAACCGAATGACATCTGATAATATTTACTTCAGCTGCGATGATATAACATTCAACATAATCGATCCAAATTAATCATCAAATCGCAATTTTGATTGATGTGAGTGCATATGTCCCACGAGCTAATGGTATCATACTTTGTTTTCAAAATGACAGAGGACCTACTCAATTGGAATTGGAACGATATTATATGCTAAAGTTTTTTTTCTGAAATTCATTCTATTGATCAAGATTCCCGGTGAATATATGGAACTTAGTTTTGTTTTCAAAATGGCTATTCTACCGAAAAGTAAAATAAGCTTATCAGGTTTATGTGATCAATTTTTTTCTACGTAGCCCTACATATAAGTTATGACTTTCCAAGCATGGTTGGTTATACAAAATATAAAAATATTTTGGCATGTCTAGATATTCGTTGCACTTTTTCATTACATAGTTAAAGAAATATTTTTGGAATACCAACATGGATGGATGACAAATGAGTTAGGATGGGCCGTGCGAGCCTAGTCGATGGGCCTATTTTTTTCAGCCCATTTAGGAAGAAACTGTGCAATTTGAATATATATTCCCACAAAAATTAATAGACAACTAATCCATGCAACTTAGGGAATCGCACTAAGCTAGTCATTCGACAGGAACGTCTTTGTCTTCATTATATGCCCATCACCAATTTTGGCCAATAGTAAGTTATCCTTCAAAGAAAGCAAAAAGAATGAAGATACCATAAGCTCAATAAAATTCACATATTCTAGCACAAAAAACATTAAAAAAAAAAAAAACTCTTTTGGTCCTCGTGATTGGGTAAGGGCTGCCCTTGCCAAATTCAACAAGTTTAGCGGGCCTTGCCATCAGCTAGCGATGGTCGCGATCTTCACCAATACAATGAAGAAAAAGAAAATTAAAAGAAAAGGAAAAGAAAATTAATAAAAAATTTGTCTATGTCAATACAAGTCAAATTACCTAGGACGGTTAGCAAATATATCAGCCCTTTTCGATCAAAATTGATTGGGTTGATTCAGTTGATATAAATGCAAAAATGTTTAAGACTAATTTAGTTCAATTGAAATATTTAGGACTGAATTAATACAAATATAATAAATTTGTGACTTTTTTTGCTACTTTTCCCCTCTTATGTGACATTTTTAAAATGTTCTCTCTCTTCTACTTGGTATTGGCCTTACCAAAACATGAAAAATATAATAAAATGACATTGTTTTGGCCCATATTTTTTAATCAAATCTTAATTAAATGAAATTACAAAAAAAAGGATTTAAAATAAAAACAAAAAAGAAGAAAAAAGGGCAAGGGAACGGCAAGGGCCCTCGCCACCGCCACACCGTAATTGCTGAAAAGGGCCAACAAGGGTCGTCAAAGCCTTGGCCGTAAGTGAGGGCCATAGCCCTCCATTTAAATCTGCCGTCGCCAAGATCAAATGGCTCTCGGCTAGACCGCAGCCACGATCGGCCGATGCAAGGCGCCCTCGCCGTGGTCTGCTCAAGGGCCGCTTGATCTGGGTGGATGGCGACAATCCTCGCCCAAATCCAAGTGGGGGCTGCAATCCTCGCCTAACCCCACCAACGCTTTCTAGCGATAATAGGACGGCAGTGCCGAGGGTCCTTGCCCTTGCTTCCCCCCTTTTTTTTTTGTGTTTTTTTAATCTAACTTTATTAAGATTTAAGTTTTAAATAAATCAGATGTGGAAAAAATGATGTCATTTTAACATTATCTTTCTTATTTTAGCCACATCAGCACCATGTAAGAGAAAAAAAAAGAAACAACACCAACAACGTTAGCATCTTCCATTATGACAAATTTGATGATTTAGTGAAAAGACATTATTGCACCAATTTGACAAGTTTTGAATTTTCATTGCACTTTTTGTTAGTTTTAAAATTTAATTGTATTTTTGTGATAAGTTTTAAAACTTGTAATACATTTATCCTTCAAAATTAAGAAAGAAATTGAATCCCCTTAGCACGGGTCTGATTCTCCACCTCCTCGAATGCGATCAATATGTCCATCGAATCATAAACCCATGCCCTATTTAGTGACTAAGGTTGATGTAGCATTTCATACTTTGAAGGGCAAAACATACGACTAAAATCGAGTCTATATAATTCGAGTTCATCATAACCATTGATTATATGGATCATTTGTAAATTTTGCAATGCGAAGCTCGGGCTTAATGAGCTCAAGCCAATCAACTTGGATTTTAAATTTTAATCCGAATTTCATTGGTCGACACTTTTTGCAGTTGAAAGTGGTGTTTGCATCTTTATTTAATGAGACAATTTTTCCTTTGACGAAATGTCTATTTCCCGACTCAATTTATTGTATGTCTGGTCAATTTCGGGGAATGACATGATCCGCATTCCTCATGATGTAAATTTCCCAACTTAGGTGTTTTCCTTGATTGATTGATGTTAGAGAAGTGATTTATATAAAGTGATTCATACGGAATTCCAAATGTTTTTCCATCACTAGCGTGACCATGTTTTTCATCCTTTTACTCTCTTGACTATTTTTTTGATCGATGAGTTACAAATATAAATATCATCCAAATTTATATATATATATATATATATATAATATATATTTTTTTTTTTTTTTTATCCAAAATTTTGAGGAAACTGTGCCACCTTGCAGTGATTTTCAACAAGCAAGGAAACTTAAAAGGAGGATTTTAAAATCTCACTCCAAACCCATCCGAAACCCTTTTACGAAAATTGTGCACAGAAAAGGCAAGCGGTAGGTAGGGCCATGATTTTGCCCCCGCATAAGAAGTCCTTTTAAAACATACGAAAACGAAGTGGCCTGCTTTATTTATATGCCATGTTTTGTTTTTCCTAATATAGAAAGAAATCACCAAAGACAATCTATTTTTTCATTTCAAAAATAGGAAAATAAGAAAAAAATAAAGAAAGAAAGAAACTATCTTCATTGTGGTAATACTATCTTTATTATGGTGAGAAAAACTTTCACTAAGTTGAGACTATATTTATTATTATGAGCTTGTCATCGTGGCATCGTGATTGTTGCATCCCTCACATGAAGTGAGTAGAAAAGAGGCTACTCATGTCTAAAGTATGCATGTAGGAATATTTATCATGGTTATCTTAGAGAAATTTCTATTTCCAGTGCAACTCTCTTCATTAAAGCATTCTCATTTCCTGCTTTAACATATCCATTTTGTGGATAATCCTTATTAGTTCAGTTTCTTAGTTTTTTTGGTCAGAGTTTCTTAGTTTTTTTTTTTTTTTTTTTTGGTCTGAAAAAGTAAAATATATTCAATGTAAGAGAACATTACACCTTGCCACTATAGCGTCGGCACATAAGAGACTCATAAGCTGAAAGTGAGGAAAAATAGTCCAGCTACGAAAAAAAGACGAGCCTAAACGGGCTTTGCAAGCCCAATCAGCCACAGCGTTGGCTTCCCTTCTACAGAACCCTAAGGAAAGGTGGGAGAAAGAGTCGAGCAAGGACGCCGCTTCAGCAAATAGCGAACGATCCCTCCATGGCGGTTGCTTGCGAAGGTTCAGCATCTCCACCAGACAAAGATTGTCCGATTCAACAAGGATCTGAGCGTTCTGGAGCCCCTATGAGATCAGATGCCGAAGAGCCGAAGAGAGTGCCTGAATCTCTGTCTGCAATGCTAAATTTGCAGACACAACCCTAGAGAAGCCGTCGGTAAGAGATCCACAGTGATCCCTGTATATACACACAATTCTTCCTTCGTTGCTGCCTAATTCGTAAGATCCATCTATATTAACCTTGATTGCACCGGGATGTGGGGGTTTCCAGAGAAGGTCGTGTAAGCTGATCTTCTTTTTCTTGGTACCACAGGGGAGAGCAGCTAACTTGTCGACCCGAGCATGGGTTAGAGCACTCTCAGCAACCAGGAAAGGTTTGAGAGGAGTCCTTTTGAAAATGTATCGATTTCTAGCCTTCCAAATCTGCCACAATACATTTGAGATGAGTAGCAGTCTATCTGATCGATTGTTATGCCCAATGATAGACAACAGCCAGGCATCCATACGTTGAACATTGTTGGGGGAGATGGATATTCCAATTCTAGGATGCGACCACACCCTCCGAGTCCAATCACAAAGCAGAAATATATGTTCCACAGTCTCTGGAGTGTTTTGATTGCAAATAGAACAGAAAGGGTTAGTAATGATTTTCCTACGATGCAGGTTGTCCCTGGTGGCAATAGAGTTAGTACAAACCGACCAAAGAAAGCTGCGGATCTTCGGGGCCGAGGACATTTTCCATAATAATTGCCATAACAAGGTAGGTATTTGATATGAAGAAGAAGCTCTGTTTTCTTGCTGGTCTGCTGATGTGTGTCGAATTTGATGATAAGCTGATTTCACAGTGTAGATTCCCTGAGAATTTGCTATCCATATAATTTCATCTTTAGTGCAAGTAGGCCGAATCTGAATAGCAAGGATCTGTTGGATGGTCTGCAGATCAAATTATTGATGCAATAAAGTTGTTTTCCAGGAACTTGTAGACTGATCAATAAGATCAGCTACGAGTAGGGGTTCGTCTTGGGCCCTTGGTCCACAGATGATGCCCATGGGGAGCCATCGATCTTCCCTTATTTTGATTGATGCACCATCACCCACTGACCAACATACATGATCTATAATGGCATCCCTCCCACACAACAGACTCTGCCAGCCTCAAGATGGGCGAGAGCCTTTAACAGCCGTAAAAAGAGAGGAAGAGTGAAAATACAATCCTTTAAAGAGTTTCCCCCAAAGAGAATGAGGCTGCTGGAATAGGCGCCATGCTTGCTTACCAAGCATGGCTTTGTTAAAACACACCAAATCCTTAAAACCAAGACCACCTACTTCCTTTCTATTCTGCATAAACTTCAAACTCTACCAATGAATACCTGACTTGCTCGAATCATTTCTCCACCAGAATTTGGCCATGTGTTTCTCCACATTGCATCACCAAATGAACCCAGTGAGAGTGGAAACCTAACCTGAGTAAGTAATCTTGTAAAAATCCCATTCAACACGATCATAGGCTTTCCTCATATCAAGTTTTAGAACAGCTTGAAAATGGCGTTTTCTTCTTCTTGATTTAATCTGATGAATAACTTCCTGCACCACTAATATATTATCCTGAATTTGATGGCCTGCCACAAAAGCACACTGCTCCTCAGAAATTAACATAGGCAGCATGGGCTTTAGCCTATTAGCAAGCACTTTTGATATGATCTTATAGGCATAAGTGCATAAACTAATAGGACGATAATGGTCTAGATTTTCAGGATCGAGATTTTGGGAATTAAAGTAATTGTTTGTTCATTCAACCGGTGTGTGGAAGAGCCGCAGATCGAAAGAACCTTGCTGTCTTGTTTTGATAACATCCCCTTTTATGATGTCCCAATGCGATTGATAGAACAACCCATTTAAGCCATCGGGTCCTGGGGCTTTAGACGCTCCTAATTGAAAAGTAGCTTCCTTGATTTCTTTCATGGTTACTGGCGCGATAAGAGTTGCATTCATAGCTGGAGTGACTACTACTGGACATCACTGTAATACTTGATGGTAGTTTCTAGAGCCCGAAGTAGTGTACATCTGAGCAAAGTAAGATGTAGCCATCTCTTTCAGCCTGTCAGGATTCCGAACCCATTCTCCATTTTGATCCTGTAAGAGATTAATTCTGTTGCGTTGTCTTCGTTGAACTATGGTTGCATGAAAGAATTTTGTATTGCGATCCCCCCACTTTAGCCAGTTTATCCTCGACCGCATCGCCCAAAATTGCTCCTCTCTTAGCCAGGCTTGCTGTATTTGCTCTTTCAAAGCTTTGATCCGAGAATAATGCTCTAATATATTGTCCTGATTCATTAAGCTCTGCAGTTGCTGCTCTAGTTCAGGTACCTGGTATTTGTTGTGTAGAAACTTTCGACGACTCCAAAGGGATAAAGCAGAGGTCACTGCCTGCAGTTTAACCTGGAGTGGGGAGTTGCACACCGAGGGAGAATTCCAGGAGTTTGCGATGACTTGTCGACATTCAGCATCCTCATTCCAGAACGCTTCAAAAGTAAACTGTCTTTTCCTTCGAGTCCCTGCTACATTTGAATCAAGTACTAATGGACTATGATCGGAACCTATTGCAGGAAGCGCAAAGACTTGTGCATTTGGGGAGGCTATTCGCCACTCAACATTACAAAAAACTCTGTCGAGGCGCTCCTGCACTAGGGCCTCCCCTTCGCGATGATTAGGCCATGTAAAAGAGCAGCCATGAGAAGGGAGGTCTATCAGACAGCAATCATTGATAACCGCTCTAAAAGAAGAGATATGGTAAGGGTCGGCAGCCTTAGTACTCCTTTTCTCCCATCTATTCAGAATTTCGTTAAAATCCCCTAAACACACCCAAGGTAAAGAGTTAACAGAGCTGATATGGCGTAGGTTCTGCCAAAAAAGTTGACGATCTTGGAAAACAAAAGGGGCATGGAGGCAGGTAATTCTCATGATTTTATCGTCAGAAACATCCTTACAAGTAAAGTCAAACATCTGATGAGAAGATATAACTTCAGAAAGCTGCAAAGTGTCATTCCAAAACAACGCTAACCCACCTGCAAGACCCACAGGAGTAACCACCAGAAGATTCAAAAAATGCAAGGTATGCTTCAAACTATGCAGCACTGGATCACTATTTTTGGTCTCCATCAAAAAAACCAAATCGGGCTTTTCCCTAGCCACGAGGGCTTTTAGGGTTAGAACTGTCAGGGAATTGCCCAAACCCTGACAGTTCCAACTGAGAATCTTCATCTATGACTTGGTGACTGTTCAGGGCCAGCCACCGATGCCCATGGTGTTTCTTTGCCCGCCTCAACAATCGGCACATCAAGCAATAGAGATTCATCGAAGTTTGTCTGAGGAAAGCCAGGTATGTCATATGGAGTGTATCTTCGTGGTTTCTTCGTTGGGCCAATTTTACTGTTTTGTCGAATACCTTTACTCTTTTTCTGGGGGATTGAGTGTTGAACCTGCACTCCTTTTTGCTTTACCTCTGCAGGAATAAGAGCAGTTGTTGTGGATAGAGAAGTCTGCAGAGCAGGGCCTGGTTGAATATTCCTGTCCCTTGGAGGGGAGGGCTTGCCTGATTGTGGCTGAAAAATAATACCAGGTGTAGGTGGAGGTAACAAAGGGATCTGTGGAGCGATGTTAGGAGGGGTTTCAGGTATTGATTCCTCCCAATCTTCTTCCATGTCTGATTGCGCATAATAGAATTGCCAATAGGGACTGTTCTTTTGCACCTCTGCTTTTATCCAGAGTCCATAGGGCGTTGGTTCAGAGTCAAGGAACATGCTTTCTTTATAGGGAACCCAGGGGCAAGACTCCGCATAGTGGGCCAAACGTCCGCATGAAAAACAGTAATGAGGTAGTCTCTCGTACTTAAAGTCTAGCCATCTAGTTCTGTTCCTCCACTTAATTAGCCTTACTGCTTTGAGAGGCTCAGATAAAGCAAGCTCAACTTTTGCCCTTCCCGCCCGCAGGGTAGAGCCAGTAACATAGTCTGATTGTACCTGCAGCACCTTTCCCATTGTACTAATAGCCTTCCTTATCATCTCTTCAGTGTAGCATTCTAGTGGAAGTCCAACTATTTGAACCCAAAATGGGCAAGAAGAGAAATCATAGCAATGCAAGGGAGTATTCTCCACCCATGGTTTGAAAATTATCAGATGGCCTGAAAACTGCCAAGGGCCACTATCTAACACCCTCTGTTTCTCTGCTTGGGATCGAAATTTTGCTAAGTAAATGCCTCATTCTCTTTGCAGAATATCAACATGCTCTGTTCTCCAAGCCCTCTTCAATGCGGTTTGAAAACCTTGGAAATTAAAGGAAGGATTCGAGGGAATCTTACCGACCAACGTTAGTTTGCACTCTTCAAGCGCCGCAGGTGAGGGTTCTTCATTCCATTCATCTATCTCCTTTTTAGAACATAATCGACCCAACCTACGACAGAGAGCCGCAACTCTGGCTGCATCGGGGTCACTTGCATGAGCCATGGTCCAAATGAAGCAATTCCGCAAGAGCCTGAGGGCGAAATCGAAGGGAGAAACTACATGCAAAGCTCAATTCGATACATCCGAAGATTGATGCTTTGAAAACGCAGAACCAAAACCCAGCAGAAAGAGATGACATGCAAAGGTGCTTGAGGGAGAAAAACTAAAGAGCCAGAAGGGATGTGTCGAAGAGGAGGGAGAATTGGGCGAGACAGTAAAAAGTAGATAGAAGGAAAGCGGCCATTGATGAAACCGCCAGAATCAAGACGGGAGATGAGGTAGGAAAAACGAAGGAACTACCCAACTGGTAGAGGAACTCGACATAATGAGAGAAGTCTTTCTAGAGTTTCTTAGTTTGATAATGTATAGTTGCTTGACTTTGTCTCGTAATTCAAATTGATTAATTTTTTATGACGTTTTTGATTGATTAATGTTAGAGAAGTTTCCTATCTTGTTTTTCAAATAAAAATTGATTCAACATCTTTTAGTCAATCGAGTCTTGCTATGATTATTTGTTTTCTTTTTAGTTACGAAGTCTGTCAATTCTGCTTCAAAAAATTTAGTTATGCACGTCACACATATATATTTTTGTTAAATGACATCACATTGTTCCATTAATAACAAAAAAAAAAACTCTTTTTATGCATGACGCTTCCTTTCTAATGCCTAAAAAGAACTCTCGTGATCAGGACAAGATATGGATGCAAAATTTATATTTATGACAGTATCGATAGGTTTTGTCTCATTATGATTTTTTCAAATTCACTAACAAATGCCCTTGTCATGGATTTGTAGCAGGTTATTCCAACGTGAGTATTACTTGACTTACTGGCAATAGGATGCTGGACTATTCATATCCAACTAGAATGTCTAGCAAAGTTCTAAATTGTCAGGATCAGAGTGGGAATCGTTAGGGTAAATTCAACCTTTTCCCTCACTTTTTATAGCGAAGAGTTAGGTATAGTCTTGTATCCTCTTCACTCGCGACAATTATCCAATGCTAATTTCTTAAGCTAGGACAGTCACATGGTTTGATCTTTCTGCTAACCATCTCAGTGATTGATCAAGTCTCGAGGTTGAGCTCATATCATGACAAATTTCATTATTTCCCACATCTTTTTGGCATTAATTAGGGTACAGTTTACATTAATTGGCAAAGATAAGGAAAAAAAAATTATTTTCCCACTTGATCTAACACAATGTTCCCCGAACAATATGTCAATATTAATGTACATAATTTATTAGCTTAGATGTAATTTGATATAATGATTAATAAATCTAAATTCACCTCTTGAGAATCTTATTTTGTATTTTTTTCAACACTTGTCTGATCTATTACTTAGGAAAATAAGACAAAAAATTCTGTAAGATCGTATCTACTCTTTTCGTAAATTTATTAATTGATCTACAAATCTATGTGTGCACAAACATGATTTAACAACACATTAATTATATAATCACATCTATCCACATTTGTTCTCTCAGCCTCTAGATATGTTGCCCCGACGAGGGGATCTCCTAGACTACCATGCTCTCTCTGTCACTCACTCCGTTACAAGGTACTACCTCTCGTCCAAGCAGGAAAGTTTTGGCCTCGTACAGTTCAGCGCCAACGTCTCCTAAGTCCATCCGTTCACGATGCAGCCGAAGAGATGACCTCGATCTGAAGGATCATAGCCAAGCACGTGCTTATGTTGCCGTTGTCCTCCAACTCCCTCTCTTCTTTCGAATTTAGTAAGAGATCTATGACCTGCATGAGCCTATCTGGAACAGCCGTTTTGATGAAACGATGGAGGTTGAAGTTGTCCATATACATGCTCTCCGTGGATCTCTTTCCTGTGAACAATTCAAGCAAGAGAATCCTGTAGCTGTAGACATCGACATTGGTTGATACTTACGATATTCTGCAACATACATTATGATGATCTGGACAATGCGGACCAAGTTCCCATCAGTTTCGCATTTCTTTTTCCTCCCGTGAGAAATTAAAGGGGAGACAGGATAGAAAAACTGCTACTACATCAAGAAGACAAATGGTATCCAATGGTTCAATCCTCATCATCACTACTTTCATATTGACATTAAGACTGGAGTGCAATGCTCGGGCTGGAAGTTGGACCAGCTTTGTTTACCACAGCAATTCGCACAGAGGAAGAAGTGGACAACAATTTACTCGAACTGCAGACATGATGGAAAGACACGGAACTGTAACCAGAAAACTTGCACCAGCGCCACATGTAAAAAGTTACTTTATACGAGCCTACTTCCATGAAGGGAGTCTTCATTTTAATAAAATCCAAAGCGCTTGCAGGAAAAGGGAAGTGCCCAGCTGATCTGTCTCAACACATCCATCATTCAGAAGAGCTAACGTAATTGAAGAAAACATGTTCAAAAAACTTGCAATGCCTCTGTCATTCAAGATGTCACTGGATGTAGCTTTTGTCAAGGAATCTGTCAGCTTGTCCAGAAATTCCTCAGAAAATTTCCTCTTCTGCATTTCAAATCAAACATATAAGTACACTTTTCTCTAGGCCTAAAAAACAGAAGACAATTCCATATTAAATCAACAACTTACGCTCACCTTAAATCCAAAGACAACTATAACAATATCCTAACAAATTACACAAAGAAAGAGAAACCAACTTGATTATATGTATTCTTAAGTAGAGGGGAGATTCGAAGAACGCTAGTCATTCTATAGAGAAGAATCCAGAACCACATGGAAGACAATCTAATCCATGAAGCATGTCCACCTTTCCTAATTATCAAATTGAGGTGCTATCAGTTTTATCAACAGTGTATACCCAATCAGCAAACCAGTGAATCACACTCTTCTGAGAGGTTTGGCATATATTTCCGTTAGAGTTGGCAATACATGCATGTACTGGCAATTAAAGACTCGTTTTTTGCTTGATGACATGTGATTCACAAACTATGATCTAACTTTAGAACATCTCTTGGTGTCCAAAATTAGGTCCTGAAAGTTCTCAAGTAATTTTATAACTCTTACTCTTTTAAGTTGCTGATTCTTCAACATTCTTCACATGTCAATACATATGCTTCTAATGCAAGTAAAGCAAGACAATTGTAAACTTAATCCATACTGAATCAGGGGTTGATGATCACCAAAACAGCATTTGCAATAGAGTATCTTCAAGCGAACACTGACTTTTAGATATACTCCTGGACTGTACGTAGATTAAAGTACCATATACATTTTATTAAATGATACATGAGCACCTTGTTTTATCAAGCAAATGACCAGTTCAGCCAGAACTTATTCATAACACATTTAAGACTGTTCTCAACAGATTCACACACTTAAAGGTAGCCGACAGGGAAGCAAATATGCTGACAATTAGAGCATTAGTGACCTTGAGAGTGTTCAATGATTCATCGTCACTAGCAGAAGGTTGAGTCAGATTTTCCTCATCCTCTGAATCTTCATCTTCCATCCTATGGACAAAATCTTTGGATGTCTGCAAGCAAGTTCCAGCGAATTAATAAGTATAAATAAAAAGAATGAAAAATAGTTCATTTCAGAGAAGTGAAATCAAATAAAGAAGGGCGGTTTAATACTAACATGGAATATTATTGATTTAGTAAGCGCTTCATCCTCTTCCTCAAATTTCCTTTCCTGTCATAGCAACAAAGTCAGGGATAGGAATTGGATCATAGTTTGGACTAAAGTCCAACTCATGGAGTATAAGTTCTGACAATCAATTCATAAACGCAACCATGAAGGCAACCAATCTAACATAACCCATTTCCCAATACAGAAACTACTGTTAGACCAACAAGTGAGCTCCATTGATTCTTTAAAAATGAGAAAAACATGAACAATTAAGCTGTTGTTAATTAATTTGACAGAACAGAAGAACAAAACATAGATCTCTGCAATCCTATCAAATAGAATAGATTACCAAATGAAGTGATAAAGAACCAACTGCACATAGTAGGATAAGGCTCCAATGTTGCTATCACTTGAATAAATCTCTTAGTTTACAATTCTTTTCCTGCAAACTAGCATGCAAACAATTGGTATCTCTGACTTTCCAAATAATCTGAAACTCAAGAGAAAAAAACCAGAGGGCATCCTTACCATAAAAAAACCAGAAGGCATGCAGTACACAGTCCACTGTGACCCAAAAAAACACTAACAATTTACTCTGTCTTCTCTTGTTTTTTTCTTTTGGATGAAACTAGCCAAGCATCTAGCATGTCACAGTGGCTGGAATGGTCCAGGAAATCTGAGAGGTTAGTCCAAAGTAAATGTCATTCTAAACAAATGTGCTATATGTTTTGAAAAATTGCTCTGAACTGAATATGATGAAAAGGTGCTTAAGTGGTTCTTGAAATGGCTTTTGCACTTTCGTGCTTATGGAGAATTTTGTTCTCTTTGGACAGGTTTATGGTAAGAAGCATTACTTAAAAAGATAAACTGAACAGCGGCTGGACTTAAATCCTGTTTCCTTTTCCATAAGTAGGTAATTCATAAATGAGCTATTGCTTTAAACTGATGAAATTTCCCCACTCAATACTCAATTTTGCACCCTTCTGCATATGAGATCATGGAGGTTAATTAAGTTGTTCTAAATTTGTTCAGAGACCATTTGAATAACTCATCTACAATTTTTATAGAAGCAATAAGACCAAAGAGGTCAAGAATGGTGATGTGAATTCCAAGCGGTGACAGTGCCCCGATATACTCCATGCAATAGCTCATAAAACGACCATTGACCTTTGTCACTATATTCGCAGATGGAAAACAACTCATACCTCCGCAGTAGATGAATGTCGCAAGTCCTCTAGCACTGTATCTATGCTCACTGCTGCACCTCTCTACTGAAAAAACAATCGCCCGCCAATGAGTATGACAAGAATATAACATCTAAACAACCGGAGAAAGGAAATCAATTCATGTTATTTGTAAACTTGGGAGATAAATCAATTAGCATATAAATTCATACTAAAAAAAAAAAAAAAAAAAAAGAAAATAGTGCAGAAAATTCAAAGAACTTACATTCAGGGGTTTCATAAAAAAATGATCCGTCAAATTTGCTTTGTAGATTTTTTGTCATGGCCAACCGATGTTAAAGAAAAGTTACGAGCACCAAATTATTTAAGCTTACATTATAAACTACGTATTTTATTAACAGTGGTACGAAATAAACTTATTATTAACTTAGGTATATTACTTTTTAAAAAAAAAAAAAATATTACGAACGGTGGAAACTAGAAAATTTACAACAATGAATGGAAAAGAAAGGCCTCTAAAGAAAAGCTAAGAACAGATAATTTACATGTAAATTACTCTCATGAGGACGATTATATGCACCAAAAGAAAGTTACAATTCATTAGGGTAATTTAGCAATGACATAAAAATAAATCTAGGGGAGGGTTTTTGGCAACCCTCACCAACTCTAAAAAAAGGGAAAAAAAATACAAAAAATCCATGTCAAATGATTTGTCAGAAATAACATTCAAATGATTAATTTTACTCTGATGTGACACTTTAGTAAAGGAAAGAAGAGTTATAGCAGTCAAATGAGCGCCATACAAAAGTTACGATATTTATGTTGTTCTTCTCCCATTCTTGATATTGATCCAAGCCTAGAAATTATACTCACTAATCGCAGAATTTATACTATTGGATAAATAAATAAGCAATAATGTGTCCCCCAACTTTCTCAAACATTATATTCATTAGAATATTTAAATAGTAAACCTGGCATTTATCCAAAAACTTAAATTTTCAAAATAATTAGTAGTGGTCTCATAAAATTTTAAATTTTTATTTCGATTGATAAACCTAATTTTGCTCTGAGTGAAAATCATATGAGTATCATCTAATAGTGTGGCTGATTAGATCGTTAAGACCCAAATTCAAAATTCCCTTACAAACCCTCGGGATCTTTTGTGTTCTGAAGTCCATCTCACGTGCTCCATCATTATTACTGAATGAAATTTAAGGAGTGTTTATCAACGATAAAAACCTCCTCAAATTTAATAATTACATTATTAAATTTATGCATCTGGTCATCAATTAGTAATTAACATAAACCCCGGGTTCGCTTGTAATATTTGATAGATAGTGAATCCCATGCCATGCTCAATTGCTCACTAACAAACGCTAAAATAAATAACAAATCTGAAAATTTGGCACCTCCAAAATCAATTTCAGGAAAAGGTCTAAGATGGGTATATATATATTTGTTGAAATAGAAATATATTTCAAAGTGGGTTATTATATCAAAGAAAAAAATAGGGGATATTTTTTGGCAATTTTTTGCATCCATTGATTGAGACGTAATTGGCTCTATAATGAGGGATTCAATTGAGGGGTGTCACCGTATTTGAGAGAGAGGAGAGAGAGAGTTTATTTATTTATTTTTTTAAATGAGAAAAGTGCACATACTCACATAACATGTGTCTCATAAACCATTGCATACCTATCGATTTGTTTCCACTAGTTTGTTGTATGTATTGTTCAAACTTATTTTAGGTATTGTTTTAAGATTTATTTATCCGCTCAATTATGCTTATCATTTGCGTATTCTCTTATTGCACGGCGTAAAAATACACATGAATGTGGTGTAACTCAATTTTTCGTACAGTGAAATTACAAAATGCTCAGCACGTAATACCTTATAGCACCCTTTATATACTTTTATCATTGAGAACTCAGATATATGTCTGTTTTTTTTTTTTTTGAAAAAAGTTCATTACCACTATATGATTTTTAAAAAAGGGAAAAAGTCATAAAAAAATCCTAACTATGCTTACTGTAGCACATTTACCCCAAACATTTTTTTTATGACATCAAAAACCCCAAATTTTACATGTGTGATACATTTATTTCAAACTTATTTTATGACATTAAAAAAAAAAAAAAAAAACCTCAAACTTATACCCGTACCTCAAATTAGTTTGGACACAAAAAATCATAAACTTATATATGTGTAACACATTTATCTTAAATTTTAGGGTAAATATATCACATGAGTATAAATCTATGATTTTTTTTGTGTCACAAGAAGAAAGTTTGAGATAAATGTATTGTACAAGTTTGGGGTTTTTTACGTCATCAAAAAACATTGAAATAATTGTGTTTCAGTAGGCATAGTTTAGGGTTCTCGATGATTATTTTCCAAAAAAATAAAAATAAAGAAAACTAATCTTCCTAGAAGGACGTTTCGGTTAGCCTTCTTATACATAAGGAAACAATTGAACTACGTCATATTATGACTTCCAATTCGCCTTGAGAAAGCTAAAAAAATATTCAGCTAGGAAGGAAAATAGTTTGACTCCACATAGGCTAGTGTGGCCTTTGAAATGAAGGTGAAAATATATTTTGTCTTCCTCTTCTTTGTATGTCAGAGAGCGTAAGTATTATTTTTTATTATTATTTCCTCAAAAACGGATGGTTGGTATAATTATCTTCCATTAGAAAAGAATTTGATACTTTCTTTACCAAAATCATGACGTAAAGATTGACTTTTTACTTTCCCGTGAAAATTTAAATATAATTTATATTTCAAAAAATTGTTAAAAATTATGTGCGAACCTATGTGCTGAGATTCATACTTTGTTAAAAATTTCAGTTGTTTTGCGCTAAGAAAATTCTAAGTGCATGCGTCGTTCGACTTAGTTAAATTGATTTAAAGGACAAGGGATTTTGATTCTAACCTTTTCTCATCCTAGTGAAGGGGAAAACAATTTCATATATACTTGAATGTATGTAAATATTCAAAGGAGGAAAAACAATTAAAGGGATCCTGATTGAACAATTGAAATCACAAAAGAAAGGGGGATTTGGCGGGAAAAAGTACCGTTAGTTGAATCGAGAGAACCTGGCTTAGAGGTCCCAAGTTTTTTATTTCATAAAAGTCTTTGTTGTGTCACGGTCTTGAGGTTTACTGTGATCAAAGGACCGTGTGCAATCCAAGAAGACCAGGCCAAGTCACCTAGAGTCCTCTAAACATTCCCAAGGATTGGCGATCTAGTAATTGTCTCGAGTTCTAGAGCATTCTCAGCATAAATGTCGGTAATTGATAGATGGGGAGATGCAATCTCATCCATTAGATCTAGAGTCTATAAAGGTTGAATGAGAGAGTTTTTTCTTCTTTTTTTTTTTTTTTAATATAAATATGGGAGCATTCCCTCTTATTTTATCCATCTAAATATTTCTATTGTAGAAAGCATTCTCTCATAGAGTTACTCTATCTAAACTTTCTCTCTTTACAATCCAGGTGAGCGAGTGATCAATCCCAAGAAAAGCTATCTTAGGCACTCCATCAATCTCGAGAAAGGCTTAGCTTAGGCACTCCACTAGAGTTAAAAATTGACGCAGATCATGATTCTAACCCTTTCTCATCCTAGTGAAGGGGAAAACAATTTAACAAATTCTTGAATGCATGTAAATATTCAAAGGAGGAAAAAAAATTAAAGAGATCCCAATTGGATAATTGAAATCACAAAGTAAAGGAGGGATTTGGCGGGAAAAAGTGACGTTGGTCGCATAATTAGGCACACGAGGTGTTTGAGTTCCCAAACGAGGCTCTATATCTAGCAATTTTTTCTACTCCTATTTGGCCGTTCATCTAGTGGAAAAGAGGAAAGGGAATTTGGTTAGAGTAGTCGGCCTGCAATTGGCTGTTAAGTATGTTGGAATAAGACGATCCATCCTTTGTATGGATTTGTTTTCCAACTTGGCACTTACATTGTGCCTTGTGGAGGAGATGTCGTGCTCTGTACAGGAGATTCTAGAAATGGCAGGCTTTAGAGAGAAGCGAAATTCCCATTCCTCATTTTGCTTCTGTTTCTGTTTCTCTATTAACTTTTCTTTTCTTACATAACTCTCTTTGTCCTTTAGCATTATTCACGAGGAATTGATATTAAACACTATAGAATATGACTTGTCAATTGCGACTTCGTCCACATTTATGTGGAAGTTCCTTAAGGAAACTAAATCTGATGAGAAGGTACTTGATTTTATTAATGTTACTTGATGTTGTTACAAATTGATTTTTTTGTCAAAATGAATTGATCTTAGGGAAAATTCCAAATAAAGGCTTGAGGTGCTCTCATTTTCTTAAATAAGGACCTGAAATAGATATTGTTTTAGATAAGAGCCTAAAATGCCTTCATTTTTTCAAATAAGGGTCCAAAATAGATATTATTTCAAATAAGGGATTGAAGTAACCATATCAGTCTCAAATAATGGCATAAATTCTCCAACTGTGAAGGTTAATTTCATCGTTTTAATTTTTTTCCTTTTTTCTTTATTTTTTCGTAGAAAACTAAATAAAACTAAAACTAAAAAAAAAAAAAAAAAAAGGGAAAACATAGGTGGGAAGGCAACCTCCCCGCTATGGCCGCCACCCCATCACCGGTGGGGCAACAACAACAGCCGATAGGGTTGCTAAAGTCTAGGTGAGGGTCGGCATCCCTCGCCAACTAGAGGCGAAGGCCTGCTGGCCCTCTCTAGAGACGGAGAGATTAGACCCTTGTTTGAAATAATCATAATCACTTTAAGCCCTTCTGTAAGACTGATATAATCATTTCAGATCCTTATTTGAAATAAAGTTTATTTAAGCCCTTATTTGAGAAAATAAGAGGCCCTTATTTGGAATTTTTCCTTGATCTAATTTCATTAATATCAAACACCATTTGATTTGGGTTTTTATTTGTACCTCCAACTAGATCAAGCACTTGTCCTTTTTCTTCATCAATCTTTGCTTAGTTTAGCATGAGACGCTCACATTTCGAACTTCAGTATCGGTTGCCGCTGCAAGTAACACTGCCCATACCACTATTAAAGGATGTAAGCCATGCAGTATAATTTAACCAATTGCAGTGCCCGACAAATCTTGTAAGTAGCGAGAGAGTTCAATTTATTGTTTATTATATCTTTCATCTCTCTGTTTATATCCTCTAGGGACTTAGGGTCATTTCCTTTTGGATAATTTTCCTTTGTACAGGGAATGCTCAAGACTGATGGTGACTTTCCATCAAAAAGCGAGGAGAAGTGTCAAGAGTGTGTATAATAAGTATTGCACGAGTGGATATGACTACGTAGCTAAAGCTGAACCGGCTCGTTTTCTCTTGAAGACCAAGTTTAGCATGTCCTGTGTCTTCAAGCTTACCTGTTTGTTCAAGCTTTTTTGTGTTTTGAGAGAACTTAGAGACCTTTAAGAGCATCTTGTTTTGGTGTCTCATGAGGTATCTGTGTTAAGCGGCTTTTTGGTTTAAGAGGGTTCTGGTAATAGCTGTAGAGGTGATTTCGAGCTTATCAGCTCTTTCAAAGCCCTCGAACAGAAAACCTTAATTCCCCACCATCTTTCTTCCTAAATTTCACAGCTGATGCAAAATCCTATTCCAAAAAATTGATGCAGAATCTGTCTGGGGGGAGTTTTGCATTGAAGAACGATAAGAGCCAGACCGGAGTCATTTCATATTTCATCATTCAATTGGGAAGTCACAATGTCAGCAGTCATAAATTGTTTTGTATGAACCGAACATGAGAAACAACATCCTGGCGAACTACATCCCTTCGTATTTTTCCTGTTATAGTAGTCGGGAAAGGCTTCTTCCAAGGAATGAAAGCTTTTGGTATCTCAAACCTGCAAAGAAATTAATGATATATTATTTTGGTTGATAAGATCGATAATGATGGATAAAACATTAAAAAATCAACATACGCCTAGAAGTTCACGTGGCCGTGTGCATGGGTTGTGTGTTTGAGAGAGAGAGAGAGAGAGAGAGAGAGAGAGAGAGAGAGAGAGAGAGTTTAGGATCAAAGTAGCTGGATATTTGAAAGAGAAATACCCTGTTAAGTTCCTGTATCTGTAGTACTGTCGAAGAATTTCATCAGACAACAAACGTTCTTCTTTTTCACCTCAAAGTTCATGGCTTTTATCAGACCAAAGCCAGTTCTCTTTCACACGAATAGACCCAACAACCATCTCAGTCAGGCGAGCTTCAGGAATTCCTACGATGACAATTCCAACTACTCCTGGATGTTGGAACAGTATTGCCTCTACCTATGTTGTGAAACAAGAACACATCCCAGGAAAATGAGCTTCTTGTACATCTTTTCACGGTAGCTAACCATGATTTTGAGAAAATAAACAGGTTCATCATTGAAAACATAGAAAAATAAAAAGGTTCAATATTTGCCTCTACCTATCAGAAATCTATGCTCGGTCAAAGGGGGAAAAAAAAAAATCATTTCTAAGCCAATTCATACATGATAAATTCTATTACCTCTTCAGGTAAACATTTTCTCCCCCAGTCTTGATCCGACCACTTTCTTGACCAATGAGCCACGCCTGACCATGCTCATCAATGAAACCAACATCACCAGTGTCAAACCATGAATGACTATTAGAGACTGATGACAGAACTTGATGCCAGTATCCAATCATCATATGTTGACATCTAGTTAGAATTTTCCCAATGCCAATTGAATCATCACCATCTGTCCTCAATTCAATATGTGGGGCAGGTTTGCCAACACAAATGCCTCGTGGTGTTTGAACTGAACTGAGATCTGTTCCAACAGAAAAAGAAGGGACTGGTAAGGAAAACGAGAAATGTGGGTCATAGAGTCTCATGAACGTTGGTGAAGCACAAGTCTCTGTCATTCCTGCATATTGAGAAAACAAAGGAGAAAAAATAGTATGATGAGGAAAGAAGTTCAATGCACTTTGCTAGCAGGTTCTACTCCAACTAGCATTGACATGGTACAATTAACAGCGTTATGGTTTAGAGGATGCACACCATAGGCTGAGAGAATCTTAGCTCTTGGGAAGAAGTTGCCAGCTTCTTTAATAAGATCAATTGACAAACTTCCTCTGCCATTCAATATCTTTTTGACACGGTCTCTTCCTTTCCACGGTCCCTTCTTCCCTGAGGAAACTAGGAATTAAGCAGAAGTACCCCTCAAAAAGCATAACTTGGAACTTAGATAATGTAATGGCCGGTGCTCTCTACACATTATATTTAATATTTACATTGCTTGTTAAAGATCACTCTTTGTAGATAACCTGAGAAAGGAGATTAGATCAGTGACCATGGATAGAACAGTGGTCAAAGCAGTGATGTCATGTTTCTCTATAACCTCAATGGCTGTTTGAGCTTCAAACTTGGGCATTAAGACATGGCAAACTCCAGCCATTAACATGGCCATGGCCGATGAGAGACCCCCAATGTGGCACAAATGAGAAGTACGCAACTAAACCCGCAAAAATTGAATAAAAAGAAATTCACTTGTCATATTACTCTAACTCCAATTGCCTGTGGACCTTCCAAATGTGGAAACAATCACTTGAGACCTATCTTGACAATGATTATAGAATTTTGAGTTTGGGACACACCGGAGTGCCATAACTTGGCACGGGGGACACTTAAGTGCCATAACTTTTTTCGGTACACTTAAGTGCCACTTTTTTTCAAATGGGACACTTAAGTGCCATCTCCGGTGATCTTGCCGGAAATCCTACGTGGCACGTGTTTATTATTTTTTAATGCTTGCGTGGCTCGCCGAGAGAGTTGAGTCGGCGCGGACTCGGCGAAAACGACGCCGTTTAAATAATAAAAAATTAATTAAATTAAATTAAAACTTAATTTAATTAAAAATACTCTAAAATTAAAAAAAAAAGGGGGACGAAGGGCGGGCGGGCGGGGCGAGCCCTCGCCGCCGCCGCCTCCCCGCCGTCGCCGGGAAGGGTCGGTGACGGAGGGGGAGGGTCGCCGGGGGTCGCCGGCCCCGGCCGACCCTCCCCCTCCGTCGCCGGCCCTTCCCGGCGACGGCGGGGAGGCGGCGAGGGCCCGCAGCCTCGCCGGATCGCGGCGAGGGCTCGCAACCCTCGCCGGATCCGGGCGAGGGCTCGCGGGCCCTCGCCGGATCCGGCGAGGGTCGCGAGCCCTCACCGCATCCGGCGAGGGCTCGTAGCCCTCGCCGCCGGTCGGCCGGGGCCGGCGACCCGGCCGACCCTCCCCCTCCATCGCCGGCCCTTCCGGTGATGGCGGGAGGCGGCGGCGGCGAGGGCTCGGCCCTCGCCGCCCGCCCTTCGTCCCCCCTTTTTTTTTTAAATTTTAGAGTATTTTTAATTAAATTAAGTTTTAATTAAATTTAATTAATTTTTTATTATTTTTACACGTCGACGCGAAACGGCGTCGTTTTGCATTTTTGCCACGTCGGCATGCGAAAACGACGCCGTTTTGGACCTCAATCGCCGGAAAATTGCCACGTTAGCCGTTTGGCCGGATTTTCACCGGAGTGGCACTTAAGTGTTCCATTTTACTCCGATATTGGCACTTAAGTGTTCCATTTGAAAAAAAAAAAAAAAGTGGCACTTAAGTGTACCGAAAAAAAGTTATGGCACTTAAATGTTCCCCGTGCCAAGTTATGGCACTCCGTGTTCTTTACTCTAGAATTTTCGATCGCCAAACAAGCATGAAGACAATAAAAGAGAAGAAACTTGGAAAAGGGCGTACATCATTCTCACTGTAACCACATATGGCTATTTTTGCCATAGATTGTATGAACAACGCTGAATGGCTTATGGCAACTCCTTTTGGCTTCCCAGTAGTCCCTGAAGCCAGTAAGCCCAGTAAAGCTAGACATCTAGAAATGAAAACTTGGCAAGTGCCATGCATAACTACGAACTATCAATGCCACATTTTTCCAAACTTAGGCATCAAAGTGGCAGATAATTGACATAGTGACAACACCTGTGAAAATCACAGAGAGGAAAGTAAATCTATAGCCAAAACCTACGCCCAAAGAAATCTATTAAGTAATGGAATGCAAGACAGCATCTGAACATAGAAAGCAACATCACACAATGTAATCCTCTAATTTGAAAAACCCTAAAAAAATTGCCAAGAAATATGGACAAAGAAGCTTTATCTAGGGAGTCTTTTTCAGAAGTAAGGTCAGCAAAGTATCTTAAGCAACAGGTGATCAACCCAAAAGAAAGCCGTATATTTACAGATCACATTTTCAATGCATATACATCTAATGTAAGTGAAGCAAGACAATTGTAAACTTATTCCATACTGAAATAGGGATCAATTATCACAAAAACAAAGAATTTGCAATATAGTTTCTTCAAACGAGCTAACTTTTCGATATAACTAAGATTATATGCAGATTAAAGTACCATTTACATTTTATAAACTGCTACATAAGCACCTTATTAAGCACATGACCAGTTCAACCAGAAGTTATGCACAACACATTCAAGACTGTTCTCAACAAATTCACACCCTTAAAGATAGCCGACAGGAAAGCAAATATGCTGACAATTAGAGCATTGCTAACCTTGAGAGTATTGTCCAGTGATTCATCATTACTAGCATAAGTTTGAGTCAAATCTTCATGTTTCATCCTACGGATGAAATTTTTGGATGTCTACAAGAAAGTTTCAGGGAAGCAATAAGTATAAATGCGAAGAATGATAACAAAGTTCAATGACATGTAGAAAGAATACTAACATGGAATACTATTGATTTAGTAAGCACTTCGTCCTCTTCCTCCAATTTTCCTTCCGCCATACCAACAAAGTCAGGGATAATCCGACAATTAGGTCAAAGTCGAAGTAAGAAGAGCAATGAATTCTATGTAGTGACAGCAGCTGGAGCTTTGACCCTCCTCACTTTATTCAGAATGCTAATTTAAAGCAGATGGGAAACAACTCATACCTTTGCAGCAGATGTATGTTGTAAGCCCTGCAGCGTTGCATCTGTGCTCACGGTTGCATGCCCAGACTGAAAAATATAATGCCCCCCATTAGCACCACAAGAATATAAAAAGTTCTAAGCAACAGAAAAACAAGGAAATCAATTAGCACATATCGATATCTGTACAAATACATATTCAAATCAAGAAACTCACATTCACAGATTGCATTTCATGAAGCACCGCCAGAATGTCCATCTTCCTCTTGGAATCTAAAGTTGTAATTTACAAGTGCTTGATGCGACCATGCATCTCTTCAGTCTCCCCTTTTCTTTTCTCACCCTCCCTCACCTGTCCAAACCCAAATGAAAAGGCCCGAATCAAATACTACCCAAAGACCAACAAACTCTAAAAGAAACCCAGAAAATCAAAAGACAAGATCTTGTACCTCATCCTACAGACGCCAGGGCCCAAAAGCTCTCGTAGCCCCTGACTCCACGAGGTAATCAGAATTGCGTGGATCAGTTTTTATGGTGAGCTCAGCAGAGCAATGGGTACATTTAAAGTAAAACCTCAATATCCGGATACCCAGATCCATCTGCTTGTGAAAACAAAAGAGCACCGAGAATTAGAACAAACTCGACAACTTGGAATTGGGAAACAGAATCGAACTTGTGCAACTGACCTCGCTGACGACGTCCTCCTTCCTGGAATTGAACTTGGTGCCCTTGTAAATGTACTTCCCGCAGGTGTTGCATCGGATGCTCATCGGAAGCATCATCCGAACCTTAATCTGCCGATTCCTGGACCTCCGAAGCCTGGGCAGCTTCGAAGGGTCGAAATCCCGCAGGTAATACTTTTTCACCACACATCTTCCTTTCTCCGTCGCCTTCTTCTTCTTCTTCTTCTTCTTCTTCTTCTTCTTCTTCTTCTTCTTCTTCTTCTTCTTCTTCTTCTTCTTCTCTCTCAACTCGAAACCAAAACGAGCTCGTGGACCCTAGATAGAGAGGGCCTGAAATAGGCGGGAGTTGAGCCACAATCCGCCGCCAAAAGCCCAAGAATTGGACAGCGGTCGAGTCGGGTGGCGATCGGGGAAGAGGAGGGCGGCGATGGAGGTCGAGACCCAGCGGCGGCGAGAAGGAAAGCAGCCCGCACGCCCCTGCCGGAGGTGGTGCCCGACGGCGGAAAGCAGGTGGTTCAGGGACGGCACGCTCAAGGAGGCGAAGGCGGGAATGTGAAATCTTAATTTTTCCGATTTGTGATTATTATTGGGCCGGCAGATTTCTGATGTATTTATATATTGATATTGATGAGGGTATTGTGGATTCTAAGAGAAATTCTCAAATTAGGATCCATGGTGCCATCTTTTTCTCAAAAGATGACATGAAGTGAAGTCTGTTTTAAATAAGGATCTAAAGTGGTCATTTAGTCTCAAAAAATAACCTCACTCGCCTTTGTCGGTGAATAGATGCATCTCCGATGCATATTCTGTGGCCTAATTATGGTATTTTCCTCTAAAGTTTCTTTTTATTTTTTTTTTTTTCATTTTTGGTTGCCTTCTTCATCGTCTTCTTCATCCCTTGTTCACTTCTTCTTGCCCGGATCAAGAAAACCGGACTTGGGGAAAAGCCGATGAGTGCCGGTCGCTAGTAAGGGCTGGCAAGGGCTGGCAAGGGCTCGACGCCCATCACCGGTAGTGGGCGAGGGCCATCGAGCCCTCACCGGCCATGGAGGAGGGAGCCATCCAAATCGAGGCCCTACAAGGAGGTCCTCGAGGGCAAAAGGGATAGTAGGAGAAGTCGTCAATGCTGGGAGTGGTGGTGGAAGGAAGGGATGAAGAAGGCAACATGGGCGTCCTAGTCAGTCTTGGTAGAAGACAAGGTTGTCATTGGAGCGATGGGTGGAGGCAGGGGAGGTCGCCCCTCGCGACCATCAGCAAAGTCACCCCTCGCCAGTCTTAGGGGAGGGCTCGCCCACCTCACCGACCACTAATAAGGGCTGGCGAGGGCCTGCAAGGCCTCACCTGCAGCCAGCGAGGGCTCGACGGCCCTCGTTGGCCATGGCCGAGGCCACCCAAATCTGGTGAGGGTTGGCCTGCAAGCCCTCGCCCGTTGCTAGCGAGGGCTTGGCAGCCCTCACCCATTGCCGACAATGGGCGTCTAGCCCTTGCTGGCCCTCACTAACGGCCAACGCTTGTTGGCCCTTCTCAAGTCCGATGTTCTTGAGAAGAAGACAAACATGGATGAAGAAGATGATGAACAGTGCAACCATTGACAAAAAAATAAAAATAATAATAAAGAACAAGACAACTGAAAATTTAAAAAAAATAATAATTAGACAAAAATACCTTTGATTAGGTCACTATAATATGCATTGGATATGCAACTGTTCACTAACCGGTGAGCGAGGTCATTCTTTGAGACTACATAACCACTTTGGGTCCTTATTTGAGATAGACTCCACTTCAGTCCTCTTTTAAGAAAAGGAAGGCACTTTGGGTCCTTATTTGAAGTTTTCCTCGGATTCAATTTATTCAAATAAATAGAAAGAAAATCACCTATCCGGATGAGTAAGGAAGGTAATACTTAATTTTCGTTAAATAGAAAAGTATCAACCACAACTAAATTTTGCCAATTACCTAAAAATACCTAAATATTATAAAATTCGTGCATGATTAGAAATTTATAGTTTTAGTTATTCTCAATCAACCATTCAATTTTTTTATTTTATTATTATCAGCACTAAAAAAATTGCTAACTCTTGGTTAAATTCTCCCTATTTATTTTCAATTTCATCGAATGATCTCAATCTACATCGTGAATTCGATTATACAAAATTAACCTAAAATCAAGTTAGGTGATTAAGTTGAATAGATGCACACATGTCATCTACCAAAACGGAAAAGAAAAAAAGATAAAATTATTGCCAATATATTTTATTGAATGGATGAAACCGAACGAGCAGATTTAGCAAGTTCCTTTTTCTCTTAAGCATAATAGTAATTTCTATGATTTCATTGTAAAAAAACTTAAATTCTTCCATACAAGAATTTCGAAGTATGGAATCATAATTCGTTTATCTTTATGGCATCAATCAATTCACGATAGCATTACAAATTATCATATTAATACTAACACCATGAGAGAATCACACCACCTTAGTTAGCTAAGAGCCTACAGTCATGTAAATTATGTATAAAGTTCCACACTTATATGACCTACTCTAATTCTATTTTAAATTCAAACAACCATATAGGATCATACAACATACAGCATGAACACATGAACTCAAACAAGGACAATCAATGCAATGAATTTGGGCAAATACATTCAACTAATCAAACATAACCTCATGATCGGCCTTTGATTTACAGGTATTATAAGCCATCCTATGACCTCTAATTGATTAATTATAGTCATTGATATTTGACCATCCCTTAAGTTCATTAGTGGTGGTCGAAATCAAGTGAATCCAAGAATTAGGGTCTGGGTATATCCATTTGGTTTATCCCATGTACATGCATCGATCCTAGAATATCCACCTAAAAATCACATGCAAAGGAAATATGGATTAATGCCCTTAGGTCCTAAGACCTTGATTCTTCATCAATCAATCCATAAAAGTCTTTTGATAGTTTATGCCATATGTTTAAGACTCTCATGATTCTTCATTTCAAACTCCGTTGCCCATCTCTTTTGGAGTGTAGAGATCTCTTCCATGTCATCCCCTATGATAATCATGTCATCCATATAGATTATTAAAGCCATTATCTTTCCCTGTCGTTGTTTCAAGAATAGAGTATGACCTAAGTCACTCTAGTAAAAATCATACTTCTTCATAGCCAAGCTAAATTGTCCAAACAATGCACGGGGTGATTGTTTTAGACCATACAACAAATGTTGCAAGTTACACACAACCCATGTTTTTTAGGAAACAACGTACTTTGGTGAAATATCCATATAAATCTCCTTCTCAAGGTTGAAATGAAGAAAGGCGTTCTTTACATCGAACTGGTGTAATGGCCAATCTAAATTTGCAACAAGAGATAATAAGACCCTAATAGTGACCAATTTTGCCACCGGTGAAAGTCTCTTGATAGTCTATGCCATATGTTTGTATATATCCCCTTATATCTTTCAATAGATCCGTCCACCTTATGTTTAATGGAGAAAACCCATTTGCAGCCAATCATCTTTTTTCCATCTAGCAATAGAACAAGAGTCCATGTTTTATTTTTCTTTAGCACCTCCATTTCTTCTTTATAAATTGAATCCACTTTGGATTTGTTAAGGCTTCTTATATTCCATTGGGAACATGGACTGAAGACACATTGTATTCAAATGCCTCAAGAGGTTTTGATAATCTCCAAGCTAATACATGATTTGCAATAGCATATTTTGATCTCCTTTCCTCAAAATCCATTGACTTCTGATTTGGGGGCTTTCCATTATTCTTGAAAGGTAAGTGGTAACTAATAGAGGTATCCGAGTCATCAAGAGAAGAAGGTGTAGTTGGAGAGCTTACCTCAAGAATATTCTCAGGAGACGAATCATTGGGCACTGAAGAGTGAGGGGGTTCGGTAATCTATGTAGTACCATCATTGTCAATTCTTACTATTTGCCCAACGTCCTGCTCAATCCCCTGCTCAATATCAATTCTATCCTCCTCACTAACCATTGCTCCACTTTTTCACTCACTAGGCTGCTAGGTTGTCCAGTTTCTATTTCTATCCCCTGAAAGAAAGAATTGGATGCTAATAATGATAAAAAAAAAAATCCTACTTTATGATGAAATGTAAAGTATTGGAAGATGAGAAGAAGTTTCTCCGACTGTCATAGTTGTAAATGAGGTCAAGGAAAGGGAATGAATGAATAAATGAATGAGATGCTGTTTGTACTATATTTTTGCTTATTCTCGAATATAAATCGGTGATGATGGAATGTATATTGGGTGGATGTATTGTGGTGACTTCTTTCCTTCAACTACATGAAAACCAGTAGCAATGAATTGAATGGAGTTGGCATAAGTTGAACATTCGTATATATAAACCAGCAGCTTCTCTAGTTTGCTGCAAATCACCATTTAAATAGAACAGACATGAGTGATTACTCGAGTACTATAAGTTGTACATAGTGATAACTTAAGTGTTAGTCGTGATTAAAAAAAAGTCATTTAAGTGTCAAGTTAGTATCAAAAGTGATCACTTAAGTGCTATTTGTGATTAAAAGTAAACACTTAAGTGCCAGGTTTTTTAGAATGTGATCAGTTAAGTGTCAATTTTGTTTGTACGTTTCATCTATAAACTGCACCAGCCATCAGCTATTATCAGCCACCACGGCTGCCCACCACTGGCCACTATCGGCCTCCAGCCATCACTACCAGCCACATCAAGCATCCCAGGCATCCACTTAAGCCACCACTATGCGCTGCAGAAGTTCCTAGTGCCTTACACCAGCTTGCACCAGCGCTACCTAGTGCAAGATGTGCATATTGCACACTTACATCTTGCACCAAGTGCAGCACAAATCCCCAACCTCCCAATCCCTATAATAGACCCACCAGCCTATCGGTAGGCATCAGCACCAACATCCTAGCTACCACACCAGCACGTAGCCACCACCTTAGACCCACCATTAACAGCCACTGTTGGTGGTGGATCGTGGGTCTGCTGCAAAAGGGGTTCATGCAAACTATATTAGCTGCAGTAAAAGGCCCCAACCCAATCCACATAGTGGACCTACCACCATCAGGCTTCACCAACCACCACCACCAGCCACACAAGCACCCTAGTCACCACCACAGATCCACCACCAGAAGTAGAAAGCAGTAAGTAAAAGTAAAAACAAAATGCATAAAATGAAAAATGCACCAAAGATGACAAGCAACAAGATCGTTTCATTGATATTGAAATGAAGTCTCACAAAGTCGATGACAAACTATTTAAAAGAAAACATCCACAGTAAAACAATTGACTCATCAGCCCCACAAACCATATCCCATCCCATTTCATTAATCAATATACACAATGCCTCCTGTTCGTGCTCCTTTCACTTGATTCATAATCCTTGTGCTTTTTCTAACTGGACGTGAGATTTCTTCTTCAACTGTCTCAGGATGCGTTGATTTTGATGGAGGTGCAATTGGCCTAGGCTAAACTGATTGAGAAGGAGCTGGAGCCCAACTATCGTAGGCCGAACTGATTCAGATAAATCTATAACTGGGTTTATTCTTACTCTTCTTTCTTGTTGGCGCAGCCAATGTCTTCTTCTTCTTCTTTGTTGGCGCAGCCGTTGATTCTTGAGTTGGGCCTTGAGAGATAAGAACCTCCGAACTTCTCCCAAGCTTCAAAAAAAAAAAAAAAAAAAAACTCAATTATTAAGTTTTGTTTGCACCATAAATTAAATTAAATATAGCATAGCTTATAAAACTTACATTAAGAACAAATCGTTTAATGCTCATCTATAAAGCCCATAACCATACTCTTTGTTTTAGCCTCTTTCCAAGAGCTCCTCTTGTTCGAACGAGAACGTCAGTTTCAGGTACTTGTAATTGGTTAGCCCTTCTTCTCGCATGTGATTTCTTGGGCTCTTGTTGTGGCTGTTCAGCTACAGTAGGGGCTTCTTCTTGGCATTCTTCAGCTAGGTGTCTTGTAGATGGCCTTCTTGTAGGTGGCTCTTGATTTGGCTTTCTTTTGGTTGTTTTTCTATTTAGCCCTTCAGCTTCAATGACACCTTTTGTTGGTTTTTGTGGTGGCCCTTGTGATGACCCTTCTAGTGGCCTTTGTGGTGACTTTGGTGATGGATTTTGTGGTGACCCTTCGCCTGGGCCCTCTCGTTGACAGCCCGAGCTCTAGCTTGCCTTCTTCGAACCTGAGAAAAAGACAAATGACATCATAAATATAACATCGGTTATTGTAAAAGAAAACTAAACACAAATTATTTAAGTTACCGTTTTTTTTTTTTTTTTGCTTTTGCTGAAGAACGGTCGACTTAACTGGCCCTCCGATTGCTTCGGCCAATTCTTGAGCTAGCTGTCTACCTTGCCTTGTTTGAACAGACCCTTCAGTTTCAGGTACAACAGGGGCTTTGACCAATTCTTCACGTGTCATTCTCCTAACCCGACAAAGACAAAAACATTATGTCAATTAGCTGTACATATCTATTTATACAAACCATAAAGTAACATAAACATAATTGTCATGACTTACTGGGTTTATTGTCGTCGACTGAAGAACAAACGACTCACTTCGCATTTCTGTTTGTCCTTCTCCAATTGTCCCTTCACTAGGCCCTTTGACTAGCCTCAACTGTTCCTGCTGCTTCCTTAATTGACAGCCTTTAGTGTTGTGCCCTGCTATGTGGCAAAAAGAGCATTTCATCTTTACAACCGTCCTACTCATCCTACGCTGACTTGAGACCTCTCCCTCTATCATTCTTCGTTTTCTCTTTGGTCTTCCCATTCTCTTTTTTAGTGGCAAAGGTTGAGGTGCTTCGTGATCTGTTGGCTCCCAAAACTTGGTACCTCTAATTGGATGCAACATGCATTGGTACGAAGGAAGATATCTTGGTTTCTTGTACCAATCATCAAGGTAGTCTTCTGTCTTGTGGCCCTTCAATTGAATGGCACATATGGCATGTGCACAAGGAATTCCACTTACTTGTCATGCTCTACATGAACACTTCTTCGTACCTAAATGGACAACATACTTATCAAAGCCCTTCATTATCTCATATCCTTCATCCCCATTACAAATGGGATGACAATACCTACATCTAGCATCTATTATCCTCCCATTGAATGCTTTGCAGATGTTGTTATCGATGTTATCACACTTGAATTCCTCGCTGAAAAACGCCCTACACCAATACTTCGATTCTGTTTGGAGTTAGTTGTGCCTTTGCTAACTACCAAAATTTGTTTCTTGTCCCCTTTATATTTCTATCCTTTTTAGATTCCATAGATCTTCCATGGACAATTTTCCCGTGAACACCTAGCTCTTACAAAGGCCTTAAATGAAGTCAATGTTCCTCTGTGCAGCAATGGAGTTCTTCAACTTCCCTAAATTGTTTCGCATCTTGAAATTTCATGCCTACCGACAAAGTAGGAGAGGCAAGGGATGGATCATAAAAGGAAACTTACGTCTCTTTCATCTTCTTCAAGCTCATCCTAGGAAGTAACATTCTCAAGGCTTTCTTCATAATCGATCTCTCACCAGCGGCAACAAAGCATCTGAGGGCCTTCGGCCTTGTTTGAAACTTCATCAGCTACCCGCAAAGCTGCAAATTTATCTCAAAAAATCCCTTTGCTTTTTTCTTGACTATACAAGCTCCTCGTCGTTTATCACTTATGAAATTTGCAGCAAGGCAACCCTTCATCATCATCATCATCACTTGATTCAGCTACTTCCCAATTTAATCCGTTGTGACATCACCTATGTCATCATCACTATGGTGAACATCTGCGCTCCTCTCCTCTCCATCATGTCTATCCTGCCTTCCTTCGACCCTAACGTCAGTACTACCTTGAATACCATTTCCTTCATGTTCTACTTGGGTGCTTTCTTCATCATCATCTTCGTGCTCACTTTCATTGTACTCAACATATATTTTACCTCTTCACCATGAAGATAATGGTATATAATATCCCTAAATCCGTTATCATTTTCTAAGGTTCTCAAACCATCTCTTAAGCCTTTCCTAGGAATACAATACAGCAACTTCTGAACTTTACAAAGCAAATAAGTTACTATATCCCTAACAAATCCTATATAAGATGCCTTATTAATGTCGACAAAAATGGTGCCCTCATTTCCACCCTCATACTCCCACTCATCCTCCCCAATTACAAATTCCCCATCGTAGCAAACTATGACAGCGACATAATCATTGTCATGAGCCATTTCTGCACCAAGAACAAGACAAATAATAACTAGTTTTTGGGACCACATCCACAAAGAACAATAGACAATCGAAGGTTACATGGTGATATAGGTATGCCTTGGTAGTAGGATTGTAACATTGATATCACTTTTTTTGTGTGCCATACCCAAAAAAAAAAAAAAAAAACACTACAAACTGCACAAGGGTCAAGCTTAATACGTTGATTTTAAGGGAGATGAACAAAAGCAACACATCCGAAAACTTGAGGATGAATAAGCAAAATAGATGGTAGAGTAACATGGTTGGAAAGGACCTATAATAGAGGCTTGAAATTCAGCACCTTTGAAGGCATATGGTTCAATAAACATATTATTATGACCACAGCATTGTCCCAGTATCTATTCAGTACATGTGAACCAATCAATAATGCACGAGTAGTTTCCAAGATACGTTTGTTTTTCCATTCGACAACTCCATTCTATTGTGGTGTTTGAGTACTGGAGGTTTCATGAAGAAGACCAAGATTCGTGAAATAATTTTGAAATTCCTTATCAACATACTCTCCACCATTGTCAAAATGAATAATTTGAGTTTTAGCTAAAAATTGAGTCTAAATCATAGCATGAAAAGTTCGAAACATACCCAACACATCATCTTTGTGCTTCAGCAAGTATAATCAAGTCATTCGAGTGCAATCATTAACAAATATCACAAACCAACAACTTTCGAAAACAGTACTAATTGGAGAGGGTCCCCAAACATCAAAATGAATTAATGCAAAGGGAATATCACTTTATTGCAGGCTTATTGGGAAAGGTACACTATGACTTTTAGCCAAAATGCAACTTTCACATTTAAAAGTTGAATCATGTCAATTGGAAAATAGATCAGGACATAGGTACTTCATATAAGTGATGACGGATGTCCCAAACAACAATGCCATAGCCAAATCTGTCTCTCCTTGATACTAATTGAGTGTTGCATGTTATTTGTTGGACTGGGACTAAAATCATCCATGTAGTATAACCCCTCTCTTAGTACCACACCCATTGATCTCCATTGTGAAAATATCTTGAAAAGACAAAGAAGTAGGATAGATTAGAGTAACGCAATTTAGCTCTTCAATGGCTTGGCCTATAGACATCAATTTATTTGAGAGAGATGGAACCAACAAAGTATTGGATGAAGAGAAAGAGGGTGAGAGAGTAATAGTCCCAACTCCTGTAACAAGGTGTATGCCCATTAGCATTGGCAACATTACTTCATCTTGGTTGGTAATATGGACAAATTCATTTGAATAGAATGTTACGTGGTCAGTTGCTCTCAAGTCAACAATCCATCCACTGTAATTATCTTGATTATAGCTAAGTAATGCATAACCACAATTACCTTGATTATTGAGAGTAGTTGAATTACCTGACAATTCCACTTGTAGAATTAAACATAAGTGAGGTTCTGCATTTACCAAAGAAACTTGTCCCAACCCACTATTAATATATTTTTTGTCTTGAGTTTTTTCCCACAATTCTGGGTACCCATGTAACTTAAAGCAAGTTTTACAAGTATGCTTCATGTTTCCATATTGTGTAAAGCCTCATTGTAATTGTGCCTTGGCCTTTGATTTTGTATTCATCTATCCACCTCTCAGAGAGGAAGAATCGATTTTAAAAATTTGGAGCATCAGTGGTCACTAAGGTTCCATCTTGACTCCTTTGGAGGCCATGGAATTAGCATGTGTAAATTTTTTGCTTGGTGTCATAACTACTTATCTTACATCCTCCCTTCGGACATGAGCATAGACTTCTTCAACCATAGGGAATGGTTGAATTTGAAGCACATTTGGCCTGTATGTTTTCTAGAGATCATCCAACCCATCAAGAAAAAACATAGACTCTATCTTCCTATATAACAATGTAGACTTGTCATGCACTCATAACCATATTTATAGCCATATAAAGATGTATTAAAGTCATCAGGAGATAATAATCTTGCAAAAATTTTGAGATTTTTCCAATAACACATGAAAGTATTTGCTTAAATAAGATTAGCATCTAAGAGTACATTGGCAATCGTGGTTCCAAACAAATATAAAAGATAGTCGACTTGGAATTGGGCGTTGGATATGCTGATTTTGACTATCAATCAATCAAAGGAAAATGTAAAAAACAGTTGGATTGCTGTAAGAGTTATAATTGCAGCATGTATGATAATACTAATTTTCATCATCAAATACGCTTGACTTACATGGTTTTTTATGTGCCAACAGATGATTAGAGATATTCTATGACTTGATGGGATGATGGAACTATTGTTGACACATAAATTTCGGCAGCCCGTTAGAAAATTAGGGATTGATTTGGATCTATCAAAATGAATTTTCATTAAATTACACGGCATGTAAGCATTAGGACAATTTACATCAATATTGCTAAATTTTACTAATTTATTAATAAAAAATAATAACAAAATAACAAAATAATAATTATAATATTAATGAATATAAAAAGGAGTCGGGCCGGGCCCGGGCTGGGCAGCCCGGCCTACTTCCCCTCTTCTCTTCTTCCTTCTCGCTCGGGCCAGGCCCATTCTCCTTATTTCTTCCCGGCCCGCCCCCTCCTTCCTCCCCTCCTGCCTCCTCGCTATTCATGCGCGCGACAGAGGACAGCACGTTCAATGGACGGGGGACGGCGAAAGCGACCGCTGGTTAAAAGGGAAGAACGGGCGGCGAAGTGACGGGTCAAGCTGTAAATTTGGGGAGGAGCTCAAGGCCGCAGTTTTGTCCAGGGTAGAGGACAGACCGGCAGCAGAGCAGAGAGCAAGGGGAGGAACGCCGGTGTAGGCCAAGGACCGGCCGCGCAGAAGGCCCTCCGCCTCGGAACGTTCAGCAAGCCGAACTGGGGAGGAGTACTATAAAAGAGGAAGAGGGAGAGGGAGAGAGAGAGAGAGAGAGAGAGAGAATTGGACACACGACCAAGATAGAAATGAGGAGGCCGAGAGAGAAATCGTGAGAGAGACCGAGAGAAGGAAAAAGGAAAAAAGGGGTCGTTCCCGGCTGAGAGTCGTTCGGCCGCCCTCGACGCAAACGGGCACCCCCTAGTGGGCGGTTAAACGCTTATTCCCTCGAACCCTTTTTGCTCCGCCCCGTTTTGATCGAAGGAGAGGCTGTGATCCGACTTCTCTGGTTTATGCGTGCTTTACTTCTAACCTGTTGGCGTCGAGCATTTCCTAGTGATTTTCTTTGAGTGTAGATCCGAATCCGTGATCTAAGAATGGTCGACGTCTTATTCTCGATCCGTGCAAACCACGTGTTCGAGGGAACGCCCGAACCAAAACCGGTCGTTTTATTAGTCTCGGATTCCGAATTGTTCCAAGGATCCATAGACGTGTTTTGTCTTGTACAACATTTTTTTACTGATGGCTGAATACATTTCTTTAGCTAGGTTTCATCTATACAGAGTTTGAACAGCCCCGGATTTTCGACGTGGTTTTGCCTTGTGCTCAGACATTTCTTTAGCTGGATTCGGTAGTCGTTTCCCGGTTTGGTTTGGGGGGGCTCGGTCATGAGCGCTCGATGGTGGAATCTGTATCATGCGATATACTGATGTGTTAGTCTAATGATGAGCCTTGATTGTTGAAGTCCTCGTGCGGTCGTCCTTGCATTTTGGTGTGCTCTGTCTAGGTTTGTCTTGGTGTAGTGGAAATAGGGAGGAGACGTTGAAGGGCTTAGGGAAATAGAGAAGAAAACGAAAAAAATAGGAAGTGGGCTTGAGCTTAGTGTTGGTAAATCTGGGTTGGGCTTAGGTTAATTGAATTTGGACTCGGTTCAGTTTGTGAACAGATTGGGCTTGAATCATTGAGCCCGCTTCTTTTAGTCCAGTTGGTATCACTAGCCAGGTCGGAGGGGCCAGGGTCAGATCCACATTCGGACTGGGCCCAGTCCGAGTCCCTATTTTCCGGATTAAACATTAATTTAGAAAAAAATTTAAAAAAAAATTCAAAAAAATAATTCTTTTAAAGTTAGGAAAAAGCTTAAAAATTAGTTTTTGAATAGTTTTCTCTTAAAATTTGTGAAAGTGCTCAAAAAAATGTTATGCTCAAAATTGAATAAGCCCTCAAAACTTTACAATAGGGATTGAATATTCATGGAAACAAATGTTGGCTTGTTGATTGCACATTTCCATTGTTCTTATTGCGACCTTTTGATGCATGGATTGTTGTTTCCTTAGCCTAGTTAGGAATTGAATCTTAAAACTCATGATTGCTATAAAATGTAGGGCACTAGTTGATTAATTAGTGTAATCATGTCCTCAATCCTAAATTCTTTTGTACATAGCAATAAAGTAATTCTCCCATTGCTTTACATGGGTATCTAATCAATCCATCATAAATGATTAATGATGATTCTTAGATAAAAATAATTTTGCATGTTAGTTGCGAATTTGTACGATCTTGGAGAGCCTGAATTACGTCTAGACTTAATAATCTATTAGCTAAATCTTAGGTGGCTCATTCGAGATTAGGTCGTGACAACTATTGGATTAGAACTTTTGCACAATGTACAATTAAATTTGTAATGTTTTTTTGGACTAGGCTTTAAGTTTTTTTTTTTTTATTTGTATTGGCCCATCTATTTAAAATATTGACGAAAGCGCTAACATGGCATTAAGTTGCAGTTAATTGCCATTCTAGCACCACAAGTGCTATCAGATGTGGCTGTCAAGCACCTTAAATATTATGAAAAAAAAAGTCTTTTTTTTTTTTAATTCAAAGATGCATTACTCGAAGGCAAACTACAAGAAAAACTACTAGAAAAAAGCATCCGACTAAAACACACTTGGGATGTCTTTGACTAGAATTTTAGCCTTAGCACAACAAAATCTGGTGATTACTTTAATATTTCTCCCATAATTCCATAATTTTTTTTTTTATTTTCAATCTCTTGTTGAGGGATGCTTTCTTGAAATACTCCGTAGAAAACAAATGCCAAGTTCAAATTACCCTTAAAAACCAATTAAAAGTACATATTTGAGCTTTTAGTCAATTTTGTTCATGACTATTCAGTAGAACATAATTGCGACTGGTTTTTTATGCTGTCATTCTGAGATATTACTTAAAATCATGGTCAATTACTAAAAAATAAATTTTCTATGCCTTTTTTTGGCTTGAAAATTGTCTAAGCCATTAATTTGTAAAATTTAGGCAGAAAAAAAAAAAGTTCCATTGATGACAAAAGAGATTAGGTATTCCTTGCTAGTTAGTGTCTTTCATCACGGTTTTTAAGTATCAAACTTATAACACAATTCAAGTTCTTTCATCTTAAATGGCAGATTGTATGTCTTGATGTTAATGTTGTAAAAGTCATTTCTTTATCTTCCATTAAAAAAAAAAAAAAATGCTTTACAAAAAAGTTATTATCAAGTAAATTCCCTTTCTCGATCTTATGATCCTCTCACAGGTTTGGATAAGATGTTTTTATTCTTATTGAATTAACTAAGATAATGTAGATCTAAGAGTCCAATAGGTTTGACTATCACCCTTTATCATATTTATGAGTAATCTTATCATGGTTGGAATATGTGGCATTTTTTTAGTTTTGAATTTGTTTGTCTTTCCCACTCTCACTGCAAATTTAACATCTAACCTCAAATTAGATTATATGAACTATAAATTAAGGAAAGTAAAGTAAATTGAGATTTTTTTTTTTTGCCATCATGTCAAATTAAGATCAAATTATGAAAAAGATAAAAACAAGTGAAGGTAAATATTTTTCTAGCCTATTTTTGTCTTTTTAGCCAACAATTATTATCTTTTTTTTTGAAATGAACATTATATTAAGATTAATTGCAATATAATTAGGGAAAAGCAAAGACTGAAAGTGAATGGAGATTTTACTTGCAATAAGAGTGAATTGGGATAAGATTACGAAAGAAAAAAAGATATAAAGGAGTGAGTAGATTTTGTCTTGACCTATTATTATTATATGAAGGGAAAAATGAAAAATAAGAAAAGATAAAGGGAAAGAGATATTATTATAATGTCAAAATGGCCAAAAGATAAGTCTACTTCAATGCACAGCTTCACATATAATATATTAGATTCTCACACTTAAACTAGCCCAAATGCTTGCACAAACATAAGACCATAGCAAATGGCAACATAACACATGTTCAAAGCACACAATCAACCCTAAAAGTCCTTATGGGCAATTACTACACGTTACTATAGGAATAAAGGATCAAAAGAAGGAAGATGCTAAATCCAATCCCAGACAGGAAAGACAGCTTGACTTCACATCCTCAGGTATTGAAATCTCAGTGGAGACTTCAAGTTCAGCGACTTCAATGTTTCTGCAACCATCGAGCTCTGGTTAATTGGGGCGAGTTTCTGAGCCACTTCACTCATTGTTGGCCTCTTCCTCCTGCTTTGGTCTAAGCACTTCCACTGCAATCTCAGCAACAGTTTCTACTTGCTTGATTTCATCTTCACTAGCAGCCTCAAAATTTATGACATTGGAGAGGGTCCCGTTCCTTCACAGAAGAGATGAAATGAGAGATAATATTGATTGGCTCTCCGGACTTATTAGTAACAGAACTTGTAGGCTTCTTTTCGGTGAGCAACTCCACGAGAACAACTCCAAAGCTGTATACATCACTCTCAATTGTTAGCTTACCAGTGGTTAAATATTCTGGATCGATGTAGCCCAAGGTGCCTTCTATTTCGGTGGCTACGAGATGACTATGCTCCGGTGATATAAGTACTGAAGTTCCAAAATCAGATATTTTCACCGAGTAATTTTGATCCAAAAGTATATTCGTCGACTTGATGTTGCCATGAATGATTTTGCTGGAATGCATTTCCTTGAGTGCAAGAGCAGCTTCAGTGGCTATTTTGAGCCGATTTTCCATGATCTCAAGATGTTTGACTTTTGGATGGATGTGTTTGAAGAGAGTAGTACAGTTTGAAATATATTCATAAACCAGCAAGGGTATTCTAGTCTCCAAACATATGCCATGGAGCTTCACCACATTTTTGTGGTTTTTTAGTATCACAGTTTTAAGTTCATCTTGGAATTCCTTCTTCATTAGAGGCTTGTGCACATCTTTAGGCTTCTTGACCACGACCTCGATGTCCACTGCTATTTTCCCTTTATTGGCCCAAAATCACCCTCGTCCATTGCTATTCTCCCTATATAGACGGAACCGAAACCGCCCTCACCTAGCTTCTTGCTTTCATCATAGTTGTTGGTTGCTTTTGCTAGCTCTGCCTCCGTAAAGATTTGAACTCCCAAATGTTTAAAGAGCTTTCCTTTATTTTTTCTGAAGTTTATCTTTCTAATTCTCCACTTCCATGTGATCGAGGCTGAAGCACTAGCATATATGCAGACGACGGGTGAAAGAATCACTGCCAAAGAATATATGTTACTAGATTATTCATTCAAGCATGTAATCCTCATATGCTCCACATACTTCATTAAAAAAAGATTAATTTCAAATGCACAATGCATTTAATATTTTTTTGATATATGTATTTATATATTTATAATCATCACCATTGATTTGGTGGTCAATCAATCTTTCAATGTATAACTACCCAATTTAACGGTGATAGAAATTGTTTTGGTGACAAATGGGTTACACATATTACATACTGTGTAACAATCCTTATAAAAGTCCTTGTTTGAAATTTGACATGTGTCATTATAAAGTGAATAAGTAATCAAATGAACTCAATTTAATACATATTACCAGCATCTTCTATAACCTCTTTCCTTGATTATAATGAAGAAGGTTTGTAATAAAAGAGAATGAGAAGGCATTCACCTCACATTTTTTAGATCTTTCCATCTACAAATGGTATCAAAACTTGGGGCTAATTGTTTAACCAATTATGCACCTTATAGTTATCATGCTTAAATGTTTTTTTCTGTCCATTCCATTGGTGGAAACTCTAATTGATGGGTCACAAACATATATATCATTACCCAAATTTATATTTAGTTGAGTTAACATGTGGATAATTTCTATAATATGTAACTCACCAATTAAAAGCATGCTTGAAAGACATTTCCTCTAATTAGAGACGAAAGAAAATGTAACCATTTATAAATTAAAGATTGACTATTAGTCTAAAACTAGTTTTAACTAGGGACGGGCACGGGGAGGGGTTGGGACGAGGATCACGTTCCTCATCCCCACCCCTTAAAATGAAATGCCGCCATCCCATGCGAGGCACTGCCACAGAATTTTGTTTCCTTCTAAAAAAGGTCTAAACCACTTTCTAGATGACAATTTGACATTTTTCTTATTTTCATAAAAAAGGAATGGCCTCATGGGTGAATTTTGCAAGAAAGGAGTGGCCTCGGGGATTGCTTTTATATGGTCAAACAAATTCCAATCTTAACAAATTAGCCAGTGTGAGACAATGTGAAGATGAAATATTTGAAATATAATTGTGCCACATCACTTACCTTGAGAACTTACCAAGCTTGCATCTTCTATAAAAGCAAGATTGATAAGGAGAAGATATTTTTTTAGGGTTTTATTATTATTTCATATTTTTAAAACAAATTATTGTCATAAAATTAAAGAAATAAATAAATATACACGTACATATAAATATTTATATTTTTCTTCAACGTGTACATGGGCGGATTTGCCAAGTTTTTCACACACGTACCTATTAATTTCAATAGCTTGAAATACGTAAAATAAATGAGAAAATAACTTTTTATATCCTCGAGAAAAACTAATGCAATTCACTGCTTTTTGGGCCAATATTTTTTTGTCTCGATTGGGCCTTTGTGTCCATTTAGTGCTCAAGAGCGACTATCACTTCAGCAACTCCCAAGGGGAGCCGAGAAAGTTTCGAAATAAATCATCAATCAGACTCAAGTGTCACTAAGCTCTTCCCGTGCTGCTTTTTTGGCCAATATTTTCACAGTTCAGATTTTAAGGAAGCTCAACCGCATTGCCTTCTTCAACAATCACCTTCATATGTCATTGGTTAATCCGGTGCTCCATTTTTCTTTTTTCTTTTTCTAGTCCAAATTTGTGCTCACTTTCGATTTAAATTTTAGGGTTTTTTTCCTCGTGAAATCTGCAAGCCTAGCTGTTCTTTTTGGCCCAAGATTTGCAGGTTTGGGTTGAGGAGGAATTTTCATTTAGATCTGCTGTGTATCCTCCCACGCCCGTAGTTTCAAAGTGTTAGCTTCAGAAGAAACAGAAAACAAAAGAGAGCGAGGAGGGAAGCTAAAAAAAAAAAAAAAAAAAAAAAGATGTAAATAGCTTTAGCCTAGGACTGAATAGGGACATCTGGCAGCCTATGGCTCATTGCTTGTGTTATTGGGGATTACACCAACTAATATAATAATCTTTAAAACGCACATAAACCTATTATAAAATCAAGAATGGATCGATAGAATATGAACTATTAGGTGAATGATAAGGAGATATATATGAACTTACCTGCAATAGCTATGATTCGGAAGATAACCACCATCACATGTGTAGCTCCCAGGCTGATTCTCGCACTTTCCAGGACATGGTTTTATGGGTCCTCACACTCATTGATGTCTACATTATACAGAAGACAAATTGAACCTTTTTCTTGGTTAATGGCAAAAACAAATTGAACAAGTTGGTGCATGGATTATTAGATGGGGCAATGCTATCCCATTCAAGTTTTGGTCATAGTATTGTGACACATATCCACTCTCTTTTAAGATATCTCCTTTCCCTACCCTTTGTCTCTCTCCCTGTGGAATTCGAGCTCAACAATGGCGTCATTCTTTGCCATGGATGGAGATCATCGCTGCCTCGAACTCTATTTAAGTGACCACATTGAGGGCACAAGAGCTCGAAAAGGATCTGCATACAAAACTAGCAGAAATCGAGCTTTTGCAGTGATGCATGAACCCCACGTTGCAAGAGCGAGGCGAGGGGTTGCTGTTTCCATATCATTTACCTAGGAATGAGAAGATTGATCTTTACAAGCATGAGTGAGGTGGGTGTGCTGATATGTATACCTATTACTAAATACGATGGGCTCATCGGATCTTTTTATTTACATACATTTTAGTACATGTACCAGGTTTAGTGAAATATATAATTAAGAGGGTGGCAGCACAGAGTTTAAAGAAGAAGGGAAGATTGTTGTCGAAACGTGGGGATAGAGTCGCTAGAAATATATGCTGACGTCCGTAGGGTGGTGACAAGAGCCTTGACTTATTCTATTAGGCAAAAAGTCAAAAACTTAGGAGAAACACATGTCCAAGTTTGAATTTATTCAATCGGGCTTATCACAATTATTGATCATGTGAATCTCACATTCCACATGCTCAATACTAGATATAGATTTAGGTCCTAGAAAGATTACCTAAACTTATATCGACCTCCCATTAAAGTTATATTTGGTAGTACACATCAAAACACACTTTCCCTTCCCTCTATCACTTTCCATAAAACTCACCATCCACTCCACCACCACCAAGGCCCAGCAATGCAACTAACATTATTGAGCCAAGGCTCATTGTCTCCTTGTTCAGATTAATATTTAGGTGAGTTAAAGGCCACTTTCCTCGAAGAAAATATTAGGTATGCAAGTGATACCATGCCAGATTTGCAATGGTGACACATGCCAACCTCGAGACCCACCATTAAAATTTTGAAATGGGATTTGCTAATATAATAATCTTTGAACTATTGTGAGAACAATATATTGTGAATATTAAATTTTTAAAGAAGTGTCCCTATAATAATTTCTAATTATTTGTTATTTATTTTTTATAAACTAAAATAAACTGTTATTCTTTCATTGCAGGTTAAAGACAGTTTATAAACATTTCTTATTTGAAATTATCTCTCTCCCTTTGTCTCTCTCTTCTCTTTTGCACTTGTCATTTCTCTTCTTCTTCATAGTTTTTTCTCTTTTTTTTTTCCCCTTTCTTTCCCTTTGGCCTGTGGCTGGTAGCTGGCCATCCGGCCATAAGGAAGGGTCGCTTTCGCTAGAGTCGACAAGGGTTGGACCCTCGCAGCTAGGGCGAGGGTCGCCCTCACCTTGACAGCCTTGCCATATCTAGAAGCTGTGAAGGGAGGCAACGACATCGGAGCTACAGGAGACCTCGAGGATGCAGGGATTGACGGAAGGCTTGGGCTTGTGGACAATGGGGGGCTTGGACTTGTTCTTAGACCCGGGGGACGGCGGATGACCAGTGGAGGGAGGCGACGTCATCCAAGCTGCAAGCGACCTTGAGGATGTAAGGGCTGAGGGAGAGCCTAGGGTCGCAGGTGATGACGACCGGGGACATGGGCTAGTTTTTGGACCTAAGGGTGGCCGCGGGGGCAGCGGACGACCTCATTGGTGGAGCCGTCGCTGGAGGGGGATCGGTGGACGAGGCGATGGTGGAGGCAATGGACGAGGCAGAGGCGGCGGCGAGAGAGAGTAGATCGTGAGTCGAGAGGGGGAGTGAGAGAGCAAAGCGTCGTTGGGGAAGGAGAGAGCAGAGAGCGTTGTGTGACGCAGGGGAGAGAGACAATTTCAAAATTTCTGACAGTGGACCCAAAGGATGACACGTGTCATTCATTTAATGGACTATTGTAAATCTGAGCTGGTATTCTAACATTTTCTCCCACTTCCCCACCACCAGCACGCCCGCATCATTGCCACGTCGCTCTTTATGAAATGTTGCAGCAGTTTTGTCTTCTTCATAGGAGACTTATAGATATGGTCTCCTCCGTTAATGGAAGAGACTAGCAAGCATATCTCATCTCCTTCATTGCGAGGAGACATTCGGGGGACTTGTCAATGCTGAGATGAGGTACAAGACAGACTCGGGGAGAGAGAGAAAGTCGTCATAGTCGTTGCTCGGAGTGGTGGAGGCACTTTGTTGTCATCTCCGAAGTGGAGTAGCTGTTGCCGTGGAGGAGCGGGAGTGTGTTTTGGTATGGTAGAGAGAGAGACGGCTGTGGGGTCCGACGCGCATGAAGGCCGACGCTAGGCTCACCTAAGGTGGTGGGCGAATGATGTGGCGGTGGCAATGTCGTGAGATGCAAGCCGGAGAGTGGAGGTAGAGGTTGAGAGGGGAGAGAGAGAGAGAGAGAGAGAGAGAGGTGGCACAAATCAAACGGCGCCTCATTAAATGGGTAAACTAGATGGAAACAATGCATAAATTAGTTATCCACACAGTTCATTTAGAGGTGACAATGCATGAGTCACATATGTTAATTACCTTGACACCCGCGGGAGAGATCATAGGGATTCCCCTCATACCCATGCTGGCAAAAGCAACGGTAACCCGGTCCATCCGCGAAGTCGTGACAGTCAGTGTTGTTGCCACAGGCATAGCTCGACTGGTTCGACATGGCCTCTTTGCAAGTGACGTTCCATCCGATCATCCAGTCCAGAACAAGGTCCGCCGTCTTGCCCAAATCATTCCAGCTCGGGAGTCCCCTGCTGGAGATATTGAATAACTCTTTGTCCCCCACGAAGGCCACTCCACAGGGGTTGAATGACCGAGACATTCTCGTGATTGTTGAAGGAGTCGATTCTAATGTGGAGCTTCTTGAGCCCCTTCGGAATGGATGCTTGACAGCAACCGATACCAGAGCAAGTGGTCTCCTTCGCCAAGTCAACGTACTCGCTGCAGTAGGAGATGCAGCCGCCCCGGGAAAATCATATTTGTCGGTCGGCGCGGTCACGTTCGTGAGCGCGTAGGTGTCACAACCGAGGACTGTGAGGGCGTTCCGGGTGGCCGAGAATCTGTACTGTGGATATGAAGATAGATCGATGTACAGATTATCTGCTTGTGTTTAATGGCAGCCAGACTCGTTGTAGCAGTCGTTTAGTTCGGGGAGTCTGATGACCATGGTCGAGTCGCTGACTGAGATCTTGCGTATCGTATAATTCCCCAACTGTAGTCGACCACCTCTCCCTTCGGTCTGATTGCAATGGAGCAAAAACTCTTCGGTGTGTTCGGTACTCGCGCAGTGGGGTTCGAGCCCGAAGGGATAAGGTATGGGCACACTCCCACACCTGCGTGCACAATGTCCGGCCACGGTGGGAGCGCCGCCTTGTCGCAACCACCAGGCTACAGCCACCAGTAGAAGCTGCCGCACTATCTTCATTTCCAAAAAACTCTCTCAGACTCTCTCTCTCTCTCCCCTCTCCTTTTTGGGACCTTTGTGCTTCTGGTCCTTGTTCACAGAGTGGGATTCAAGTATGAGCTGCTTACCCCAACCCATTATATTGGGAAAGATTGTGTGATAGTCTTTAATATACTGTGAAAATAACAATCTATTTTGGACACAATTCACAAATAATTATAAATTATTATTGGATCCTTACATTTATATGCTAGGAAAATCTCATTATATTCTCACATGGACAAATAGGTGAAATTAAGTACATAGAGGGCAGAAGTGCTAATTGTGTCAATAGGACAAATTGAAAGATCCAATTGCATATATGAAGAAATGCAAGACAAAATAATATATATATATATATATATATATAAAAAAGACATATCAAGATTTTTTATTATCACCATTTCAAGTAAAGCTTACTTTTTGGTTGTTTTGGACATCTCGAGCCACCTTGGTCACAAGCTCAAAACTTCCTAATTGCTTGTTGGCCTTGAGAAATCTTAATATGTTTGTTAGTATATTTGACTGTGCCATGACATAAAATTATCCTGATTGTACTTTCACTATAGCATGGTGAGCCGATAGTGATGGGCCCACTCAAATTAGCAGTAGTTTAAACGGAACATCATATTATGTGTTGGGAGGAGCTCTTATGATAATCCTTAGTGGGAGTTAGTTACAAGTGCTTGTTGCAATTTCCTTCCACTTTACCTATCAAGTATACTATAACAATAATGCTATTACAATGTACAATAATATATTTTATTTACACAGGTATCCTTGTTGTCAAGGTACATAATTGCAAGCTGCCAAAAGCTATATTCGGAAAAAAGATAGAGTAATTGTAGCATATGCAACTGGCGTAAATAAATTTTACAAGAACGACCACATATACCATTAATTTAAAAGATTGATAGTAATAATCTTTAAATCAAAGATCCTGAGACTGCTTATATGAAACTTCTTTTGTGTTGGCGATGTATGATCTATTTTTCCAAAAAGATACAGTGAACTATACTTGCTAGATGATGCATCATGCGATTTCTGGATAATTAAATGAAGGCATGCTTTGTGTTGGGTCTCATGCTTTCAGCAATAAATCGACTACAAGAATGTATGATGCCGCATTTTTTTGTGATGTAGTTTGTCATAAATAAATTGTTGACACGGTTTTTAATAATTTAAATTTTTCAGAAAAATGATAAGTTTAACATGATTTGAGAACATAAGTCAATTATTTAAATTTTGACACTCTCAATTTTCTCTTGCTTGTTATTCCCATTATTCTCATATTTTGTCAATTCTTCCACTCATTAATTATCTCAACTACATATAAAATTGTTTATATAGAGAAAATTTTGTAGTTGTGGTGTTCTTATTAGATTTTTTTTTTTTTTTTTTTTGAGAACACAATGGAAGAAAAGACACTTAAGACGTTGCCCTAAATAAACATAAGAAATATTGTTATTGAGTTCTTAAGAGCAAGGTGAAGTATACTATTTGGAAAAGGATTTGATTGATAAATATTAATTACATCTATTACGATAAAAATATTATCAATGTACATCTTCTTTTGTCCGACTACTTAATAAGTGTCATAAAAGTGCCTCTTTCTTAATATGTGCAAGTTCATATAATTGTATCGCATGCTGGTTTTATTCAAATCTCTAAATTATTAGTAAATATTATGCATAGTAATTAAGATCATAGGAGAAAACCCATCTCAAGCAATGAATATAGGAGAAAAATTAAATGGTAATTGACCCATCTCAAATCTTCAATGTAGTTCAATGAATAAAGAATAGAACAAATATTTTTTTTTTTTAATAAATTTAACCCAAACTTTTATTCAAGAATTTTTTTTTTTGATGACTTCTTAAATTAAATGGTAATTGACTTGCCATCAAAACCTCAAAAATCTCCAACATAGTTCAAAACAAAATATTGCTTTTTTTTTTTTTTTTTTACTACAAAGAATATGGATTATATGACTTAAACAAATGTCACAAATATGTGCAATTTGCCTGTTCACATATATCTAATAAAGCTTCATATATTCAGAGAGACTAACAAGATTATTCTTAAACGTAAAACTCTATAATGGAATATATCGCATTCAAATTAAATGTTTAATCATTCAATCAATAATTCAAGAATTTAAAACAAAATGATTACACGAGGAAAATTGTAAACAAACTATTTTGATCATTGAGTCCTCTTTCTTTTTGAAAACTTTTTTTTTTTGAAAGCGCTCATTGAGTCCTCTTTCGGGCAGTCGTCTTTATATTATGCATTGCGCACCTCTATCGAGGCCAAAAGTAAAGTAACGTGTTTCACGGCAAAAGCGAAACATAGGAAACAGCCTTTTTATCATCCTTTCAGGCTTTTCCTTTCCAGTTGGCCTGAACCTGCGTCCCAACAGTAACAACATGTTCCGCATGTTGATGAGTCCAATGGATCTCCAACGTTGATTTGCATGGGCTCCACATGCAACTAATTCATCTAACTGCTGAAATTCATTGGGATTTTGTGTATCCGGTTCAGGCACGTGTGGCCTGGGTTGCGCACTAAAGCCTCTAGGCCCGATGCCTGGTTACCGCATGATCCTAATATGGGAAGACTTGGTGACGACAGTGGAAGAAGACTCGTGAGTCGTCTTGGAATCTTTCTAAGAAAACAATAATATGCGAGAGAAAAAGAAAAGACATGAGATATGTTGGGATTCCCAAGAAAATAACTAAGATTATCTCTACCTAGAATTATCTTTTCTTTAATCCGAGAACCATTGTTTTGTTTTGTTTTTTTTTCAAAAAAACTGTTACTTTTCACATTACAAATAGCAGAGATAATGATGTACTAGTGTTTGAAAAAAAAATCCCCTTATTTATATGGTTAACATATATCATGTACTCTTTGGATAGACTCGACATGTATTTATAATCATATTTAGGGTTATACAAAGATGTATTAAAATCATCAAAAGCAACAATCTTGCAATAATCTCAAGAATTTTCTAATGATATGCTGTAGTAATTGATTCAAGCATCCAAAAAGTACATTTGTAATCTCTGGATAACTACGTTTTTAAGCAAAACTACTTATGAAATGTTTTTTTACTAGCAAAATTTTTTCATGCACCTAAGACCATTGGATTAGATTCCAATGAACTTGGGAGTCATGTCCATTTTGTATGCAATACTGGACAGGCAAGTCCTTTATTTGCCGAATTTTATGATTAAAAGTTATGAGCCAATGAACCTAGGAGTCTGTCCTTTTTATGCAATACTAAGATGGTTAAGTATGCCTGTAAGATGGAATACTCTTCTTTTTCTAAAATTTTCTTGTCAATATCATAAATTGGTTGCATATGGATATAATGTGACAAGTCAATCACAAAATCCATGTCATATGAATTCTAGTTAACTTTGTGTTTGAGTTTTGAAAAATTAATGCCACCTTCTAATGGAAAAGGATTTGATTTATAAATAGTCAGTACACACATAACAATAAAAATTGGTATTACAATTATTAATATATATACTTTTTCGTTACTTAACTAGTGTCGTCATTCTTAATATTTGAACATTTATATAATTGTAGCACATGATGGCGCAATCTAAATTTTCTAAACTATTAGTGGTACTATGTATAGTAATTAAGATCACCAATAGGAGAAGGTCCTACTTAGGCACTGAATAGAATAAAGAGCGTATTTTAATTTTCATTAAAACCATCTTATTTTAAAAGGGTAATTCATTCGCTATCACAACCCAAAAATTCTTGACACTTAGTCCAAAACAAGTTAATAACTTTTTTTTTTCTTTTTACAGTTCAAAGTATCCGAACTATTCAACTTAAAAGAATGTACATATGCACACAATTCGTGTGTTCACATGCATCTAATAAAGCTCTGTGGCGAGATTGATTATGATGTGAGACATTATGACAAATTCATTGCATACAAATTAAATGTTTGATAACTCAACTAATAATTCAAGATTGCAAAACAAAAAATTTGGCTGAAAATTATCATCATATTTTTATTTTATAGAGTCCTTTTGAGTAGTCCATTTCAACCAAAACTAAAGTCATTTTTTTAATATTATATGCAAAGTCCATTGCACTCATATTGGCTTTGGAAAAAAACCTGAAAAAAAAAAAAAACAATCTCCATACATAAATGAGCCTAGTCGATAGTGGACGTTGATTTATGTGATTCTCGTATAAGATTGACCTCATTTAAGAACTGAAATTCATTGAGATCTTGTGACCTAGTTCATGCAAGTGCGGCTTGGATCCGCACTAAAATCACTGGGCCCAACGCCTGGTGATTGCAAGGTGACGGCGACACGAGAATCTCTCTCGCTACAAGAAGAACCACAAGTCGTCTCAAAGTCTTTCGAAGAACACGACAAATGCCAAAGAAAGAGCATCCAGAAAAGACGTGGTGCGGTTCAGCCTGATCCATGCGGAGGATGACCTTTCTCGATGACGATATGTCTGCTACGCGAGATGGTCGTCACTCGACCATTCTCCATCGCCATGGACGACCAGGAGAGGAGTACAGGGGCTCCACGGAGTGTCTTTCTCGGTCTTCTTAAACTTGACCGAGAAAATAATGATGAATTATAACAACAGCAGCATCCAAAAGAAAATAATGATGTTTTTCGCATTTCCGCAAATTCATATTCCTATTTTTGTATTTTATTTCAATGAGGTCTTGTCATTTAATTTAAGGATAAAAGCCACAAAAAAACTTAAATTATGCCGATTGTGATGTATTTATTCTAATTTTTTTTGAGATACAAAAATATCAAACTTATACTTATAACATTTTTATTTAAATTTGTACAGTGTTACACATTTATCCCAAACTTTTTTACAGTTGGTAAAATTTGGAGTTTTTGTGGCTTTTTTTCCTTAATTTAATTATATACTACTTTTATATGTTTTCAATTCTAAAAATGTTGAATTCATATAGTATAGATGTATCTCTACACTAGAAGAAAGTATCAGCCATTATCTCTATGGAGAATTACTTTTCTCATTTAGGGAACTATTAGTTTCTAAAAGAAGTCATTCTTTACATCTCGAATTACAGAGATAAAGACATTCTAGTGTTTTAAAAAAGAGCAGTCCTCCCATTTGTATATAAACAAATTTTGCATACTCTTTGTGTAGTCTAGTCATGTATCTATAACCATGTTTATGATCATCTAAAGATGTATTAAAAACATAAGTAAGAAGAAGAAGAAGAAGAAGAAGAAGAAGAAGAAGAAGAAGAAGAACAACAACAACAACAATAAACTCAAGAATTCTCAATAGTGTACTGCAATATTTGATTAAATAAGATTAGCATCCAAAAGTACATTTGCAATTGTAGTTCCAAACAAATATAAAAGAATTTTCAAATAGTGTACCACAATGTTTGATTAAATAATATTAGCATCCAAAAGTACAATTGCATTTGTAGTTCCCGACGAATATAAAAGTAGCTGACTTGTTGTAAGAGTAAAAATTGGCAACGCATATGATAATAATAATTTTCATCATAAAACATGCTCGACTTACATAAAAATTGGCCATTAACTAACATGTTTTTTCATGTGCCAACAGATGAATATAGCTACTAGAGTCTCTAGTACGTGTTTTATCCTCATCAGAACTTTTTATAAAATGTTCAATCAAGCTCGTAATGTTTTTATTTTTGACTGGGTCCTTTAAGTGTATCTGTTTTTCTACTTGTATTTGGCCATCTATTTGAAAAATTGATGAAAGTGCTCATAATATGGCATTAAATTGCAGTTTATTGCCATTTTAGCATAACATGTGGTGTTACATTTTGTCGTCAAAAACCTTAATCAATATAGAATAATAAATATTTTTGAAAAATTCAAAAAACGAGAGAGTCACCCAAGTGCGATGAGGGCCTTACATCTTGTCAAGCTTCGGCGTGGCCTAGTATTTCAAGAAAACTCGTGGAACTTGCGGAATCTACAATGACAGTTGTGTGGCATACTTTGCAGTAGTGGTCAAGAAAAACTAAAAAGAGTTGGACCCATTGATTTTGGTTTTCATCATTTACCAGCCACACCTGATTCCAACCAAATAACATTAGAAAAATCAAAGTAAGATTTCTATCATTATTGCTCTTGATTTTAACTCTCTAAAGAAGAGCAACTTCCTTTGCTCCTTTAGCTTGAAACAAAGATATGTTCAGTGCCATTCCTTGTCCAACCAGCAGATGCAATTGACAAAAGCAGCGACGTTTTCCAAATGGTGGGCCCAAGACATCCATTATCTTCTCTCTTTACTATGGAATCCTTGACAAGATCGTCCATGCAATCTTGACGTTGGTCTTGACCTTGAAAGCAAAGCAACGACTTACATGGCCAAATCATATCTCTATGATTCGAGCTTCAATAATTGCTCAATCCGATTGTGGAGGCTTTCTTTTATTAGGAGCCTGATTCGCGTTATCATGTTGCAATCTATTATAGAAATTTTGAAAATCAGTTTAAAATGATTAAAATCATGAATAGAGACCTTTTTTATTTTCAATCCTTTACTTGTGAAATAAATCAGTTTCAATGGATTGACTATATATACAAATTTGACATCATATTTAGATCTTTGTATACAAACTATTATTTTGATTTACGGCAAATAGAATTAAAAGACAAAGGTAGATCAATTGATAAATGCTAATGATTCAATTTGCTCAATGTTAATGCACTAATCCTAAACCCGATAACTATAACCCCCAGCTTTTGTGGGAAATCTAAAGTAGCAATTATATGAACAAGAGACTTTATACAAGCTGTCTCTATGTCTCTTAAATAACAACCACTTTTGTATGAAGTACCATGAAAAAGATGTCTTGTTATGGTGTGCCTCTCGAAGGTGGACAATAGCATGTCTTTTTAATGAAGCAGATTTTCTGAAATTCCACCAACGTGTTCTTTGAGGTAAGAGCGCAAATTTTGCATGATGGACCTATGTTTTTTTTTTTTGTGATCTTAGTCTGCAAATTCAACCTTTCTATTCAATGCAAATCCCTCACAAACATATTTCTTTTTTTTTTTTAATTTATGACTCATGTGGATTGTGAAACTCTATACAATAATTTGATTCATCTGTACTGGTTGATATTCTTGAGATCTAACACTTTTTGCAGGCACAAATTTTTTTAAATGAATGCTCAAAATTATGTTTCTCATGCTTTTGATGAGTATAATAAAGTATATGGACTGTTTAACTTAAACAAATGTCACAAACACATGCAGTTCACCTATTCAAACATATTTAGTAAAATTCTCCATTGTGGTTGGCAAGATTGCAAGACTTTTACGATGAAATTTACATAAAATTAAACAAAATTCGATTTTCAATATTGCAAAACAAAATGATTTGACAAGTTATCACCAAATGGTTTTGATCATAGAGGCCTTTCGAACCGTCTTTTCTTATATTAAATGCAAATTCCATCATGCTCCTCTCTTTTGACTAAAGTAAAGCAACACCTGTCACACAACAAAAATTAAGTGTAGAAAAGTACCTAGGAACGTTTAATCATTCGGCCAATAATTCAAGATCGCAAAACAAAATGATTTGACTAGAAATTATCACCAAATGGTTTTGATCATAGAGGCCTTCCAAACCGTCTTTTCTTATATTAGATGCGAATTCCATCATGCTTGTCTCTTGTGACTAAAGTAAAGTAAAACTTGTCACACCACAAAAATTAAGTGTAGAAAAGTACCTAGGATTAATTTATGGGAAAACCTTAACCTTTCCATGCTGGCTTCGGACACAGTTGGCCTGGGAAAAAAAAATAATAAGAAGAAGAACATGCTTCGCATGTGAGCGAGCCTAGTCAATCACCAACGTTGATTTATGTGGGCTCTATATAAGACTTACCTTATCTAACAATTGAAATTCATTGAGATCTTGTGCATCCGGTTCATGCAAGTGTGGCTTGGATCCGCACTAAAACCACCGGGCCCAATGCCTGGCGACCAATAGGAGAGGCTTGGTGATAGTGACACGAGACTCGCAAGGCTCTCTCGGTGCATGAATACTTCAAGTCATCTCGAAGTCTTCGGAAGAACAAAACAACATGCCACAGAAAAAAAAAAAAAAAAAAAAAAAAAAAAAAGCATACAGAAGAGACGTTGTGGGGTTGACTGTGATCCATCCAGAGAATGACCTTTCTCAATGATGAAATGTGCATTACGCGAATTGAGGACGTCACTTGGGAGATTTCCCAATGATGAAGGTGTGTATCACAACAAGATGATCAAGTATGATAACAGCGGCACCAGAAAAATATAATGATGATTTTCGCAATACCATGGATATGTCTCCCTATTTTATATTTCAATGAGCTCTTATCACATAACATCGTCTATTAAATTAATTATGCTGCTTTAATAGGTTTTAAGTTTTTTGAATCTTCTAAAATTGAAGATGTTGAAAATTATCATTCCACTTTGAAAATTATTATTTTCTAAAGAAGTCACTTTGTACATCTCGAATTACAAATATAATGACTTTCAGGTGTGTTAGACAAAGTAGCCCTCTTCTGTAAATATTAGAAAATATCGAGATACTTTTCGTGTAGACTCAACATGTACCCGTCATTATATTTATTGTCATGTAAAGATGTATTAAAATCATTAAAAAAAAAAAAATTGCAATAATCTCAAGAATTTCTAATAATATATTGCAATATTTGTTTTAAATAAGATTAGCATCCCAGAGTATATTTCTAATTGTAGTTCCAAGCAAATGTAAAAAGCGGTTGACTCTGAATTTTGTGCTGGTTACTGGGCAAGTGAAAAAAAAAAAAAAAAAAAAGCTGTCCGTATGTTGTAAGTGTTATAATTGGGAACAAATATGATAATGTTAATTATCATCATCAAATATGCTTGACTTGCATAGAAATCGACCATTAATTGACGTTCTTTCTTCTTCTACCAACAGATGAATGTAGCTACCAAGTCTCCAGCACGTGTTTTCTCCTCAGATTAATCTTTGGCGTGATAGTGTAACTATCGGATCATAACTTTTACACAACGTCCAATCAAGCCCCTGATTTTTTTTTTTGGGTCTTTTAAGTGTATTCCTTTTTTATTTGTATCAGTCCATCTATTTAAAAAATTTACGAAAGTGCTTACAATATGGCACTAAGTTGCAATTAATTGCCATCATAGCACCGCGTATGAAATTATATGTGGCCATCAAAACCTTAAACAACATGAAAAGTTAAATAATGTTTGAATCCTAGGAAGGAGCAAAATGTCAGGAGTTTGCCACATGTGGAAGGTGTTTCTATTATCTATCAAGGGCATGATTTTGACTTCAGTTTCAATATAACACGAGGCATTGTGGCGACTTGGTTCGTAAGGAATGACAAACATAAGTCAATTATTTAAATTCTGACACTCTCAATTTTCTCTTGCTTGTTGTTCCCATTATTCTCATATCTTGTCAATTCTTCCACTCATTAATTATCTAGTTGGGAAATAAGCACGAGTCAACTACATATAAAATTGCTTGTATAGAGAAAATTTTGTAGTTGTGGTGTTCTTATTAGATTTTTTTTTTTTTTTTTTTTTTTTTTTTTTTTGAGAACACAGTGGGAGAAAAGACACGTAAGACGTTGCCTAAATAAACATAAGAAATATTGTTAATGAGTTCTTAAGAGCAAGGGTGAAGTATACTGTTTGGAAAAGGATTTGATTAATAAATATTAATTACACCTATTACAATAAAAATATTATCAATGTACATCTTCTTTTGTCCGACTACTTAATAAGTGTCATAAAAGTGCCCCTTTCTTAATATGTGAAAGTTCATATAATGGTTTTATCCAAATTTCTAAATTATTAGTAAATATTATGCATAGTAATTAAGATCGCTTATAGGAGAAAACCCATCTCAAGCAATGAATAGAACAATGATTTTATTTTAATTTTGATTGAATCTTCTTAAATTAAATGGTAATTGACTTGCCATCAAAACCCCAAAAATCTCCAACATAGTTCAAAACAAAATATTGCTTTTCTTTTTATTTTACTACAAAGAATATGGACTATATGACTTAAATAAATGTCACAAATACGTGCAATTTACCTATTCACATATGTCTAGTAAAGCTCCATATATTTAGGGAGGCTGGCGAGGTTATTCTGAATGTGAGACTCTACAATGGAATATATTGCATTCAAATTAAATGTTTTATCATTCAATAAGAATTTAAAACAAAATGATGAGGCGAGGAAAATTGTAAACAAGCTATTTTGATCATTGAGTCCTCTTTCTTTTTGAAAGTTTTTTTATTTTTTCCTTTTTGAAAGCGCTCATTGAGTCCTCTTTTCGAGCAGTCGGTTTATTATGTATTGCGCACCTCTATCGAGGCCAAAAGTAAAGTAATGTGTTTCACGGCAAAAGTGAAACATAGGAAACGACCTTTTTATCATCCTTTGAGGCTTTTCCTTTCCAGTTGGCCTGACCCTGCGTCCCAACATTAACAACATGCTCCGCATGTTGATGAGTCCGGTCGATCTCCAACGTTGATTTACGTGGGCTCCACATGCGACTAATTCATCTAACTGCTGAAATTCATTGGGTTTTGTGCATCCGGCTCATGCACGTGTGGCCTGGGTTGCGTGCTAAAACCTCCGGGCCCGATGCCTAGTGACCACATGATCCTTGCATGGGAAGACTTGGTGACGACCGAGGATGAAGACTTGTGAGTCGTCTTGGAATCGTTTTAAGAAAACGATAAAATGCGAGAGAAAAAGTAAAGAAAAGAGATATTTCTCCCAAGAAAATAATTAATAAGATTATATTTCCTTTAATCCAGGAATCATTGTTTTCTAAAAAAAAATGTTACTTTCCACGTTACAAATGACAAAGATAATGATTTTCTAGTGTTTGAAAAAAGCAATCTCCTTATATGTATATTAATATATATTGTGTACTCCTTGAATAGACTTGACATGTATCCATAATCATACTTTGGATTATACAAAGATGTATTAAAATCATCAAAAACAACAATCTTGCAATAATCTCAAGAATTTTCTATTGATATGCGGTAGTAATTGATTAAATGAGATAAGCATCCAAAAGTAGATTTGTAATAGTAGTTCCAAACAAAACGAAATAAATTGACAAAGGGGACTTGGTTGATGGCTATTAAATTATAGTTAAATACATCATTAATTAAAAGAAAGATTAATAATCTAGTGACGGGACAATGTAAAAGTATAACTTTATTGCATTATAGGATCCAAAATAGGATCTGTCTTCACCTTTAACCGCCTGATCTATGGGGAGACATTAAACGTTATTTCAATCTCGGGATAACTATGTTTTTAAGCAAAACTACTTATGAAATGTGTTTCTTTGTTGGGAAAACCTTTTCATGCACCTAAGACCATTGGATTAGATCCATCATAGCCATTGATCATAAAGACCACACAAGTGAGTTCCGCATGACCAATGGCTACAATTGCATTGGGTCGATGGACAACGCAAGAGAACCTTTATTTGCCACAATGTTTTAGTTGGAAAATTGTGTCTATTTAAAGTTATGAGCCAATGAACCTAGAAGTCATGTCTTTTTGTATGCAATACCTCAGTGTTTAGCAATTAAGATGGTTAGGTATGCCTGTGACATGGAATACTCTTCTTTTTATAAAATTTTCTTGTTAATATAATAAATCGGTCGCATATGGATATAATGTAACAAGTCAATCACAAAATCCATGTCATATGAATTCTAGTCAACTTTGTGTTTGAGTTTTGAAAAATTAATGCCACCTTGTAATGGAAAAAGGATTTGATTTATACATAGTCATTACACATATAACTATAAAAATCAGTATTAAAAATTATCAATATATATACTTTCAATACTTAACTAGTGTCATCATTCTTAATATTTGAAAATTTATATAACTTGTAGCGCACCATGGCGCAATCTAAATTTTCTAAACTATTAGTGGTACTATGTATAGTAATTAAGATCACCAATAGGAGAAGGTCCTATTTAGGCAGTGAATACAATAAAGATCATATTTTAATTTAGATTAAAATCATCTTATTTGAAAAGGGTAATATCACAACCCAAAAAATCTTGACACCAAGTCCAAAATAAGTTAATAACTTTTTTTTTTTAACTGCTCAAAGTATCTAAACTGTTCAACTTAAAAGAATGTGCGAACGCACGCAATTTGCCTATTCACATGCATCTAGTAAAACTCTATCATAATGTGGCTAGTGAGACTGATTCTGAATGCGAGACGTTATGACAAAATTCATGACATACAAATTAAACGCTTGATCACTCAATTAATAATTCAAGATCGCAAAATAAAAAATTTGACTGAAAGTTACCGCCATATATATATATTATCATGAAGTCCTTTGGAGTCATTTTTTTATATTATATGCAAAGTCCATTGTGCCCCTCTCTCTTGACCAAACCAAAGTACCACGTGTTACACACAAAAACACAAAAGTTAGATACATAAAAGTACCTTGGATTTTTTTTGGTGTTTGTTTTTTGTGAGCCGCCGCCCGCGCCCGCCCCCCCTGGTGGGGGGGACCTTCACCTCTTTATGTTGGGTTTGGACCCGGCAGACCTGGCCCGAGACTCAAAAGAATAATAATAATTTCCATACGTAAATATGCCTAGTCGACTATGGACGTTGATTTATGTGATTCTTGTATAAGACTAACCTCATCTAAGAACTGAAATTCACTGAGATCTTGTGCCCTAGTTCATGCAAGTGTGGCTTGGTTCCGCACTAAAATCAGTGGGCCCAACGCCTGATGACTGCAAGGTGACGGCGACACGAGAATCTTTATCGGTACAAGAAGAACAGGAAGTCGTCTCGAAGTCTTGCGAAGAACACGACAAATGCCAAAGAAAGAGCATCCAGAAAAGACGTGGTGGGTGTTCAGCCTGATCCATGCGGATGATGACCTTCGATGACGATATGTCTGCCATGCGAGATGGTCGTCACTCGACCATTCTCCATCGCCATGGCCGACCGGGAGAGGAGTACAAGGGATCAACAATAGCGGCATCCAAAAGAAAATGAGGTTTTCGCATTTCCGCAGATTCATATTCCTATTTTTGTATTTTTATTTCAATGAGGTCCTGTCATGTCACCATTTAATTTAATTATGTACTACTTTTATATGTTTTAAGTTATTTGAGTATTGAAAAACTGAAAATGTCGAATTTACCACTCACTGCGGTGGCTCATTGAAATCACGTGATACGCCAAAGTCATATGGTATGTCGATACAAGAAAAAAGTATCAACCATTATCTATGTGGAGATTTACTTTTTTTCATTCAAGGAACTATTAGTTTCTAAAAGAAGTCATTCTTTATATCTCGAATTATAGAGATAATGACATTCTAGTGTTTAAAAAAAAAAAGCAGTCCTCCTATTTGTATATTAACAAGTTTTGCATACTCTCAATCTCCATGTAGTCTAGTCATGTATCCATAACCATGTTTATGATCATCTAAAGATGTATTAAAAAACATAAATAACGATGACGATGACGACGTTGCAATAATATCAAGAATTCTCTAACAGCGTACTGCGATATTTGATTAAATAAGATTAGCATCCAAAAGTACATTTGCAATTGTTGTTCCAAACAAATACAAAAGCAGTCAACTTAGAATTGTGCGTTGGATATGCTGATTTCGACTATCAATCAAAGGCAAATATAAAAAGTTGCCAAATAGTTGTAAGAGTAAAAATTGGCGACGCACATGATAATAATAATTTTCATCATAAAACATGCTCAACTTACATGAAAATCGGCCATTAACTGACATGTTTTTTTCATGTGCCAACAGATTAATATAGCTACCAGAGTCTGTAGTACGTGCTTTATCCTCATCAGAACTTTTTTTACAATGTTCAATCAAGCTCGTGATGTTTTTATTTTTGATTGGGTCCTTTAAGTATATGTGTTTTTTTTACTTGTATTTGGCCATCTATTTGAAAAATTGACGAAAGTGCTCATAACATGGCATTAATTTGCAGTTTATTGTCATTCTAACATCACATGTGGTGTTAAATGTTGTCATAAAAAATCTTAAACAATACGGAATAATAAATATTTTTGAAAAATTCAGAAAGAGTTACCCAAGTGCGATGAGGGTCTTGCATCTCTCGTTGGGTTTCAACATGGCCTAATGTTTCAAGAAAACTCGTGGAACTTGCGGAATTGGCAATGATAACTCTATAACATACTTTTCAGTAGTGGTCAAGAAAAATTAAAAAGAGTCGGACCCATTGATTTTGGTTTTCATCGTTTACCAGCCACACCTGATTCCAACCAAATAAAATTAGAAAAATCAAAGTAGAATTTCTATCATTATTGCTCTTGATTTTAACTCTCTAAAGAAGAGCAACTTCATTTGCTCCTTTAGCTCGAAACGAAGATATGTTTAGTGCCATTCCTTGTCCGACCAGATAGATGCAATTGACAAAAGCGGCGCTGTATTCCAAATGGTGGGCCCAAGACATCCATTATCTCCCCTCTTTACTAAGAAATCCTTGACAAGATCGTCCGTGCAATTATGACGCTGGTCTTGACCTGGAAAGTAAAGCAACAACTTACATGGCCGACTCATATCTCCATGGTTCGAGCTTCGAGCTCCAATAATTGCTCAATCCGACTCTTGAGGATTCCTTTTATTAGGATCCTGATTCACATTATCATGTTGCAATCTATTATGCGAATTTCAAAACTTGAGTTTAAAATGATTAAAATCGTGAACAAACTTTTTTTTTTTTTTTTCAATCCTCCATTGTGAAATAAATCAATTTAAATGAATTGACCATATATACAGACTCCACATGTTATTTAGATCTTTGTGTACAAACTATTATATTGATTTATGATAAATAGAATTAAAAGACCAAGGTAGATCAATTGATAAACACTAATGATTCAATTTGCTCAATGTTAACGCAATAATCCTAAACCCAATAACCATAACCCCCTACATTTGTGGGAAATCTAAAGTAGCAATTATATGGACAAGAGACTTTATGCAAGCTGTCTCCATGTCTCTTAAATAACAATGACATTCGTATGAAATACCATGACAAAAATGTTTTGTTATGGCATGCCTCTTGAAGGTGGATAATAGCATGTCTTTTTACTGAAGCAGATTTTCTGAAATTCCACCAACGTGTTCTTTGAGATAAGAACGAAAATTTTGCATGATGGACCTATGTTTTTTTTAAATTGTGATCTTAGTTTGCAAATTCAACCTTTCTATTCAACATGATCTCTCAGAAACATATGTTATTTTCAAGTTATGAGTCATGTGGACTGTGAAACTCTAAACAAATACAAGTAATTGACTTATCTATAGTGGGTGATATTCTTGAGATCTAATATTTTTGCAATGGCAAATTTTCTTTAAATGAATGCTCAAAATTATGCTTCCCATGCCTTTGATGAGTATGATAAAGTATATGGATTGTTCGACTTAAATAAATATCATGAACACATGCAATTCACCTATTCAAATATATTTAGTAAAGTTTCTCCACAATGTGATTGGCAAGACTTATTTTGAATGAGAAATTTTATGATGAAATTTACTGCATATAAATTAAACATTTAATCATTCGGCCAATAATTCAAGATTGCAAAACAAAATGATTTGACGGAAGTTATCACCAAATGGTTTTAATCATAGAGGCCATTCGAATTGTCTTTTTTTATATTAGATGTGAAGCATGTTCTTATTTTTTTTCTTGGGTCCTGAGGTGGGCCAACTGTGGTCGAAGCAGGATAAAAAGGTTAAGGTCTCCCCATAAATTAATCCTAGGTACTTTTCTACACTTAATTTTTTATTTTGTGTGTGTGACAAGTGTTACTTTACTTTAGTCAAAAGAGGGGGCATGAATAGAACAATGATTTTGTTTCAATTTTGATTGAATCTTTTTAAATTAAATGGTAATTGACTTGCCATCAAAACCCCGAAAATCTCGAACGTAGTTCAAGACAAATTATTGCTTTTTTTTTTTTTTTTTACCTTTTACTACAAAGAATATGGATTATACGACTTAAACAAATGTCATGAATACGTGCAATTCATCTATTTACATATCTTTAGTAAAGCTCCATATATCTAGGGAGACTTTACAGGAAAATATACCGCATTCAAATTAAATATTTAATCATTCAATTAATGATTCGTGAATTTAAAACAAAATGATTAGGAGAGGAGATTTGTAAACAAACTGTTTTCATCATTGAGTCCTCTTTCTTTTTGAAATCTTTTTTTTTTTTTTTTTTTTTTTTTTTTTTTGAAAGCGCTCATTGGTCCTCTTTTGGGCAATCATTTTTATATTATCCATTGCGCATCTCTATCGAGGCCAAAAGTACTTTAATGTGTTTCAGGACAAAAGTGAAACGTAGGAAACGACCTTTTTAATCAACCTTTAGGGAGATCCTCCCTTTCCAGTTGGCCTGACCCAGCGTCCAAACATTAACAACATGCTCCGCATGTTGATGAGTCAGGTAGATCTGCAGCGTTGATTTCCGTGGGCTCCACATGTGACTAATTCATCGAACTGCTGAATTCATTGGGATTTTGTGCATCCGGTTCATGCATGCGTGGCCTGTGCTGCACACTAAAACCTTCGGGCCCAATGCCTAGTGACCGCATGGTCGTCGTGTGGGAAGACTTAGATTGCACATGACAAAATTTCTAAAATAGAAATTAATTTCTCAATTTCTATTTTAGAAGTTGAGAATTTAAAAATTTTAGCTTCGATTTCTTATTCAAATCTATTTTTGGAATAGAAATATGTTCCAGAAATAGAAAAATTAAATTGCGTTACAAAACAGATTTCTGTTCCAAACCTGTTTCGGAGAAACAAAAAAAAAAAATAGAGAAATAGAAAAGTAGAAATTTTATCATGCGTGCCCTTAGTGACGATGGTGGACGAACAATCATGAGTTGTCTTGGAATCTTTCTAAGAAAACGATAAGATGCAAGAGAAAAAGTAAAGAAAAAAGATATTTCGAGATTCCCAAGAAAATAATTAAGATTATCTCTACATAAAATTATCTTTTCTTTAATCCGAGAATTATTCTTTTTTTTTAAATTACTTTTCACATTACAAATAGAAGAGATAGTGATGTTTCAGTATTTGAAGAAAGCAATCCTTCTATATTTTTATTACCATATAACTGTACTTTTCGGATAGACTCGATATGTGCTTGTACTCATATTTAGGGTTATACAAAAATGTATTAAAATCATCAGAAACAACAACCTTGCAATAATATCAAGAATTTTCTAAGGATGTGTACTAGTAATTGATTAAATGAGATAGGCATCCAAAAGTATATTTGTAATCTTGGGATAACTATGTTTTTAAGTAAAACTGCTTTTAAAATTTGTTTCTTTTCTGGTGAATTTTTTTTCATGCACTTAAGACATTTGGATTAGATTCATCATAGCCATTGACCATGCAGACCACACAAGTGAGTTCCGCATGACCAATGGCTGCAATTGCATTGGGTCGATGGACGAGGCAAGAGATCCTTTATTTGCTGCAATGTTTTAATTGGAAAATCGCCTCTATTTAAAGTTTTGAGCCAATGAACCTAGGAATAATGTCCTTTTGTATGCAATACTTCCGTGTTTAGCGATTAATATGGTTAAGTATGCCTATAATATGGAATACTCTTCTTTTTCTAAAATTTTCTTGTTAATATCATAAATCGATAGCATACGGATATAATGTAACGAGTCAATCACAAAATCCATGCCATATAAATTCTAGTCAATCTCATGTTTGAGTTTTGAAAAATTAATGCCACCTTGTAATGGAAAAGGATTTGATTTATACATAGTCATCACACATAAAAATAAAAATCAGTATTAAAATTATTAGTATATATACTTTTTCGTTACTTAACTAGTGTCATCATTCTTAATATATGACAATTTATATAATTTGTAGCGCATGATGGAGCAATCTAAATTTTATAAATAATAGTGGTACTATGTATAATAATTATGATCACCAATAGGAGAAGGTCCTACTTAGGCAGTGAATAGAATGACAATCGTATTTTAATTTTGACTAAGATCATCTTGTTTTAAAAGGGTACTTCATTTGCTATCACAACCCAACAAATCTTGACACTTAGTCCAAAATAAGTTAATAACTTTTTTTTTTAAAGGTTCAAAGTATCCAAATTGTTCAACTTAAAAGAATGCCACAAACATATGCAATTTGCTTGTTCATATGCATCTAATAAAACTCTGCCATAATGTGGCTAATGAGACAGATTTTAAATGCGAGATGTTGTGTTAGAATTCATTGCATACAAATTAAATGCTTGATCACTTGGCCAATAATTCAGGGTTGCAAAACAAAAAACTTCATTGAAAGTTATTATCATATTTTTATTTTATCATAGTCTTTTGGAGTCATTTGTTTTTTTTTTGTTTTTTTTTTTTAATATTATATGCAAAGTCCATTACACCCCTCTATCTTGACCAAACTAACGCAACATGTGTTACACACAAAAATTAAATATAGAAAAGTACCTTGGATTTTTACCTCTTTATATCGGCTTTGGACCGAGCTGACCTGGCCCTGCACTCAAGGGAAAAAAAAAATACAATATTCGTATGTAAATAAGCCTAGTCGATCATGGATGTTGATTTACGTGATTCTCGTATTGGACTATCCTCATCTAAGAACTGAAATTCATTGAGATCTTGTGACCTAGTTCATTCAAGTGCGGCTTGGATCCGCACTGAAATCACTGGGCCCAACGCCTGGTGCCTGTAAGGTGACTGCGACACGAGAATCTCTCTTGGTACAAGAAGAATCACAAGTCATCTCGAAGTCTTTTGAAGAACAAGACAAAAGCCAAAGGAAGGGCATCCTGAGAAGACATGGTGGGGTTCAGCCTGATCCATGAGGAGGATGGCCTTTCTCGATGACGATGTCTGCCACGCGAGATGGTCGTCACTCGACCATTCTCCGTCGCCAGGGACGACCAGGCGAGGAATACAGGGGCTCCACAGAGTGTGTTTCTTGGTCTTATTAAACTTGACCGAGAAAATAATAATGAATTATAACAACAGCGGCATCCAAAAGAAAATGATGTTTTTCGCATTTCTGCGTATTCCTATTTTTGTATTTTTATTTCAGTAAGGTTCTATTGCGGACATCGCCATTTAATTTAAAGGTAAAAGCCACCAAAAATCCAAAATTATGCATATTTCCATATATTTACTTGAAACTTTTTTTGTGACACCAAAAATTTCAAACTTATATCTATATAACACATTTATCACAAACTTTTGATTTGTGATATAAAAAATCCCAAACTTTTTTTTTATGATACAAAAAACTCCAAACTCTTATTTATGACATCAAATTTTTGGGGTATAAGTTTGGGGTTTTTATTGTTACAAAACAAAGGTTTATCACACAATTATAAGTTTGGGTCTTTTAGTATTGTGAAAAAATGTTTGAAGTAAATGTGTCACATGATTACAAGTTTGAGGTTCTTGATGTCACGAGAAAAAAAGTTTGAGGTAAATGTGCTACGGTTAGTAAAGTTTGAGATTTTTTGTAACTTTTTCCCTTGATTTAATTATATACTACTTTTATATGTTTTAAGTCATTTGAATCTTGAAGAATTGAAAATGTTGAAGTCATATAGTATAGATGTATGTCTATGTTAGAAGAAAGTATTAACCATTATCTCAGTAGAAAAACACCTTGTTTTATGTAGGGAACTATTAATTTCTAAAAGAATTCTTTCTTTATATCTAGAATTACAGAAATAATGACATTCTAGTGTTTAAAAAAAACAATCCTTCATAAAAATCGGCCATTAAAGGACATGTTTTCTCAAAGGCAAATATAAGAAGTTCGACTTGCTGTAAGAGTAATAATTGGCAAAGCATATGATAATAATAATTTTCATCATAAAACATACTCGACTTACATAAAAATCGGCCATTAATTGACATGTTTTTCATGCGTCAACATATGAATATAGCTGTCAGAGTCTCTAGTACCTATTTTGTCCTCATCAGAATTTTTTTACAATGTTTAATCAAGCTTGTAATGTTTTTATTTTTGACTGGGTCCTTTAAGTATATGTGTTTTTTCTACTTGTATTTGGCCATCTGTTTGAAAAATTGACAAAAGTGCTCATTACATGGCACTAATTTGCAGTTTATTGCCATTCTATCATCACATGTGGTGTTAGATGTTGTTGTCAAAAACCTTAAACAATATGGAATAATAATTTTTTTTTGAAAAATTCAGAAAACGGGAGAGTCACCCAAGTGTGATGAGGGTCTTGCATCTCTTGTCGGGCTTCGGCGTGGCCTAGTGTTTCAAGAAAATTCGTGGAACTTGCTGAATCTACAATGGTAGCTATATGGCATACTTTTGCAGTAGTGGTCAAGAAAAACTAAAAATAGTTGGACCCATTGATTTTGGTTTTCATCGTTTACCAGCCACACCTGATTCCCACATGATAACATTAGAAAAATCAGAAGTAAGATTTCTATCATTATTGCTCTTGATTTTAACTCTCTAAAGAAGAGTAACTTCCTTTGCTCCTTTAGCTTGAAACAAAGATATGTTCAGTGCCACTCCTTGTCCATCCAGCAGATGCAATTGACAAAAGCAGCGCTGTATTCCAAATGGTGGGACTAAGACATCCATTATCTCCTCTCTTTACTATGGAATCCTTGACAAGATCATCAGTGCAATCTTGATGTTGGTCTTGACCTTGAAAGCAAATCAATGACTTACATGGCCAAATCATATATCTCTATGATTCGAGCTTCAATAATTGCTCAATTCGACTGTGGAGGTTTCCTTTATTAGGAGCATGATTCACGTTGTCATGTCACAATCTATTGTAGGAATTTCCAAACTGAGTTTAAAATGATTAAAATTGTGAACAGAGACCTTTTTTTTTTTCTTTCAATCCTCTACCGATGAAATAAGCCAGTTTCAATGGATTGAGTATATATACAAATTTGACATCATATTTAGATATTTGTGTACAAACTATTAGTTTGATTTACGGCAGATAGAATTAAAATACAAAGGTAGATCAATTGATAAATGCTAATGATTCAATTTGCTCAATGTTAATGCACTAATTCTAAACCCAATAACTATAACCCCCAGCTTTTGTGGGAAATCTAAAGTAGCAATTATATGAACAAGAGACTTTATACAAGTTGTCTCTATGTCTCTTGAATAACAACCACTTTTGTATGAAGTACCATGAAAAAGATCTCTTGTTATGGTGTGCCTCTCAAAGGTGGACAATAGCACGTCTTTTTACTGAAGCAGATTTTCTGAAATTTCACCAACGTGTTCTTTGAGATAAGAGTGCCAATTTTGCAAGATGGACCTATGTTTTTTTTTTTTTTTTCTTAGTTTGCAAATTCAACCCTCTATTCAATGCGATCCCTCACAAACATATGTTTTTTTTTTTTTTAAATTCATGATTCATGTGGATTGTGAAACTCTATTCAATAAATTAATCTGTACTGGTTGATATTCTTGAGATCTAACACTTTTTGCAGGCACAAATATTTTTAAATGGATGCTCAAAATTATGGTTCTCATGCTTTTGACGAGTATAATAAAGTATATGGACTGTTTAACTTAAACAAATGTCACAAGCACATGCAGTTCACCTATTCAAATATATTTAGTAAAACTTCTCCATAATGTGGTTGGCGAGACTTATTTTGAATGCGAGATTTTATGATGAAATTTAGTACATACAAATTAAACGTTTAACCATTCAGACAATAATTCAAGATTGCAAAACAAAATGATTCGACTGGAAGTTATCACCAAATGGTTTGGATCATAGAGGCCTTTCGAACCATCTTTTCTTTGTTAAATGCAAATTCCATCATACTCCTCTCTTTTGAAGTAAAGCAACACCTGTCACACAACAAAAATTAAGTGTAGAAAAGTACCTAAGAATGTTTAATCATTCGTCCAATAATTCAAGATCGCAAAACAAAATGATTTGAGTAGAAATTATCACCAAATGATTTTGATAATAGAGGCCTTCCAAACCGTCTTTTCTTATATTAGATGCGAATTCCATCATGCTCTTCTCTTGTGACTAAAGTAAAGTAAAACTTGTCACACCACAAAAATCAAGTGTAGAAAAGTACCAAGGATTAATTTATGGAAAGATCTTAAGCTTTTCATGCTGGCTTCGGACACAGTTGGCCCACCCTTGGACCCAGGGAAAAAAATAATAACAAGAACATGCTTTGCATGTGAGCGAGCCTAGTTGATCTCCAACGTTGATTTATGTGAGCTCTATATAAGACTTACCTTATTTAACAATTGAAATTCATCGAGATCTTATGCATCCGATTCATGCAAGTGTGGCTTGGATTAGCACTAAAACCATCGGGCCCAATGCCTGGCGACCAATAGGAGAGGCTTGGTTATAGTGACAACAACACTGACACGAGACTCATAAGGCTCTCTCGGTGTATGAATACTTCAAGTCATCTCGAAGTCTTTGAAGAACAAAACAACATGCCACAGAAAAAAAAAAAACAAAGTAATTGCTAATTTGAACGGCAATAATTATGAAATATTGAATATGAAGATTCAATATGCGTGGCCGGAAAGCCGTAGATATGAATTTCAGATTAATATGAATACAAGAACGATATCAAACATGTGATAGCGGAATTTCCTAACCTATTTACTATCCTATCTCTAGGTATAGCAAACCTACTCAGCTTATTAATCCACTATATCTCTATGTGAATTAAAATAAACATGAGTGCATAAAAACTATGAATATTCCCGGCTTACAATGAGTCTTTTGGATCACCTTCTCACCGAAAGCTACACAAATAACGCGGTATATCTCTATCCACGTTTAATTCATGGTTATATATTATAATGAGCAATTGCATATTATCACTTCTCTAAGAAGGGCTTAGTCTCAAACATGCACATTAGATCATTCAAGTGGTGGCCAGTCACTCAAAAGCATTAAACGCAATAATATATAACTCACATGAATGAAATCAATTATAAAACATAAAAATCATGAAATTCACATCATCATGGTTAGGCTACATCGTAGCCCTAACAAAAGAAAATTAGAACATAGTAGAAGAAAAAGTAAAAATAAAAATTAAACTCAGCATCTTGAATCAAAGAACAAGAATTCTGTCACCACTTTTGTCTTCTCTTCAAAATACTTGAAAAACTCTCGGAAGAATAAAAAACGATCTCACCCCCTTTAAAACCTAGCTGCTCTCTCTTTTCTATTTATAGGAGATCCAAAATATCAATCTCCAAACACTTGCGGATAACATTAGGGAACAAAATTAAGAATTTCCTGATTTGATATCCATCTTCCACTATCATGGCAAGACCAAACATATAGCTGCTTGTATTTGAATTCTGATAGTTGCAATTTTTCCTTATCTCCTCAATATCTCATTATTCTGCATAAATAAGGAAAATTCAAATAATCGAAAGAAATCCAAATATTTTCTCTAAAATATTGCATTAATTGTTGCCTAAAATAGGTAAAATAACTCTATTTTTATAGAGTTATCAACTTCCTAGGCCAGCCTTCCTTCTATAGTTGTTCCAGTGAACAATATGGCGAATAGCTCTTTTATACGAAATCGTACCACGCCCAGCTTTGCTCGGACGTCTAGTCCATCGAGCGAGACAGTAGCCCTCGTTAGGCTCAACAACTGGTTTCCGCCTGTCATGGCCTTATCAGGAGAGCGGCATCAGCTCCCGACCAATTGGACACAGGAGGCCAACCCTACCTTCAGAGCTCCTAAGTAATATACTCTTTTTATCCTAAAACTCCTAGCACCAATCGTCTTGACGTCACTCCCATGGACCAGTTATGTTCATCCTCTCTACGTCCTCACTCTTCACTCGTTAACCCCAAACTTCCCTCCCAAGGGTACACGGGTACAAGAGGATTCACGGGCTGTGTCAAACTCCCCCACTTAATTCCACAATGCCCTCGTTGTGGGCTACTCTGTTGTTTCCCTATGTTTCCTTAACCATCGAGGCCACTCCTTGGGACTTACATAGATGGCAATGCTCGCCCAATAGAATAGTCTCACCACTCCATTGCTTGTTTCCCCCGATCAAAGCTGTTGACGAATCTCCAGTCACTTGTGCTTCCCAACAAGTGTGGCACCCCTAGCCAATTGCACCCCTATAGCAGCACATTTTTTCACCTACTAAGCTCCTCCTGATCTCAGCAAGCCAATAGAGGGTTCCCTTGGTGAATACGTGTTCGTAGACCTCTTCTTAAGATTCACCCATTGATCCAGGAACGTTATCCCCATTTAGCGAGCAATTCGGTTCCTTCTTATGCCCCTATTGCCATCCTAGAAACTAGACAAGAGCCGCACGTTGTCTGAGTCCCCTGGCCCCAGCAATCACTCTTCATCCTCATAGGACCGGGAAGACCATAGGCTTTTCCCCGAATCACCCACCTTATTGAAGGGATCCCTGCTCTAATACCAAATAGTCACGGGTCGGTAGTTTCCTTGGCCGTGGATCAACCCGTGTGGCGCTTGGTGAGCGGAACTCACTAGGCCATCCTTCCTTCTATAGTTGTTCCAATGAACAATACGGCGAATAGCTCTTTTATAAGAGATCGTACCACGCCCAGCTTTATTCGAGCATTTAGTCCATCGAGTGAGGTAGTAGCCCTCATTAGGCTTAACAACTGATTTCGGCCTGCCATGGCCTTATCAGGAGAGTGGCATCAGCTCCCAACCAGTTTGTGTACGGGAGGCCAACCCTGCCTTCAAAGCTTCCAAGTAATATACTCCTATTCTAGAACTCCTAGTACCAACCGTCTTGACACTACTCCCACAGACCAATTGTGTTCATCCTCTCTGCGTCCTCACTTTTCACTCGATAACCCTAAGCTTCACTCCCAAGGGTACATGCGTATGGGAGGATTTACGGACCGTGTCACAAGACTCTCTTGGTGCATGAATACTTCAAGTCATTTCGAAGTCTTCGGAATAACAAAACAACACGCCACATAAAAAAAAAAAAAGCATAAAAAAGAGACGTTGTTGGGATCCAGTTCGAGAGCGACCTTTCTCAATGATTAAAATGTGCATTGTGTGAATTGAGGACATCACTTGGGAGATTTCCCAATGATGAAGGTGTGTATCACCACAAGATGATCAAGTGTGACAACAGCGGCACCAGAAAAATAGAATGATGATTTTTGCAATATTGTGGATACATATCCTATTTTATATTTCAATGAGCTCTTATCACATAACATTGTTTGTTAAATTAATTGTGCTGCTTCAATAGGTTTTAAGTATTTTGAGTCTTCTAAAATTGAAAAGGCCGAATGAATGATTACCTCTATAGAGAATTATCATTTAACTCTGAAAATTATTATTTTCTAAAAGAAATCACTATGTACATCTTGAATTACAAATATAATGACATTCAAGTGTGTTAGAAAAAAGTAGCCCTCTTCTATGAATATTATAAAATATCGGGATACTCCTCGTGTAGATTCGACATGTACCCATAACCATATTTACTGTCGTATAAAGATGTATTAACATCATTAAAAAAAATTACAATAATCTCAATAATTTCTAATAATATATCGCAATATTTGTTTAAATAAGATAAGCATCTCAGAGTACATTTGTAATTGTAGTTCCAAGCAAATGGAAAAAGCAATTGACTTCGAATTTTGTGCTGAGTATGAGCAAATTAAAAAAAAAAAAAAAAAAAAGCAATCGATATGTTGTAAGAGTTATAATTGGGAACAAACATAATAATGGTAATTATCATCATAAATTATGCTCGACTTATATAGAAATTAACCATTAATTGACATTCTTTTTATTATGCCAACAGATGAATGTAGCTACTAGGTGTCCAGCACATGTTTTCTCCTTAGATTAATCTTTGGCATGATAGTGTAGCTATTGGATCAAAACTTTTACACAACATCCAATCAAGCTTGTGAATTTTTTTTATTGGATCCTTTAAGTATATGCTTTTTCTCTTTTTTTTTTTTTTTTTTGTATCAGTCCATCTATTTAAAAAATTTATGAAAGTTCTGCCAATATGGCACTAAATTGTAGTAAATTGCTGCCATAGCACCACATATGATATTAGATGTGACCATCAAAACCTTAAACAACATGAAAAGTTAAATATTTTTTAATCCTGGGAAGGAGCAAAATGTCACGAGTTTGCCACATGGGGAAGGTTCTATTATCAATCAAGGGCATTATTCTGACTTCAGTTTCAATATCATACGAGGCATTGTGGTGACTTGATTTGTGAGGAAGCCTTAGAAATAGAGCAAAGATGCATTACTCGAAGGTAAACTACAAGAAATACTTTTGTTTTCAAACTTTTGACAAGAGATTTTATTTTATTTTTGTTACACCTGCAAATCAGTTAAAATTTCATTTGAGACTACTTCTTTGTACTATCGTTTGAGATATTTTATAGGACCTGGTCAATGACTAAAATATTAATTTAGTCAAAGTCATTAATTTGTAAAGTTTTGGTAGATAGTGAGAAAAAGTACTAGTTATTTCTATCACCTTTTGAGAACAATTTTTTTTTTTTTTCCTATTGCCTTTAATATAAGTTATATATTCCTTGCTAGCTAGTGTTTTTCATTGTAGTTTATTAGTATCAAACTTACAAAACAATTTAAGTTCATTCATCTTAAAAATAAAACGAGTTTGTTTTGAAATAAAGTTATTATCAAGTAAATTCTCCGATACTTCTTTATTGATCTTGTGATCCTCTCATATTGGTTTGGATAAAAAGTTTTGTTCTTGATGAATTGACTAATGTAGTGTTTTTCATCCCTTCATCATATTTTAAAGTAATCATATTGAGGTTGGAGGATGTGGTATTTTCTGAGTTTTGAATCAGTTTGTCTTTCCCACTCTCACTCCGAATTAACATATAAACTGATTAAATGAACTGAAAAATAAAGAGAAAGTAAAGCAAATTGAGATTTTATTTTTGCCATCATATAAAATTAAGATCATATTACCAAAAAGGAAGAAATAGTGAAAATAGACACTTTTTCTGGCCTATTATAATCCTTTTGGCCAACAATTGTGTTATATTTTCATGGAAATGAAAATTATATTAAGATTAATTGCAATATAATTAGAGAAAAGTAAATACTGAAAGTGAATGGAGATTCGTACTTGTTATAAAAGTGAACTAGGATTATAATAAGAAAAAAGAAAGATGAAAAGGGGTGAGAATATTATTTTTTAGACCTATTATTATATGTAGGGAAAAAAAGACAACAAAGAAAAGATAAAGGGAAAGAGAGTTGATGAATGAGTCAAAATGACCATATTTCGGCCTTCTGTAAGTCTCCTCAGTGTGCACTATAATATTAGATTGTGACAATTAAACTTGCACAAATGCTTGCACAACTACAAGTCCAAAACAAATAGCAAACATAACATATGTGTATAATACACAATCAACCCTGGAAGTCCCTAGGGACAATTAATAGACGTGTCATTATAGTAACAAAGGATTAGATGCTGGAACCTGCTGAATAGAAATGAGAGCCCATCATCCCATATTGGCTCATTGTGAAAGTAGTTGAAGTCGCACGGGAGTAGAGGTTTTCTTCATCCACCATGTTTTCGGTCTCTTTATTGTTTTCTTCAACTGTTGAGCTATAAGCTCGCGGTTAATCCTAGCGAGTTGCTAAACCACTTCCCTTATTGCTGGCCTCCTCACACCATTTGGGTCCAAGCACTTCACTGCGATCTCAACAACCATTCCTACTATCTCCATTTCATCTTCACTAGCAGCCTTGAAGCGTATGAACATTGGAGAGTGTATTATCCTTTACGGAAGAGATCAACTAATGGATAATATTGATTGACTTTCCGAACTTAGTAATAAAACTTGTAGGCTTCTTTCCAGTGAGCAACTCCACAAGGACAACTCCAAAGCTATATACATCACTTTCTAATGGTGGTTAAATATTTTGGATCAATGTAGCCCAACGTGCCTTGTATTTCATTAGCTACAACATGACTATACTCTGGTGATATAGGTATCAAAGTTTCAAAATCAGATACTTTTATAAAGTAATTTTGATGCAAAAGTATATTTACCGATTTGATGTTACCATGAATGATCGGGGATTTCACACAGGAATGAATATACTCGAGTGCAAGAGCAGCATTGACAGCTATTCTAAGCTAGGTTTTTCCATGATCTTAAGATGGTCGACACATTCTAATGGATGTGTTGGAATAGGGTACCATTTGAAATGTATTCATAGACCAGTGAGGATATTCTAGTCTCCAAACATATGCCATGGAACTTCACCACATTTTTATGTTTTATTTGCGTCACAATTTGAAGTTCATGTTATAAATCCCTCTTGATTAGAGATTTGCATCATTAGGCTTCTTGACTGCGACAACAGTCTCTCTTGCTATTTTGCCTCTATAGACTAAATCGAAACTGCCCCTCGCCAAACTTATTGCTATCATAATTGTTGATTGATTTGCTAGCTCAACCTTCGTAAATATTTGAACACGTTGGTGTTTTAAGAGCTCTCCTCTATTTCGGCTACAGTTTTTCTTTTTGATTCTCCTCCTTTGCCGCTTGTGAAAGACTAAAGTAACAACAACCATGAACAAGAAGGCTCCAATTATTGTTGCCAGAGCATATATTTCACTAGATTAATTATTCGAGCATGTAATCCTTATCCAGTCCAATAATTCATAAAAAAAAAAAAAAGTTAATTTCTAATGGACTACCCATTCAATCTATTATTATATAATCCACATCAATTTTTTTGGATGATTGGTCCATCTTACAAAATACAATTACCCAATTTAACAATGATTAAATTGGTTTTTGAAAGGCTACACATCATGTATTATGTAACAATCCTTATGTGAGTCCTTATCTTAAATTTGATGCTTGTCATTACAAAACCGAATAAGTTATCAATTGAACTCAATTCAAGTACATATTACTAGTGTCTTCTATTACTTCTCCCAATGGCCGTTGACGCCTAAATTTTCCTTTTAATTAATTAGGTTTTACTTTATTTTATCTTTCTTTTTATTTTTTATTTTATTTTTATTTTATCTTATTTTATTTTATCTTTTTTCGGATAAAATAATAATAATGAACAGAAAAACCGAAAAAATGGAAAAAAAAAGAAGAAAAACCGAAAAAAAAAAAAAAACAAAAACTGATAAAACGGAAGAAAACAGAAAAAAAAAAAAAAAAAATGAAGCAGCCTCCAGCGTGGCCCCTACGGCCCATTTTCCTCCTCCTCCAGCCTGGCCCTCTTCGATCATCTGCTTCCTCCGTCCGCCTCTGCAGCACACGTGCAGAGGGCGCGACGCCGGATGAACGAACGAACGGCAATGGGACGTGGAGTAGGGAGGGCTGGCACCGGATGCCATCTCACGTGGAGCAGAGGGAGCTGGCGCCGGATGGGACGCCGGTTCGACCGGTGAAGGCCACTGCAACCGACGGCCTAGCTCCGTCGACCGGCCACCCCTCGGCCTATAAATAGGCCGTCGATCCCAGCAGCAAAAGGCACGCTGAGCAAGGAGGGAAGCGGGATTGAAGTCGCGGTCCTTGGAGCCCCATCGAGAGACTTTAGAGGGGAGCCAAGGGCTAGCGGTCTCCGATCCTAGCTTCACGGGAGTAGAGAGAGAGAGAGAGAGAGAGAGAGAGAGAGAGAGGGGGAAGCCCACCATTGCCGCTGCAACATCACCGCACAGGTAGTCCACAAGGGTGCCGTCGCCGTCGCCGTCATCTCTCCCCTAGCCAAGCCATCGCCGCCGTCGCCGCCATCCTCGCCGTTGCCGTCGTCATCCCCCTTTGCTGCCCCCAATTCGGAACCCTAGGGTTCTCGATCTTTTGGGTCACAATCCTGTGTCGCGAGTCGGACCGGATCGGGAATCGGGTATGGTTTTGCAAGTTTGGGGGCGCTTGGGAATCGGGTCACGGGTCGGATCCGGGTCGAGTAGGGTCTCACCCAAGGAAGCGAGGTTGTCGGGCGGGTCGTGGAGCGGGTCGGATGTGTGACCCGGACTGAGGGTTGCGTGCGAGCCACGGCTCCACGACGCCGTTTCGGTTTTATTATAAAAAAAAAAAAAAAAGTCGAGCCCGTTACGCGGGCCGTCTCGCGTTTTGGGCCGGGCTGGGTCGGACCCAACCCGCGCACCCAACCCGGGCCGTTTTATATTATAAATAATATTATAAATAATAATAAATAAATAATTTATTTTCAAAAAAATCAAAAATAATTTATTTTCCAAAAAATATTAAAAACCTTTTTAATTTCCAAAAAAATCGAAAAATGTTTAAAAATGTAAAAAATGTTTTATTTTCCAAAAAAATCAAAAATACAAATAAAAATAACTTATTTTCGAAAAATACTTAAAATATTAAAAATATTTTTACTTTCCAAAAAATAAAAAAAATAAAATATTTTATATTTTCCAAAAAATCCAGAAAATGCCAAAAATCCCAAAAAATGCCAAAATTCATAAAAAAAAAAAAGGCCAAAAAGCTTGTATTTTCCCGAAATACTCAAAAATCCAAAAATCCCTTTATGTCCAAAAAATGAGAAAAGGCTAAAAAAAAAAAGTATTTTCCCAAAATGCGTGGAAAATTCCTCGATCATCAAAAAACCTCAAGTTTAAACAAGATTAGGTACCGAAATGGCATTAGTGATTAACTAGTGTAATCAAGTCCCCGATCCTAATTTCTCTAGTTAAGCGAGCGAGTATCTCTCCCAAAGATTTGCTTGGGTTTCTAATCATTCTACCCCAAATCGGTTAGTGGCGACTCCATTTTACAAATTAATTTGCAGGTTAAAAACTTATACTATTAAAGCCGTGAATTGGTGAACTTAGGAGAGTCGGGGCATTAACAAATTCAGCCGAGCCATTAGCCTCCTTAGGTGCCTCGTACCCGATTGCAGGCGCCAAAAAAAGAGGTTGCGACATCTATCCTTGATTATAATGAAGAAAGTTTGTAATAAAGAAAAAAAGAATGAGGAAGCATTCACCTCCTATATATGGTATGAAAACTCAATGAAATCTTTTAATCACTTGCGTATGAACATAGATATCGCTCGAATTTGTATCTAGTTAATATATAACATGCCAATTAAAAAAAACATGATTGAAGGATATATACTCTAGCTAGATATGAAAGAAAACACAACCATTTTCATTTACTTATTAATGATGTCTCTAAACCTAATTTTAACTAGCTGAAATGAAAAATTGCCTCGCCGCCTCCCCATGCCCTGTGTGGGGGCACAACCATGGAATTAACCTCTTTTAGATGGCCATCAAATATCTTGCTGATACTGATAAGAATGACCGGTTTCAGGACTGGATTTCATACAAAATGGGCGGGCTCATGGGCCGGTTTTGTAGAGCCGAACAAGCTCCAATCTTCACAAATTGGTCAACGTGGGATGATGGGAAGATGAAATATATAGAAATCAATTGTACCGCATTGCTTACCTAAAGGACATTTTCAAACTTGCATCTTCCTTAAAAGCAAGACCTGTTCAGCCCGATCAAACAGCAAGACTTGTAAAGAGAAGTGATTATCCTTATCCTTATCCTTATCATTATCCTTATCCTTATTATTATTATTATTATTATTATTATTATTACTACTACTACTACAAAAATTATTACAAATAAAATAAAAGAAATAAAAATATTTTTTTCTTAAAATTGTAGACGCGGCAGTGTTAATGCTATCCTGGGCAGAGATTCCTCGAGCCCAGTGCCCATCCCAATAGACCCCGCTGTCCCCAGGCTTTTAGGCATGGATCCATTCCCTTTTTGTAGCTTATTATCCAAAGTAAGACATTTCATTATGTATATGCTTGACTTCAATAACTTTAAGTATGTAAGATGGATGAGAAAATGTATTTTTATACCCCGGACAAACTAATACTTCTACGGTTAAATCTCAATTAAATTGTTACCATGGATTATTATACTTTACTCTGCTGACTTACTCTCAAATTACATATGTAGTGCAAGTGGGATCTGTCACGTGTCCAATAGCTACACTTTTCTTTATCCTAAAAATCTCTATTTGTTTGTTTCCACTATTTTTTTTTTCTGTTTCTTTTTCTTTAATCTCTTTTATTGGATAAACGATTAAATATCTTGTGAACCATTTATGGGATAATACCCAAAGGGAACATTTGTTACCCAAATCCAAACTCAACCAAGACAAGCAAGTCTGAATAATAATTACTGTAAAAGAATCTGGCAAAATAAAAATAAAAATATGCCCCAATCCAATCCATCGTTGTGATCATTGAAGGTGAGTTGAGTTTCTTGAATTATGGCAATCCAGCTGAGCTTCATCAATCTTGAAGATCATCCTTATGCGCAAGTTCACCAAGCAATGGTCTTTCGCCTTCATGTCACTGTAGTGTAGGAGCCATTATTACTTTAGCAATTCACAAGATGTTAGAAGAAAGAAATTCTAGAAATTTATACCATTATTAGGGCTTTTCTCCTCTTGAAATCAGACGCTCTAGTTGTTCGTTTTGGCCCAAGATTTGTAGGTTTGGTTGGAGTAGATATTTCCACTTAAAGATGCTGTGTATCCTTCCACAAGTGGAGTTTCAAAAAAAAAATCGAAAATAAAACGACAAAAAAGAAGGTAACCAAAAAAATATATATATAAACAAAGGAAAGATGGGATTGCACCGATTAAGTACAGTATAATAATAATCCCTAAAGCATACGTCAAACCTACTGCGAAATTAACAATGAACCATCTAGTGAATGATAAAGGGATGTATATCGAATTACCTTAAACAGCTACGAGCCAACGAGAAGTCGGCAATGGACTTTACCATTGCCCTACATTCCAACCCAGCATTGGCATGAGTAGCCCCCAGGCTTATTTTTAGACTTTCCATGACATGGGTATCTTTTTGGTTCCTTACACTCATCAATGTCTACATTATGCAAAGGACAAATTGAACCGTTATCTCAGCTAATGGAAAAACAAATTGAAAAAGTTTGTGCATGGATTATTAGACAGATAATATTATCCCATTTAGCTTTCTATTATAATACCATGACATGTGTCCACTCTCTCTCAAGATATCTTCTCTTTCTCTACTCTGTCTCTCTCCATGTGGAATCCGAAATCAACAATGGCATTGTTCTTTGCTAGTGATGGAGATTGACGTTGCCTCGAACTATATATATGAGACCCATGAAGGGCACACGAGCTAGTAAAGGATCTGGCATACGGAACTTGTAAAATCGAGCTTTTGCAATAATGCATAAACCCTATGTTGCAAGAGCCAGCAAGGGGTCTTACATGGTCATTGGGGACACTGACTGAGCCTAGGAAGGAGGAGTTTGATCTTTACATACATACAATAAATTATAAATATGATCTGTTATTCCATGAGTGAGGCGGATGCGCTAATACGCATATGTATTACTAAATACAATGGACTCGTAAGATCCAATCCTTTAAATGCATCATAGTGCGCATACCGCATTCAATATATGTATATATAAGAGTGGAGGCACAAAGGTTTTAGAGAGAAGGCAAATTTTTTTTTGTAAAATGAGAATAGAGTTGCTAGAAATTTTCACTATAATGTTGGTAGGGTGGCAGCAACTGTCTTGACATATTATATTAGGAAAAATGTTGGAACTTCAAGAAATGTTTTTACCAAATTTAGATTTACTCGATTGAGTCTATCATAGTCATTAATCATGTGGTTCCACATAAATTCCATGAAATCATTTCCGGAGATGGATTTGGATCTAGATGAGATTTCCAATTTTATATAGGCCTCATATTAATATAAAAATATCATGTGGTAGGACACATCTAATAAATGAGAAAAACTCACTTCCTCCGCCTTCCCTTATCACCTTCCACACAACCCAACATCCCCTCCACCAACACTGCGGCCCAGCCATGCTGCAAACGTCGCAGTCATTGTGACTGCTGCATCGCCATCCCCGCCCATCGATATTGATGTTCAGATGAGTTAAGGTCACGACCCCACCCCCATAAACCATTGCCTCATCTCTGTTGATGAAAGGTCGACGCAATTTCGTCTTCGCCATTCATGGAAGCAAATTTCATCTCCTTCATTGCGGTTACCGCCGAGATGAGGTACAATTCAGACTCATGAATAGCACAAATTAAACGCATGCTATTAGATGGGGTAAAACTAGATGGAATCAATATACAGATACACTACTTCGCTATCTGGCTCTTATATGTTGATTAATTAATTAGTTATCCACATCATTCATTCGAGTGTGATAATGCGTGAGGAGTTATATATGTCTTAATTACATGTACCCCCTTGGATGCAATCATAGGGATTTCCCTCATACCCAGCCTTGCAAACATAACGATGACCCTGTCCACTCCCGAAGTCCTTAGCATTCTGCGTTGTTACCCCACGCATAGCTCGACTGGGTCAACATGGCCTGTCTGCAAGTCATGTCCAGTTCGACCATCCAGTCCACAACAAGGCTCGGGTGTTGCCCACATCCTCAAACCTCGGGAAAGTCCAGTTTGAGATACAGAATGACCTGTTGTCCACCAGAAAGGCCCATGCACAGCGGTTGAGTTGCGAGGCCGACACGTTTTGGTAGATGCAGGAGATGCTAACGTCGAGCGTCTTAAGCCCTTCTGGGATGGATGCTTGACAGCAACCTTGATCGGAGCAAGTGGTCTCCTTGGTGAAGTCAACGCTGCTACTACAGTAGGAGATGCAACCACTCCCGAACGTCCCTTCTTTGTTGGCCACGACCGCAACGGTGCCGCAGCGGGCGATGGTGAGCTTGTTTACCGTTTCCAAGAACTTGTACAAAGGATTTGGAGATAGATCGTTGGCCAGAGGATTGCTTTTGTTTGCTAGCGTTCGGGGCGGCTGGCGACCATGGTCGAGTCCCCGACCGAGATTTTGCGTATCAGTTGAATACTACTCCCTTCGATGTTGGTGCTACTGAGCAAAAAATCTGTGGACCTCGCACGTTCGGTTCGAGCCCGAACAGATAAGGAACGGCAACGTCCCCACACTGATGTTCGCACTTTCTGGGCACGGCGGCAACTCTGCCTTGTCGAAACCACCAGGCCACAGCCACCGTCAGAAGCCAACGCACTACCTTCATTTCGAAAGAACTCTCATTTTCTCATGAACAAATTAAGTAACTCAAATAAATTAATAAAGCTTTGTGTTGCTAAAGATTATCAAACGCATTTGATGACTAATGATGCATCTATTTCAGGGAAAACTCAAGATTTGAAAAATATTTTCCCAAAAACTAATTCATTTATTGCTTAAAAAAATCGATCAAAGGAAAATATTTTCGTTATCACCAACAATTTATACTTACCTACTTTCACGGATGAGAAAAATATTTTTCGATCATTTATTTTTGTAAGTGATACAAATGATCATTAATCTTTAGTATTCCATAAGATGAATATGGAAAAAATGATTGATTCGAATAATGTATCCTAAAAATGATAGTTTTTGTATCTCTTACAAAAATAAATAAGCAAAAAATATTTTCATTGTTCACGAAAATACTTAAATATTAATTGTTTGATAATGAAAAATTTTTTATTGACTAATAATTTCAAGTAATATAAGTGAATATTTACATATATATTTTTTTCAAATTATTCATTTTTGCAAAAAAAAAAAAATCCTTAAATGATAAAATAAAAATTATTGTTTTAACTTACTTTGATTACGTTAAAAAAAAAAAAACTTACTTTGATTACAACACACTCCCTAAAGCGTTTCATTCTTCGCTTACACAAGCATTATTCATTGATTTATTGCCTTCACAATGTTGATCAAGTATAGAATCTTAAAATTTCTCAATAGGAGAATCAATTTTGATCAATGTAATATGGTTTAATCAATTGTTTATTGTTCCTTTCATATATTTATTGAAATTTCAATGTTTGCATTTTTTATATAACAATTCAGACATCAACAATTAATATTTATACCTCAATCAAGTCCTTGCTAACATGTGTCACGTGTCACTTCCTTATAAACCCGTCCAAGACGACGCCATCGAGTGTATTGGCCCAGTGGCGTGAAGGCCCAAGCGCATAAGCTTATATTTTTATATTTTTATATTTTTTTGGAAAGGAAATACAGTATCATCTATTCTCGATTTTTTTCTGGGCATTTTTTTAATCTTTTAATTTTATATACCTATTAAACTTGAACTTTATACTTTAAAACTCCTAAGAATACATGAAATAGATTCCACGGAGGATGCCAGGAATCAAAATTGGGACAAATCATCAAGTTTTAAAATTAATTTAATTTAAAATATAGGACATTATGCATGTGATATATGATTAAATAACATGAAATTATTCATTCTAGTTGATATATTTTTTCATTCAAAAAGAAAAAAATCATGTGAAAATAATTTTTTGTGTGGCAAGTTGAAAAATAAAGTTTGATGAATCATTCACTCTTTCCAAAAATAAAAATAAATAAAGAAAAGAATTACTCCCATTACTATGAGCATTGAGATCAAATGAACAATTCTTTCCCTTTATTTTCAAAATTTAATGTAAATTTACCATGCTCGTCATTCACAAATCTATCTATTATAGAATGAATATGTGAACTTTTCTAGACATTTCTAATCTTACTCAATGGAGTATCTAGATAAATCTTGGACAATTTGAATGATATGAGTTCACGAAATACCATTGTTCTCTAACTATCATACTCTGGAGAATTTAAAAAATAAAGATAGGCGATAAAAAAAAATTCAATCATTTATAGTTTGATTCTTTCAAGTGTAAAATAACATAAGTGAAATAGATGTGCTCACATGGTACAAGTAAATTTATTGGCAATTGCCTTCATTTCGCTTGATTTACAAATAATATTGAATAAATAATTAATGTTAAATTCAACAAGAGAAATGAGCATGTTTATGCAATTGTTCCACATAAAACTTCATGATAAAGAAAAATACTTGCCATGAAATTATTATCAAGTAAAATGGGTAGTTTTTATTTCTTCGGCAATATGGTAAAAAGTGTTCTTGAAAATGTTTTCAGGCGCTTGGATCTCACCTGTAATGACGGACATTGAGAGAAGGCAAAGATGCGAGGCTTTATTAGGAGACTTGTTATACTTAGGAATAACGGGAGTTTATTATTTCCTTGGGCTCGCTTTCTTCGCCATTTTGATAGGAATATGAACGGTGAGTTGTCTTCTTGAAGTCCGAAGTTGTCGCAGGATGAGAAAAATTATCGTTACCCACCATCAGCTGCAATGTACAAAATGATAAAAAATCGTAGAATTATTGTACGGCCTTTCTTTTCATATGCCAGTGTCAATTATGGGCATGCTGGATTTGCATCCAAGAGCTCCTCCAAGTTTTATTTTTATTTTTATTTTTTGGTAAATATAAAGTAAAAAACTAGGAATAATTAACATCTAAAGTCTATAATCCCAACTTTATCATTAAGCAAAACACAAAATAATTTTCTAAGAGATTGCAAGTAGAACGTAATATCAAAACGCTTCGTATATCAGTGTTGACACCTAAATTTCACCATTTTATTTAGGATTTAATCGCATATAAAATTAGGATTAGTTGCTAAAAAAAAGTAAATAGTAAAGTAAATAATTTTCATTAAAATGCATCGTGCATGTTGTCATTAAAATCCATTACACGTAGACATTAGGAGCATATACATAACCATCACTAATTATTAAATCTATTTTTTTAAATCGAAATTTAAGAGAGAGAGAGAGAGAGAGAGAGAGAGAGAGAGAGAACCGGGCTAGGCCCGGTCCTTTTCTGTTCTACTCTCCTCTGGATCATTTTTTCACCTGGGCCAAGTCCAACCTCACTTTTCTCCCCGAGCCCGGCCCCTCTCTCTTTCCTCTCTTCCTCACACGCCCTCATGCCGGTCTGGCTTTGACAGAAAAGAGAAACGTACAAACCAGAGGGGCAGAGGATCGTGAGCAGGATGGCAGCATGATCTGCGGGTCGGGGCTAGGCCAGCCAGCAAGCTGGCGATGGCAGAAGCCATGCGCACTGACCGGTGGCCCTCAAGAGAGGGAGAAGATGAGTGAGAAAAGGGGGGGAGCTCTTCGGTTAGAATGGAGGAGAGAGAGCTTGAGGGAGTTCGAGCGAGAGCAACCGAGAGAGCGAGAGAGCTGAAATGTAGCCCCCGGTGGGCGTCGTCCAGCCGTCCTCGACGCAAACCGGTGCAACGGAGCTCGCGATTCCCCCCTTCTTCCATGTCCTCCGACGTTGGTTTTGGCCAAGAGGGACCAACAAGAGCGTGAGTCCAAGGGGAAGCGAAGAACAGAGAGCACCGGAGAGCGAGCTTGAGAGAGAGAGAGAGGGCGAAGGACAGAGAGCTGGGGGAGAGATTCGGAGGAGGTGAAGAGACCATAAGAACAGCTTAAGCCTTAAGGAGAGAGTTTTAGAGCGAGCAGCCCTCCGGCAGTTCGGCCACGCTTGACTCCCGGCCGCACTTTCGAGCCCGCGGCTCCCGTTCCCCGTGCCAACTCTCCGGCAGGTCACGTTTCTTTCCTTTTTTCGGTTTTTCGTGGGACGAGCCATTTTTTTCCGAGGATCCCGATCTATTGAGCTCGCCCTCCATTCGTCGTCCCCAAGCCAGGTAGGGACGCCCAGCTGAACCCCTTTTTATGCCTGGGTCTTGCCCTGTTCTCTCGTACTTTTGCACAAGCTACTGAGCCGGGGCTTGCATTTCGGGTTCGCTTATGCCACCCTTCGTTAGTGTTGAGCATTCCCTGCTGTTTTATGTTGAGCTTTGATCCAGCTTGTTCTTGTCCGGCTCTCCGATCATTGACGCCCACCACTTGTTTGACAAAATGTTTGCATCAGGGCCGTATGTATTTTCTTCCGATTCTAAGTCGCTTGAACGTGTTAGCTATGGGATACGCTTGTCGGTGAGCTCTCTCTAACCTCAAAATATGTTTTGTGTCACCGCGGTTCAAACTGCCTGACAAGAATTTACTGCAATTAGGATCTTGGCTATTAATTGTTAGTTTAATGATTGCACACCCGCATGATTACCTCACATGTTAGTGGATAGGTGTGAAATCAATCCAAACTGCCTGACAAGAATTTTTACTCTTAAAATGAACAAGATTAAGTACTGAAAGGGCACTAATTGATCAATTAGTATAATCAAGTCCCCGATCCTAGATTCTCTGGTTGCGTAGGAAACGAGGCATACTCCCATGCCCCGCTTGGTTTCTAACTGACCCTAATGAGCTAGTGGCGACTCCTTATTGCAATTTTTTTTTTTTTTTTTTTTTTAAATACCATAATGTAGCGAGATATGGGTTTGAGGTAGCAAGCCGATTCCCTTATTGAAAAATATGATGAATTTTAAATTCAAAATGAGAGCTCAATAGCCTAATGATATCCTTAAGTAGTGTTGGTCCAGTGTTATCTTTAGCTAATGACTATGTCTGGGATTTTGATGATTCTATTATACTATGGTTTACCTCTGGTATAGTCTTTGCTTCCCCTTATTGCCAGTAACAAGTATTTCCTATTTCTTTTGTAGCCTTCAATGGATGATTTTTGGGGAAAGATGGATTACTCTTCGGGGAAGTGATGTATCCTACTTAGAGACTTGTGTAGGTGCAAGCACACACAAATTTCACCCACAGAGATACAAAAATGGCACTTCGTAGGTTTTATTACCTTCTTCGAAGGCCCATTCCTACAAAACGATATCCAATGTCTCTTTTTGGGGTTGATCACCAGCTCGCAACATTTCAATCGTATCAGAATTGCCATGGAGTGAACAATATCAGATTTGTAAATATAGACGACTTTCTTTTGGGCCAATCACCTGTTGCTTAAGATACTTTACTAACCTTACTTTTGAACAAGACTCCCCAGGAAGCTTCTTTATCCATTTTTCTTGGCAAATATGTTACGATTTCTCAAATTAAGGATTACATTATGTGATATTGATTTATAAGTTCAACGGTTATCTTGCATTCCAATACTCAACATATCTCCTTGGATGTAGGTTCCCTTTATGAATTTTCTTTCCTCTATGTGATTTTCATGGGTGGGGTCAATTTGTCGATTATGTCCATGTTGATGCCCAAGTTTGGAGAAATGTAGCTTAGTTTGTAGTTTTAGTGTTCATTTCTAAATGTTTAGTTGACTCAAGACCATGAAGCTGAACCGAATGACATCTGATAATATTTCCTTCAATGATATAACATTCAACATAATCGATCCAAATTAATCGTCAAATTGCAATTTTGATTGATGTGAGTGCATATGTCCCACGAGCTAATGGTATCATACTTTGTTTCCAAAATGACAGAGGACCTACTCAATTGGAATTGGAACAATATTATATGCTAAAGTTTTTTTTTTTTCTGAAATTCATTCTATTGATCAAAATTCCTGGTGAATATATGGAACTTAGCTTTGTTTTCAAAATGACTATTCTACCGAAAAGCAAAATAAGCTTATCAGGTTTATGTGATCAATTTTTTTCTACGTAGCCCTATATATAAGTTATGACTTTCCAAGCATGGTTGGTTATACGAAATATAAAAATATTTTGGCATGTCTAAATATTCGTTGCGCTTTTTCATTACATAGTTAAAGAAATATTTTTGGAATACCAACATGGAGGGATGACAAATGAGTCAGGATGGGCCGTGCGAGCCTAGTCGATGGGCCTATTTTTTTCAGCCCATTTAGGAAGAAACTGTGCAATTTGAATATATATTCCCACAAAAATTAATAGACAACTAATCCATGCAACTTAAGGAATCGCACTAAGCTAGTCATTCGACAGGAACGTCTTTGCTTCATTATATGCCCATCACCAATTTTGGCCAAAGGTAAGTTATCCTTCAAGGAAAGCAAAAAAAACGAAGATACCATAAGCTCAATAAAATTCACATATTCTAGCACAAAAAAAGAAACTCTTTTGGTCCTCGATCGGGCAAGGGCCGCCCTTGCCAAATTCAACAAGTTTAGTGGGCCTTGCCATCAGCTAGCGATGGTCGCGATCTTCACCAAACAATGAAGAAAAAGAAAAGGAAAAGAAAATTAATAAAACATTTGTCCATGTCAATACAAGTCAAATTAACTAGGACGGTTAGCAAATATATCAGCCATTTTCGATCAAAATTGATTGGGTTGATTCAGTTGATATAAATGCAAAAAGGTTTAAGACTAATTTAGTTCAATTGAAATATTTAGGACTGAATTAATACAAATATAATAAATTTGTGACTTTTTTGCTACTTTTCCCCTCTTATGTGGCATTTTTAAAATGTTCTCTCTCTTCTACTTGGTATTGGCCTTACCAAAACATGAAAAATAAAATAAAATGACATTGGTTTGGCCCAAATTTTTTAATCAAAATCTTAATTAAATGAAATTACAAAAAAAAGGATTTTAAAAAATACAAAAAAAGAAGAAAAAACGGCAAGGGAAGGGCAAGGGCTCTCTGCCACCACCACACCGTAATCATCGGAAAGGGCCAACAAGGGTCGTCAAAGCCTTGGCCGTAAGTGAGGGCCATAGCCCTCCATTTAAATCTATGACACCCCTCGACGGCCCCCGATCCGTTAGGGACGCCACAATTCGCTTACCTTTCTCTTTCTTGACCTAAAGGTCTATCAATCCTGGGGGTTTATATCTTTTAGATCGGTCCCTGCGCAATTTATATGACGGAAGCATATCCAACAACTCCCTTCCCTATATTCAAAAGATAGTGCACACCAACTAAACATTTTATATAAGTTAAAGCCGTACACTTTAATTTACATAACTTGATAGACATCATTAGTCGGTACATCAAAATACCAAGGCTTTCTATACTCGGCTATATTTCAAAAGATGACCCACATCTCTTCCAACAGTCATATACTTAAAGTCCATCGATCAATGTCGGCATCCAAAAGTTCCTTCCTCTGCTGTTCTCCTCCTGGCAGCCATATCCAATCACTCGGTCTATCTACTGGTAGCGGTGGCGGCAAAGGTATCTTGTCTAGTCTGAAATGTTAGTCCCAAACGGGGTGAGTACAACTACTCAGCAGTAAAAGATTCATCAAGCTATATCAAGCATTACTATTAATATCTAGATTCAAGTATGGTAGACAAAATAAGCAATCCATGAATGAGTATGCATCCAAACCATATAACTCTTCAATGCAATGACCAAGTGCATTTCCAACCAATAAGATACATCGTGTCCAAATACACAAGTCCCGATCATGGGGCCAAACCGTAATGACACGTCCCATTCCATGCCATACAATTTAGTCCCATAACCAGACCACACTCACACTTAATATAATCATCCGTTTTATCATTAAAAAGGTTTCATCCCCTAGAGGACCAATGTTTGCATCCTTCTGGGATTCCGCACCCAACCTGGCATCGCGGAAGCCTCCAGGCATGTATTCAAAATACAACTGGGCATCCAAAGGGCATCGACTTGTTCGAACCTCTGGGCATCTCGCACCTCACCTGGCATCACGAGAAATCACTGGGGACCATAGACATGGTTACCCCTAACCTCCGGGCATGCATCATAATACAACCCCTCACCCTCCGGGCATGTATCATAATACAACCGGGCATCCCGACACTCCCGGGGAAAACCTCTGGGCATGTATTCATAATACAACTAGGCATCCAAAGGGCATCGACTCATTCGAACCTTTGGGCATCTCGACTCCCGGGGCATCGTTGACCCGAGGGTCCAACGGCAACAATTAACATATTAATTTCCAAATAACACTTTTCAATGCAATGACAAAATGTCTCTTGAGTCTCATGACATCTCAATATTTCATGATATGCCAATTCCAGTACCATCATATCACATCACCAATCAGAACATATTCATTTTTGGGGTACTTAATGAAAATACGAAGTGAGAACAACCCGGTTTCACAATGCACAGTTCTGGTAGAAATTTTGAAACAAACATTAAATGGACTCAAAAAATTATGAAATTTTGACACATTATCAATGAGACCTAAAGGAACAAATTTCATGAAGAACACTAAGTCGAATTCCATACATATCGAGAGTAAAAACTTCGGTCTTTCTTGCTACAGTTTCTGTAAAATTCCCAGGTTTAGCATTTCCGTATAAAAATCATTTCATCAACTAAATCTCATCCATTTATGCTGAATTTTTGATATGTTACTCCTACAGACATGCTCTCCAACTTTTATTAAGGGCTCGAAGTCGAATTTTGGCTAGAAAATTACAGAAAAATCAAGAAATCACCGGGGGTCATGCTGTTCATGCGAAAACAGTTTACTAGTCTAAAGAGAAATGTTCCTACCCTTGAATTTCGACCTCCATCATCAACAATCAAATGTATACAAGTGTATTACACTATAGTACAGCCTTATTACTTCCAAAAATCCTCCATAGTCAGATCTTTAAACTCTTGTTCCATCTCAAATTCGAAATCCACAATGCATGCCTTGTTTTTACCTAGTTTTCTTGATCTAGCTTCGTCTTTCATGTCCAAAATCCAACATGCAGCTCTAGTACTTCACCTTCCTCGCATCTACCAACTCTTTGCTAGATAAAACAGCAAGCAAAACATAGATTGAAGAACTTTTACTTGCCTCAACACCTAGCTTGCTTGGCAACCAAAAAGAGAGACTTGGGACTTCGAACGCAGCTCAATTGGCAACGGGGATCGGCAGCGTTGACAGCGGCAGCAGGCGTGCTCACGGCGGGGCTCACCTCCTCTCCCTCTCGCCCTTTGCCCGTCTCTCACGAATTCCAAATAAAGGCTTGAGATGCTCTCATTTTCTCAAATAAGGATCTGAAATAGATATTGTTTTAGATAAGAGCTCAAAATGCCTTTATTTTTTCAAATAATGGTCCAAAATATGTATTATTTCAAATAAGGGCCTAAAGTAACCATATCGAGTCTCAAATAATGGTATAAATTCTCCAACCGTGAAGGTTAATTTCATTGTTTTAATTTTTTTTTCTTTTTTTCTTTATTTTTTCGTAGAAAACTAAATAAAACTAAAACTAAAACTAAAACTAAAAAAAAAAAAAAAAAAGGAAAACATAGGTGGGAAGGCAACCCCCCCATGGCCGCCACCCCATCATCGATGGGGCAACAACGACGGCCAATAGGGTTGCTAAAGTCTAGGTGAGGGTCGGCGTCCCTCGCCAACTAGAGGCGAAGGCCTACTAGCCCTCTCTAGAGACTTAGAGATTAGACCCTTGTTTGAAATAATCATAATTACTTCAAGCCCTTCTGTAAGACTGATATAATCATTTCAAACCCTTATTTGAAATAAAGTCCATTTAAGCCCTTATTTGAGAAAATAAGAAGCTCTTATTTGGAATTTTTCCTTGATCTAATTTCATTAATATCAAACACCATTTAATTTGGGTTTTTATTTGTAACTCCAACTAGATCAAGCACTTGTCCTTTTTCTTCATCAATCTTTGCCTAGTTTAGCATGAGACACTCACATTTCGAACTTCAGTATGGTTGCCGCTGCAATTAACACTGCCCATACCACTATTAAAGGATGTAAGCCATGCAGTATAAGTAGCGAGGGAGTTCAATTTATTGTTTATTATATCTTTCATCTCTCTGTTTATATCCTCTAGGGAATTAGGGTCATTTCCTTTTGGATAATTTTCCATTGTACAGGGAATGCTCAAGACTGATGGTGACTTTCCATCAAAAAGCGAGGAGAAGTGTCAAGAGTGTGTATAATAAGTATTGCACGAGTGGATATGACTGCGTAGCTAAAGCTGAACCGGCTCGTTTTCTCTTGAAGACCAAGTTTAGCATATCCTGTGTCTTCAAGCTTACCTGTTTGTTCAAGCGTTGTTGTGTTTGGAGAGAACTAAGAGACCTTTAACAGCATCTTGTTTTGGTGTCTGATGAGGTATTTGTGTTAAGCGGCTCTTTGGTTTTAGAGGGCTCTGGTAATAGCTGTAGAGGTGATTTCGAGCTTATTGGCTCTTTCAAAGCCCTCGAACAGAAAACCTTAATTCCCCACCATCTTTCTTCCTAAATTTCACAGCTGATGCAAAATCCTATTCCAAAAAATTGATGCAGAATCTGTCTGGGGGGGAGTTTTGCATCGAAGAACGATAAGAGCTAGACCGGAGTCATTTCATATTTCATCATTCAATTGGCAAGTCACAATGTCAGCAGTCATAAATTGCTTTGTATGAACCGAACATGAGAAACAACTTCCTGGCGAACTACATTCCTTCGTATTTTTCCTGTTATAGTAGTCGGGAAAGGCTTCTTCCAAGGAATGAAAGCTTTTGGTATCTTAAACCAGCAAAGAAATTAATGATATATTATTTTGGTTGATAAGATCGATAACGATGGATAAAACATAAAAATATCAACATACGCCTAGAAGTTCACGTGGCCGTGTGCATGGGTTGTGTGTTTGAGAGAGAGAGAGAGAGAGAGAGAGAGAGTTTAGGATCAAAGTAGCTGGATATTTGAAAGAGCAATACCCTGTTAAGTTCCTGTATCTGTAGTACTGTCGAAGAATTTCATCAGACAACAAACGTTCTTCTTTTTCACCTCAACGTTCATGGCTTTTATTAGACCAAAGCCAGTTCTCTTTCACATGAATAGACCCAACAACCATCTCAGTCAGGCGAGCTTCAGGAATTCCTACGATGACGATTCCAGCTACTTTTGGATGTTGGAACAGTATTGCCTCTACCTATGTTGTGAAACAAGAACACGTCCCAGGAAAATGAGCTTCTCGTACATCTTTTCACGGTAGCTAACCATGATTTTGAGAAAATAAACAGGTTCATCATTGAATGATGAAAACATAGAAAAATAAAAAGGTTCAATATTTGCCTCTACCTATCAGAAATCTATGCTCGGTCAAAGGGAAAAAAAAAAATCATTTCTAAGCCAATTCATACATGATAAATTCTATTACCTGTTCAATTAAACATTTTCTCCCCCAGTCTTGATCCGACCACTTTCTTGACCAATGAGCCACGCCTGACCATGCTCATCAATGAAACCAACATCACCAGTGTCAAACCATGAATGACTGTTAGAGACTGATGACAGAACTTGATGCCAGTATCCAATCATCATATGTGGACATCTAGTTAGAATTTTCCCAATGCCAATTGAATCATCACCATCTGTCCTCAATTCAACATGTGGGGCAGGTTTGCCGACACAAATGCCTCGTGGTGTTTGAACTGAACTGAGATATGTTCCGACAGAAAATGAAGGGGCTGGTAAGGAAAACGAGAAATGTGGGTCATAGAGTCTCACAAGCGTTAGTGAAGAACAAGTCTCTGTCATTCGTGCATATTGAGAAAACAAAGGAGAAAAAATAGTATGATGAGGAAAGAAGTTCAATGCACTTTGCTAGCAGGTTCTACTCCAACTAGCATTGACATGGTACAATTAACAGCATTATGGTTTAGAGGTTGCATACCATAGGCTGAGAGAATCTTAGCTCTTGGGAAGAAGTTGACAGCTTCTTTAATAAGATCAATTGACAAACTTCCTCTGCCATTCAATATCTTTTTGACACGGTCTCTTCCTTTCCATGGTCCCTGCTTCCTGAGGAAACTAGGAATTAAGCAGAAGTACCCCTCAAAAAGCATGACTTGGAACTTAAATAATGTAACGGCCGGTGCTCTCTACATATTATATTTAATATTTACATTGCTTGTTAAAGATCACTCTTTGTAGATAACCTGATAAAGGAGATTAGATCAGTGACCATGGCCAGAACAGTGGTCAAAGCAGTGATGTCATGTTTCTCTATAACCTCAATGGCTGTTTTAGCTTCAAACTTGGGCATTAAGACATGGCAAACTCCAGCCATTAACATGGCCATGGCCGATGAGAGACCCCCAATGTGGCACAAATGAGCAGTATGCAAATAAACTCGCAAAAATTGAATACAAAGAAATTCACTTATCATATTACTCTGACTCCAATTGCCTGTGGACCTTCCAAATGTGGAAACAATCACTTGAGACTTATCTTGACAATGATTATAGAATTTTCGATTGCCAAACAAGCATGAAGACAATAAAAGAGAAGAAACTTGGAAAAGGGCGTACATCATTCTCACTGTAACCACATATGGCTATTTTTGCTATAGATTGTATGAACAACGCTGAATGGCTTATGGCAACACCTTTTGGCTTCCCAGTAGTCCCCGAAGCCAGTAAGCCCAGTAAAGCTAGACATCTAGAAATGAAAACTTAGCAAGTGCCGTGCATAACTACAAACTATCAATGCCACATTTTTCCAAACTTAGGCATCAAAGTGGCAGATAATTGACATAGTGACAACACCTGTGAAAATCACAGAGAGAAAAGTAAATCTATAGCCAAAACCTATGCCCAAAGAAATCTATTAAGTAATGGAATGCAAGACAACATCTGAACGTAGAAAGCAACATCACACAATGTAATCCTCTAATTTGAAAAATCCTCAAAAAAATTGCCAAGAAATATGGACAAAGAAGCTTTATCTAGGGAGTCTTTTTCAGAAGTAAGGTCAGCAAAGTATCTTAAGCAACAGGTGATCAACCCAAAAGAAAGCCATATATTTACAGATCACATTGTCAATGCATATACATATAATGTAAGTGAAGCAAGACAATTGTAAACTTATTCCATACTGAAATAGGGATCAATTATCACAAAAACAAAGAATTTGCAATATAGTATCTTCAAACGAGCTCAACTTTTAGATATAACTAAGATTATATGCAGATTAAAGTACCATTTACATTTTATAAACTGCTACATAAGCACCTTATTAAGCACATGACCAGTTCAACCAGAAGTTATGCACAACACATTCAAGACTGTTCTCAACAAATTCACACCCTTAAAGATAGCCGGCGGGAAAGCAAATATGCTGACAATTAGAGCATTGCTAACCTTGAGAGTATTGTCCAGTGATTCATCATTACTAGCATAAGTTTGAGTCAAATCTTCATGTTTGATCCTACGGATGAAATTTTTGGATGTCTACAAGAAAGTTTCAGGGAAGCAATAAGTATAAATGCGAAGAATGATAACAAAGTTCAATGAAATGTAGAAAGAATACTAACATGGAATACTATTGATTTAGTAAGCACTTCGTCCTCTTCCTCCAATTTTCCTTCCGTCATACCAACAAAGTCAGGGATAATCCGACAATTAGGTCAAAGTCGAAGTAAGAAGAGCAATGAATTTTATGTAGTGACAGCAGCTGGAGCTTTGACCCTCCTCACTTTATTCAGAATGCTAATTTAAAGCAGATGGGAAACAACTCATACCTTTGCAGCAGATGTACGTTGTAAGCCCTGCAGGTTGCATCTGTGCTCACGGTTGCACGCCCAGACTGAAAAATATAATGGCCCCCATTAGCACCACAAGAATATAAAAAGTTCTAAGCAACAGAAAAACAAGGAAATCAATTAGCACATATCGATATCTGTACAAATACATATTCAAATCAAGAAACTCACATTCACAGATTGCATTTCATGAAGCGCCGCCAGAATGTCCATCTCCCTCTTGGAATCTAAAGTTGTATTTTCCAAGTGCTTGATGTGACCATGCATCTCTTTTTTTTTTTTTTTTTTTTTTTTTTGGTCAGTCCTACTCTATACCTATTCTACACTCACACTCGGACTTTTGCCCCCTCTTGCGGGCGTGGGCGTCGAAACCCACTCCTGAAACTTGCATGTCCCCATCCCATCCCTCCCTGAGGAGGTGGGGGTTTGAACCTCTCACCTCCCCCTTCCATGTTGGAAGGGTGGCCACTGGGGCGAATCCCAGTGGTTACCATGCATCTCTTCAGTCTCCCCTTTTCTTTTCTCACCCTCCCTCACCGGCCCAAACCCAAATGAAAGGGCCCGAATCAAATACTACCCAAAGACCAACAAACTCTAAAAGAAACCCAGAAAATCAAAAGACAAGATCTTGTACCTCATCCTGCAGACGCCAGGGCCCAAAAGCTCTCGTAGCCCCTGACTCCACGAAGTAATCAGAATTGTTGGAATCAAAAGATTTTGGAGGGAGAGAATGCAAATGAAGAGAGAAAGTATATTACTCAAAATGTCTTTGTAGAGTACACACAAGCTTTGCTAAGCTTAAACTCACTAGCTCTCTATATGCTTTACAAAAGTATCTCTCTCTCTAAAATAAAGTAGCATGACTATATATATATAAGTTGATCGCCGCCTGGGTTGCACCGCTTGAACTCCACCGCCATATTCTTCAGCGTGCAAGAGGTTAACTTTTCTTCATGGCTGAAAAGTCAAAAATTGTGAATAAAATAATCCAGCCGCAACCCTTCCTTCGTGCTTCTTCTTGAGGTCTCCAGCACAAGTTTTAATATATTTTATTGTGTGCCATTAATTCCTTCATGCAGACGCTTTTGTTGACTTCTTCAATGGGTTTCCTTCTTTGGCGGTGACACCGCAGCACACATTTCCTTTGGCATTTACAGCTTGCACTGCAGCACACTTCGGCGGCAATTTTACAGCTTGCATGCGGCACTCTTCCTTCGGCAATTTTACAGCTTGCACGGCAACTTTTCTTAGGCGGTTAACCGACTAACACATTTAACTAAAAACAATTAAAAGACAAATAACTTAATCAAAAAACCAAAATCAATTTTACTGTTTTCTAATAGCCTCCCTTAAAATTGATTTTGAAAAACAGTGACACCAAGCATTGTCTTCAATTTCTCGAACAAGTCCGCCTTCAATGGTTTTGTCAAAATATCTGCAATCTGATCTTCGAATTTACAGTAATCCAGTTCAATCTCGCCCTCTTTAATCAGCTCACGAATATAATGATATTTGATGTCGATATGTTTGCTCCTACCATGAAATACAAGATTCTTGGCTAATGCAATCGCTGACTTGTTATCACATATCAATTTAGTAGGACCTTTTTGTTCATGCATAAGCTCAAAAAGCATCCTACGAAGCCATATCGCCTGACACGCTGCTGAAGATACTGCAATATATTCTGCTTCAGCTGTTGAGAGTGCAATAACTTGTTGTTTCTTTGAGGACCAAGAAATTATTCCTGACCCAAGAAAGAACGCATATCCGGAAGTACTCTTCCGCGTTTCAGTATCACCTGCCCAATCACTGTCTGTATATCCCGCTAAACTGAAATTGTCAGTGTAAGAATATAAAATTACATGATCACGAGTTCCACTGACATACCTCAAAATTCTCTTTGCTGCTTGCAAATGTGATTGGTATGGTTTCTCCATGAACCGACTAATAATTCCCACGCCATAAGTTATATCTGGCCTAGTGGTAGCCAAATATCTTAAACTGCCAACAATACTTTTAAAATAAGTGGGATTTACCAGTTCAACGGTTCCTTCTTTCTTCAACTCCAACCTTTCAGCTACAGGAGTTCGAATTGATTTGAGCGATTCCATATGGAATCGCTTCAAAATATCATTAGCATACTTCTGCTGTGAAGCAAATATGCCTTCATCTGTCTACTTCACTTCAAGGCCTAGAAAATAGGACATTAATCCCAAATCTGTCATCTCAAATTGACTAGTCATGGCCTCCCTGAATTCAGCAAACATTTTCTCACAGCTTCCTGTAAATATCAAATCATCAACATAATGGCAAATAATTATAATATCGCCATTAGTATTTGACTTGATATATAATGTATGCTCATAAGGGCACTTTTGAAAACCATGCTCCAACAGGTAAGTGTCAATCCTCATGCACCAAGCTCGAGGTGCTTGTTTTAACCCATACAATGCTTTCTTCAGCTTATAAACTTGATTTTCATGCCCTTTCTTCACATAACCTTGTGGTTGCTCCACATATACTTCCTCATTAAGAAAACCATTAAGAAATGCTGATTTCACATCCATTTGATGGATTTTCCAACAATTCTGAGCTGCAAGTGCTAAGATCATCCGAATGGTATCCATTCGAGCCACTGGTGCAAATACTTCAAAATAATCAATACCTGGCTTTTGCTTGTAGCCTTTCACAACCAGTCTAGCTTTGTAACGGTCCACCTGACCGTTGGGTTTGTACACCCACTTGACACCTATAGGCTTCTTACCAATTGGTAAAGAAGTTAGCGCCCATGTGTCATTCTTTTCAATGGAGTGGATTTCTTCATCCATTGCTTGGATCCACTTCTCATCTGCTACTGCATCATCATAAGATAAGGGGTCACATTCTGTAAATAAACAAAAGTTTACCATTGTTTCATCAGTGATTTCGTCACTGTCATTATCATCATCTCTTGTGACCACATAATCCTTGAATTTTACTAGCGTCTTCTGCGGTCGTTGTGAACGACGGATCAATGGTTCTGTAGTTGTTACTGGTGAGGAGGATGAACTACCAGGTGACAGTGATGGATCTTCAATTGAAGATTCTTCGGTCTCCCTCACCAATGGTTCATCTTCAACAGGGATATCTTTCCGGTCAATCTTCTGGTTCCATTCCCAGGCTTCATTCTCAAAAAATTGGACATCCCTACTGATGATTACCTTTTCTGTGACTGGATTATATAGCTTATAACCCTTAGTCACATTACTGTAGCCAATGAAAATGCATCTCTCGCTTTTATCATCCAACTTTTTCCTTCGTTCGTCTGGTATATGGGGATATGCTACACACCCAAATACTCGTAGGAACGAAACATCTGGCTTGTTGCCGCTCCAAGCCTCTTCTGGGGTTTTTCCAAGAACACTCATTGTTGGACACTTGTTCAACACAAATACAGCACAAGCAACGGCTTCTGCCCAAAACTTCTTCGGTAATGCTTTAGCCTTAAGCATACTTCTTGCCATCTCAAAAATTGTCATATTCTTTCTTTCTGCTATACCATTTTGCTGAGGAGTATAGCTAGCAGTCAACTGACGTTTCACTCCATGAATTTTACAATAATTGTCAAATTCATTGGAAATAAATTCTCCACCTCGATCCGATCTCAACGTCTTTAAATTAAAGCCACTCTGTTTCTCAACATAGACTTTGAATTCTTTAAATTTGCCAAAAGCTTCGGATTTTTCTCTCAAAAAATATGCCCGTGTTTTTCTAGTAAAGTCATCGACAAAAATTAGTGTGTACCCTTTTTGTCCAAATGATTCCACCTCAATAGGGCCACAGATATTTGTATGTACTAGCTCCAAAGGTTGCTTGGCTCTTCTAGCTCTTCCAATTGGAAAAGATTTTCGATGTTGCTTTCCAACAAGACAACCTTCACATGAGCGGTCTGGAACGTCGATTAAGGGCATGCCAGTCACCATCTTTTCTAGACTAGTAATTTCAGTCCACGAAAATTTAGATGACCGAACCGAAGATGCCACAGCCACTTGTTGTCTTTTGCCATTGCTTGGAAATTCAACAGAGTCTTTGTCTGAAGTGATAGAGGAAACATCCGGTTCTTCGTCATTGCTGTCTTCGTAATCAACTTGTTGTTTGCGCTTCTAATGGTGCAAACACCATTTTCAATGTTAACTTTGTGGCCTTTTTCAGATAGTTGCCCAATACTCAGCAAATTCCAAAACAATCCCGGCACAAAGTAAACATCTGCAATAGTAACATTAGTACCATCTTTTGAGTTGATATCAATGTTACCTTTGCCCATCACGGGAATTTTGGATTTATTCCCAAAGTTGACTTCACCACGAACCGTCTCATCCAGCTGCGAAAATAGCTCCTTTTGACCACACATGTGATTACTGCACCCAGTATCAAGGTACCAAATTTTTGTGTCCATGGTACTTGAATCATCCATTTGACATGCTAATACCACGTCTTCATTTGCATCAACGGCGTGCACATATTCTGGCTGCTCTTGCCCCATGTTTGCTCGACATTCGGATTTGTAATGTCCGAATTTGTTGCACTTAAAACACTTGACTTTTGATTTGTCACGTGTTTGATATCTTCTAGTGGAATTCAGATTTCCACCTCTATCTCGGGCACCTCCACGACCTCGGCCACCATGACGACCTCCTCGATTTGATTGAGTGACCCGACTCTACAGTGCTTGCTTAGTATTTGAACTGATACACTTCCGGTTCATTCTTTGCTCATGAGAGCATAATGAACCCATCAACCGCTCCAGTGTCATGGTTGATATATCTTGGCCTTCTTTGATTGCCGCAACAACGTAGTCAAATCTTTCAGTCAAAGACCTCAAGATTTTTTCTACGACACGTAGATCTTGGAGTTCTTCATCATTAACCTTCAGCTGGTTAATGATGGTTTGTACACGATCAAAGTAAGCCGAGATAGATTCAGAGTCATTCATGCGTAAAGACTCAAAATCTCCTCGAAGTGTTTGGAGCCGCACCCGCCTAACACGATCATCGCCTTTGTAAGATTTTTGCAATATATCCCACGCTTCTTTCGCTGTCTCAGCACTCGATATTTTTTCAAATATCGATTCCTCTACGGCTTGAAAGATCGCATATAATGCTTTCTGATCTTTCTTTCGTGATTCCACCAACGCTTCTTTCTCCTCCTTTCTCAAAGCATTGAATTCTTCAGCATCGGCTACTTCGGTGTAGCCGTTCTCCACCAAGTTCCACGAGTCTTGGGACTTGAATAGAACCTTCATCTGGACAAACCAGTTGTTGAAATTCTTTCCGTTCAACTTTGGAAGTTGCAACTGAACGGAACTTGTGGATGCCATTGCTAGCTCTAATACCAATTGTTGGAACCAAAAGATTTTGGAGGGAAAGAATGCAAATGAAGAGAGAAAATATATTACTCAAAATGTTTTTGTAGAGTACACACAAGCTTTGCTAAGCTTAAACTCACTAGCTCTCTATATGCTTTACAAAAGTATCTCTCTCTAAAATAAAGTAGCATGACTATATATATAAATTTATCGCCGCCTGGGTTGCACCGCTTGAACTCCACCGCCATATTCTTCAGCGCACAAGAGGTTAACTTTTCTTCATGGCTGAAAAGTCAAAAATTGTGAATAAAATAATCCAGCCACAACCCTTCCTTCGTGCTTCTTCTCGAGGTCTCCAGCACAAGTTTTAATATATTTTATTGTGTGCCATTAATTCCTTCATGCAGACGCTTTTGTTGACTTCTTCTTTGGCGGTGACACCGCAACACACATTTCCTTTGGCATTTACAGCTTGCACTGCAGCACACTTCGGCGGCAATTTTACAGCTTGCATGCGGCACACTTCCTTCGGCAATTTTATAGCTTGCACTGCAACTTTTCTTAGGCGGTTGTGAACCGACTAACTCAACTTTCACACATTTAACTAAAAACAATTAAAAGACAAATAACTTAATCAAAAACAAAATCAATTTTACTATTTTCTAACAAGAATTGCGTGGATCAGTTTTGGTGGTGAGCTCAGCAGAGCAATGGGTACATTTAAAGTAAAACCTCAATATCCGGATACCCAGATCCATCTGCTCGTGAAAACAAAAGAGCACCGAGAATTAGAACAAACTCGACGACTTGGAATTGGGAAACAGAATCGAACGTGTGCAACTGACCTCGCTGACGACGTCCTCCTTCCTGGAATTGAACTTGGTGACCTTGTAAATGTACTTCCCGCAGTGTTGCATCGATGCTCATCGGAAGCATCATCCGAACCTTAATCTCCGATTCCTGGACCTCTGCCCGGGCAGCTTCGAAGGGTCGAAATCCCGCTGGTAATACTTTTTCATCACACACCTTCCTTTCTCCGTCGCCTTCTTCTTCTTCTTCTTCTTCTTCTCTCTCAACTCGAAACCAAAACGAGCTCATGGACCCTAGATAGAGAGGGCCTGAAACAGGCGGGAGTTAAGCCACGATCCGCCGCCAAAAGCCCAAGAATTGGACAGCGGTTGAGTCGGGTGGCGATCGGGGAAGAGGAGGGCGGCGATGGAGGTCGAGACCCAGCGGCGGCGAGAAGGTGTCGCGACCCCTTTTTTTGGGGGGCGCCCTACGGATCGGGTACGAGCGCCTAAAGGAGGCTAATGGCTCCTGGCTGGATTTAATTAAAGCCTGGACTCTCCCAAGTCCGCCAATTCACGACTTTAAAATATTTGGTTTGTAAATTGATTTTTAAAACGGAGTCGCCACTAATCAATTTGGGGTATGTTGATTAGAAACCCAAGCGAAGTATCAAGAGAAATACTTGCTCTCGCGCAACCGAGAAATTAGGATCGGTTAATCACTAATGCCCTTTCGGTACCCAATCTTGTTTAAACTCTAAGGTTTTTTGGATATTTGGGGATTTTTCATGCATTTTTGGAAAAATCACATTTTTGGGTATTTTCATCATTTTTGGACATAAAAAGGGATTTTTGGATTTTTTTGGGTATTTTCGAAAAATACAAGTATTTTTGGCATTTTATGAAAATTTTGGGCTTTTTTTGGATTTTTGAAAATATTAAAATATTAAATATTTTTGGATATTTTGGAAAATAATAATATTTGCGATTTTTCTGAATATTTTTGAAAATAAATGATTTTTGTTTTGATTTTTGATTTTTGGGAAAATAAAACTTTTTAAAACTTTTTTATTTTTTTATTTTAAAATGATTTTTGAAATAATAAAAATATTAAAAAAAAAACTGACCGGGTCGAATCCACGGTTCGAATCCGCCCGGGCCGGTCCAAAACGCGGACGGGCCCGCTACGCGAGCCCAAAAAAAAAAAAAGAGAAAAGGCAGTGAAATGGCATCGTTGGGGGGGTGCAGACGTTCGACCCGGCCCGATGACCCGGCTCCGCGACCCGGCCCCAGCTCCCCTTTAAAACGACGTCGTGGCGAGACGCGCGAAACGACACCACTTTCGCTTCTTGCAAAACGGCGTCATGGAGAAATTGCCCCGAGCGCGACCCGCGGGTCACATGCCCGACCCTTTCCACGACCCGCCTTGCCCTCTCGCGAAACGGCACCATTTTGTCGGCATTCGACCCGATCCGACTCGCCCGACCCGACTTCTATTTCTTCCCCCACCCGCGGAACCCTACCCGGTTCCTGGTCCGGGTCCGACCCGGCGACCTGGGATCGTGACCCGGAAAACCAGGAACCCTAGGGTTCCGAATTGGGGCAATGGGGGGAAGCGGAGGCGACGGCCAGGATGGCGACGACGGCGACAACGGCGACGATCACTTGGTGAAGGGGATGTGACGACGGCGACAGCCTCGGCGGTACCTGCTTGCGGCGAAGACGGCGGCCACGATGGTGACGGCGAGATCTGCTCGCAGCTCCTCCTCCCGCGCCTCTTTCCCCCCCTCTCTCTCTCTCTCTCTCTCTCTCTCTCTCTCTCTCTCTCGTGCAACTCCGCGGTCGAGACCGGAGCTCGAGACCTTGGCCCCCTCCGATGTCTCTCGCGGGGTTCCTAAGGCTCGCGAGCTTCGCTCTCTTCCCTTGCCGTGCTGCTGTGTGTTGAAATCGAAGGGGGAGGGGCCTATTTATAGGCGACGGACGGCCGGTTGGCGAGGGTTCGGCCGGGGTGGGTGCCGCGGCTTCCGCCGGCCGAACCGGCGTCCCATCGGCCGTTAGGCTTATCCGGCCACGTCCCCTCGCCGTTGCTGTTCATCTGCACCTCCACTGTGCTCGCCGTACGCCGCGTCGTTCACGCCACCGCTCGCCTCACTTTTCCCCGGCCGTCACGGCTCCGGCGCGTGCACCGCACGCGATTTCGGGTGAGGAAGGAGGGTCGCACGGGTCGGGCTCAGGTCGGGCTGACCCGCGCGAGGGGAGACGCGGCTTTGGGCCGCGAAGGCCCAGAGGGCCGGTTTTTTCAATTTTTCTTTCGTTTTCCGCTTTTCTTGTTTTTTTCTGTTTTTTTCCGTTTTTTCAATTTTCTGGTTTTTATCAAAAATAAGATAAAATAAAAAGAAAAACATTAATAAAAACTCAAAAATTAAAATAAAAAATTAGGCGTCAACACCGCCCCTCTTGAAGGTGAGCTCGCAGAGGTTGCATTCAAAGACAACCGATGCCTAATTTTTACCAAAGATGGGCAATGATTATATCTTATTTAAGACATACTATCCTATGCGAAAATAGGAAATAACATTACATATACTAGGGCAGATAATAAGATACCTAGAGTTACTTACCGGGAATGAGTAAGATAGGGTGTGAACCCCGGGTTTTTGGCAAGTATCAAGGTGTCATCTTACCGGTGATATGAGAAAGTCGCTTCTCCGGGACTCGAACCATTCTTCGGTCGCTTGTTAAAACAAAGGGTAATTTGTCTAGGACCCGAACCTTTCTTCGCCGCCTTGACGGGAATTTACTTCTCTAGGACCCGAACCATTCTTCGGTCGCCGTGACGGGAAATTGCTTCTCCAGACTCGAACCATTCTTCGGTCGCCCGTTGGAGCACCGAGGTGTCTCGGACCCGAACCATTCTTCGGTCACCTTGACGGAGATGCGCCGACCTTTCTCAGGGGTATCTCATTTGGGGGTGTCTCGATTTGTATCGAGAACACCAGCTAGTACCTGACCATTCTCAGGAGATGCACCGACCTTTCTCAGGGCATCTTTTTTGGGGGTGTTTGACTTCGCTAGGGACACTAGTTGATACCGACCATTCTCGGGAGATGTGGCCGACCTTTCTCAGGGCATCTGATTTGGGGGGTGTTTGACTTCTATCGTGGGGACCCGCTGAAACCCGATCTTTCTCAAGGGATGCGTCGACCTTCTCGGGGCATCTTGCCGGGGTGTTTGACTTCGTCGGACACCAATTGAAACCTGGCCTTTCTCGGGATGCGCCGACCTTCTCAAGGCGTCTCGCTCCGGGGGTGTTTGACTTCTCGTGGACACTAATTGGAACCCGACCTTTCTCGGGGGATACGCCGACCTTTCTCAAGGCATCTGCTCTGGGGGGTGTTTGACTTCTGTCAAGGACACCAGCTGAAACCCGACCTTTCTCGGGGGATGCGCCGACCTTTCTCAGGGCATCTTCTGGGGGTATCTGAACACTCACAGACACATTAAAGAGTACATGGATATTGACAAGTACTAACTTGACGGATTTTTGGGCCTTGGCAGGCGTCATAAGCATTGAAGGGGTACTTGGATGATCACAAGTACGAGTTTTTAGGGATACTCGAACATTCGAAAGTATCAAAAGGGGTATTTGATAATTGAAAACATGGAGAGCATACCTTAGGTATTTGTGAAGGTCTCTTACCTTGTGGTAATGAGAATATTGAGGACATGCCTCGCATATTCATGAAGGTCTCTCACCTCCTGGAAAAGGGGAATATTGAGGACATGCCTCACATATTCATGAAGGTCTCTCACCTCCTGGTAAAAGGAATACCGAGGACATGCCTTGGATATTCATGAAGGTCTCTCACCTCCTGGTAAAGGGGAATATCGAGGACGTACCTTGATATTCATGAAGGTCTCTCACCTCCCGGTAATTGGGAATATCGAGGACATGCTTCGCGTATTCATGAAGGTTTCTCACCTCCCGGTAAAGGGAATATCGAGGACGTACCTTGATATTCATGAAGGTCTCTCACCTCCCGGAATTTGAGAGTGCCGAGGACGTACTGATATTGGTGAAGGCCTCCCGCCTTCTGGAAATTGGGAACACCGAGGGCGTACATCGAGATGTTCATGAAGGCCTCCCGCCTCCTGGAATTTGAGAGTGCCGAGGACGTACCTCGAGATATTAGTGAAGGCCTCCCGCCTTCGGAAATTGGGAACACCGAGGGCGTACACTCGAGATGTTCATGAAGGACTCTCGCCTCCGGAGTTTGGCGCCAACCTTTATCGTGGCGATTAGAGCTTGAGTGGCATTACGGCCCCACTCGGTACGACCTATTCCAAATTCGGTGGGTAGTCTTAGCCCGAAGGCATAGCCATACTTTGGCGGCTTTCTAGATACACTCACAACCTCGGATATTGGTGAAGGCCTCCCGCCTTCTGGAAATTGGGAACACCGAGGCGTACTCCGAGATGTTCCCGAAGGCCTCCCGCCTCCTGGAATTTTAGAATGCCGGACATACCTCGGATATTGGCGAAGGCCTCCCGCCTTCTGAAATTGGGAACACCGAGGGCGTACTGAGGTGTTCATGAAGGCCTCCCGCCTTCGGGAATTTTGAATGCCGAGGACGTACCTCGATATCGGTGAAGGCCTCCCGCCTTCGGAAATTGGGAACACCGAGGGCGTACCTCGAGGTGTTCATGAAGGCCTCCCGCCTTCGGAATTTTAGAATGCCGAGGACGTACCTCGGATATTGGCGAAGGCTTCCCGCCTTCGAAATTGGGAACACCGAGGGCGTACCGAGGTGTTCATGAAGGCCTTCCGCCTTCGGAATTTTAGAATGCCGAGGACGTACCTCGGATATTGGCGAAGGCCTCCCGCCTTCGGAAATTGGGAACACCGAGGGCGTACCTGAGGTGTTCATGAAGGCCTCCCGCCTTCTGGAATTTTAGAATGCCGAGGACATACCTCGGATATTGGCGAAGGCCTCCCACCTTCTGGAAATTGGGAACACCGAGGGCGTACCTGAGGTGTTCATGAAGGTTGCTACCTTCGGCAACCTTAGAATGCCGACACTGGGCTTACTCCGGATGGCCGTGGGTGCACAGTGTACATAGTAGAGGAATATTTGGATGAACACAAATATTTAATGATGTGACCAGGGGCCACTCAACTGGTCCAAGTGTAAGAACGCATACCTGGGTAATTGCAGGAGCATGAGGTGGGGGAATGCTTGAGAGCTTGCTAGCATCCAATGTCATGGTTTTGAGGACAACTCTAACAAGTCGAGTGTCACAAAAGTGGGGGATTCGAACAGTGGTCGATCCTTAGAGCTGAGAGGATACTTGGATGGTCACAAGCGTCTAGACTTTAAAGACAATGTAAATAGGTCAAGTGTTAACAAAAGGGGCATTTGAGTAGCGGTAAACACTTGAAAACAGGGGGGAAGCTTGGGTAATTGTAGATGTCGACATTTGAGGGACAAGTCAAGCAAGCTGAGCATCGCACTAGACAAAGGGTAGGTACTTAAAGATAAATGGATACTTGGTCACCACAAGTATCAATACTTTGGGAACAACTAGCACGAGCTGAGTGTCGATAAGAGGGGGGTACCTAGACAGTAGTAGGTACTCAAACACAAAGTTCCGGAAACAGGAACGGGGAAATGCTTTCTGGTGACATTTCTAATCTTTATGAGTATGCTTGCTATTTATACAATATGCAGACATGTATGCAATGATTGTATGTGCTTGTAAAGATGCGATTTATGCATAATGACCATGTCAACTCAGTATCATTTGAATTCCATTGGGGAAGATCTTGAGAGACAACTTTGTTTAGAATGTAGATGTATTGAGCATGCCGATGAGGGACTTTTCGGTGCGAAAGGACTTTCCACTCACTCTCATGAGAAAGGCTGTTTTATCCCGACCATTGATACAGATTTATAAGGACCACACTATCTCATTGTCATCATGTCAAAGGGGGTCCTGAGTATTCTCGCAAATGATACGATTTTACCAATGTGAGAGGTCTTTTTGGAGTTGTGAAGAAGGCTCGGATAATGGCTTTTCAAAGGGACCAATAAGGTCAAGGCTTTGTAGGGAGGGTGTTGCATGGTTATCTCGAGTGTTTGCAAGTCAAGGATCCTGCGAAAAGAGATAGGATAATCTTGCTCGTACTTCTTCAAGCGATGTTTACAGATATATGAAATCCTACGCTAATTGAAGTGCCCCTAGTTTGAAGAGACTTTTTACAATAGGGCTGTGTAGGCTTGACTCTTGTGACAGGTGGTGATCGTCTCGGCGTTTGTCACCGATCTCTCTTCTACACCGGGCAAAGGTTCCATGGATCTCAATGGTAACTCCTCTTGGGGATACAAATGACTCTTTTTTGTTCGGGGCATCGGCCTTGCTTTTACCGAGCACACACCGCTTTTTTTTATGCCCCCATTTCTTTTCAATCTTTTTCATTCATGGGTATTGACCTTGCTTTTACCAGTGCATGTGCTTTTTATGCCCCCGTGCTTTTGTCTTTGTTGTTCGAGAAACTGGTTTTGACGAGTTCAAGCGTATGCCTTCACTAGACTTGTTGAGTCTTCATTTTTTGCTGGCTCTTCTGATTATGTTGTTTGAATGACAGCTTCTGCTTTGCCTCCTTGTGAGGGTGATTTTACAGACTCGATTCAGTTGTATAATGATTATAGGTGCGTAAAGACAGAATTGCTTTCATGACTCTGGGGCACTTAAATTAACGCGAGTGTTCATACGCAAACAAAGACACTCGAAGATTGATGCAAGTGCAAGCAAGAGAATTTCTATCCCTTTTCTCACCTCGTGATGCTGACTTGCCTTTTGGCTTGCCCCAAAGTGTGGGTGGTTCTTTTTTGACGGGGGTTAGGATGGAAATTTGGCCAGTGTATGGGGCTCAAGGTGGGTGATGGAATGCCTCCCACTGTTTTGGTTATCGTACCATTCGCGAGAAAACTCTTTACCCTGCAGTCATGGAATATTCTGCACTCATCTCACAAGTATATAGATGGGGACTGTGTGGCATCCCGGAATTTTTATTAAGAATCTCTGGGATATGGATAGGCGAGGAAAATTTTGTGATTGTAATTAGCAATAAAATTGCCCATAACTCGCACCGAGGCTCGGCCATGAGCTTGTAAGGAATATATTTTAATGGCAAAAGACTTTGGCCATGTGATTAGAAGTTGTGTGCATCTTTAAGGGTTGATTTAACTTTTAATCAACCTAATTGAGAAATTGCTTATTTAATTATTATTTATTTAGTTAAAATTTTATTTAATTAAATTGAGGGCTTTGGGCCGAAATTGAGTGGGCCTCATGACGGGCCAAGTGGGCCGGCCACAAGCCCACAAGGCCACCAGCCCACCAACCCACAAACCGTGGGCGGTCGAACCAAGGGGAGGATGGCGGTTTGCATGCAAATTTTTGCATGCAAACCAAGTGTAAATGAAATCATTGCAAGTCATGATGAGATGAGGGGGTATAAGAGTGAAGAGTGACCGGCTGAGGAGGCTTTGGTCGACAGAAAGTGAGAGAGAAAGAGAGAGAAAGGAAGGAAGAAGAGAAGAAGGAGAGGGAAGGAAAGAGGCCGACCGTACCGCCCGTGTTTGTCGCCCGTTTGCTCGATTTTTTTTAAGTCTAAGGCAAGAGATCAATTCCCTTATCTACTCATGCATGTCTTGTTGTGAATCTAGTGTTGTTTTGTGGTGAAAATCGCGGAAGGTATGAGCTGAAAGTGAGATCTTGAGCTGGATTTGCTTGAGGGTGTTTTCTGTTTTGAGTAAAACTTCATGCGCCAGAAATTTGTAGGGATTTTCATGTGGTCTTGGAGTGAGAATTTGATCTCGACTTCTTCATGAGATTTAAAGAGCACATTCTGAATTGTAACATACTAAAAATTGAGATAAAAAGGACAATATTTGAGGGGTGAACTTTATTTTCTAAGAAAATGTTCAGATCTGGTGATGCATGTTGAGTCTTAGTGATTTTGGTTGCTGTATCTGAATTTATATTGAGAATCTTGCTTCGATGTCTTCATGAAAACTGTAAAGAACATCAAGAGGAACATCATACTCAAATTTGGGATCAAATGAACAAGAATAGCCTAGGGAATGGTCGTTTTTCCTGAGGACGTGAGTATCGGGTGAACCATACTGCACATCAGTAGCTTCGACAGCTTATAAGAGGGTTTTTCTTTGGGTTTTTCACTTCGATGTCTAAATGAAAGTTGGAGAGTACCCTTTAAACAAGGACATATCCAAAATTTAGACTAAAAGAAGCACAATAGGTCGGTCATACGTAATATTTTCGGAGGTAGGACGTGTTGGGAATGTTGTTTTATGGGCAGAAGTTCTTTTTAGATATAATAAATTTTCTATAATGAAATTGGCCTAAGTGTCTTCATGAGAAACTTATATTAGAGTCATGTGGATCATATGGTAAAGTATCATAAATTTTGAAAGCCAATTGGGCATTTAATTTTGAGGAAAGGTGAACGTTATCACCAGGCGTCAAATATAATGTAACGATGTTAGGAGCAGTAGATTGTAATTGCTATACTTAATTATTTAAAATGAATCTGACCTAGATGTCTTAATGGAAAACATACCTTAGCATCTTTGCTAGATCGTGCTAAAGTTTTGTAATTTTTGAAGCTTGTTTGAATATTTAATTAAAAGAAATTGTAAAATGGTGCAAACTGTGTAACTGAGAATAATTTGCTGGATTTTTTAATTTATATCTTTTTTTGTGGTGATCGTCTGGGCTTGAGTTCTTCATGAAAGTTGTGCCTCTGTGTCTTGTCTGTGTTGTGGTTAAATTTTATAATTTTTAGAGGTCATTTAGTAATTTAATTGAGGAGAATTCTGAACCGGTGTAAGCTGTGGAATCCTAAATTTGTCTGCTGTGAAGTTAAAATTACATCTTTTTATGTAATGACTTTTAAGACTTGAATTCTTCATGGAAAATGTGTTATTGTGCTTTGGCTATCACTTGTACAAATCCCAAAATTTTTGAAGGTTAATTGAGTATCCAATTTGGGTATTTTCATGAAACATGTATGCTGGAATTTGCAAGATTTAAAAAAAAAAAAAAAAAAAAAAGGGAGATTTATGGGCAAATTTAAATGGCATGAATTAGATGATTGATGTAGCTCCAAGTGTTTTACCATGTTACACGAATGATGATCTTTGGCATATCATGTTGATGTTGGTTATGTGCATCATGTTGTATGCCATGTGAGATTGAGCCATGCATAAAATTATATCTCATGATAAATGAGAAGGCTGTCGGATGGTGTGTGCCAACAATGCCCCAGGAGTTTTCGGGATGCCCGGCCAAGGAGTGAAAATGTCGGATGCCCAGTAGCCCTGTGTGCGTAAATCTGGATGGCCTCGGAGTTGAGATGCCCGGAGCGTAGGGGATGCCGGAAGCACGGATGGTGTGTGCCGTGAATGCCTCGTGATGCCAGTTGGGGTGCGAGATGCCTGGCCAAGGAGTGTAAATGCCGGAAGCACGGATGGTGTGTGCCGTGATTCCTCGTGATGCCAGTTGGGGTGCGAGATGCCCGGAATGTGGGGGGCCGGAAGCCCGGATGGTGTGTGCCGGGAATGCATTAAAAAGCCAATTAAAAAAATTGTAAAAATTGAAATGTGAATATGCATATGGTGGTATGTATGCATGGACATGGCATGGCAAATGTGAATATGCATATGGCGGTATGTATGCATGGACATGGCATGGTATATGTGAATATGCATATGGTGACATGTATGCATGAGTGTGGATTGATGTATATGGCTATATATATATATATATATATATATATACATGGGCATGGATGGATGTATATGCCTATGGTGGTATGTATGAATGGGCATGGCATGATGTGTATGGTGACATGTATGCATGAGCTTGAATTGATGCATATGGTGATATGTATGCATGAGTATTGGATTTGAATATATAGATGAATGGATCCTTATGGCGAAATGTGACACATATGTGGAAGTGTGATGATGTATTCCTATATGATGCAATTTCATGTATATGGACTCTAATTGTGATGTCTTGTGTGATGCTTGAGTAGCCATAGGGAATTATTTATTTGCTGAGTGGTTGTACTCACCCCTTTTGGGGACTAACATTTCAGCTTAGAGATGTCGATTCCACCTGTCACGCGGGGCACCTTTTATGGCATCCCTTCTGACGTGGATATAGAGGTGACGGTGATCGACTGTCCCTATGTTCCTGGATTGACTTTTCTTCGAGTTCGTACAATAGTATCATATGAGGTGGGCCTACCTGATGGCCCAGTCACCCAGGAGTTCATCTCCATCCATGTGCGCCGGGATGGGATGATGCGAGGGATGTTGCCACCTCCACCACCTGATGCGCCTGGATGGGTGTAGCTGCTGCGTGAGGGGGAAAGGCTAGAAGTCAAGGTCTTTTTGGACACGACCGACACCAAGGAGGGATGGGTCGCTCTTTTGAGATCCGTGAGGAAGGGGTAGAGGTGTCCTTTTTTGAGTATAAGCCACACTAGTTGTGCGATGGCTTACTTTTGTATGTACCTACCCCGAGATTAACCCATCCTGTAAATACGTAAATAAAAATGGTTCGGTTTTCTTTCCTTGATGTCTAGCTGGTGTGTAATTGTCTCATGTTTATGTGAAGGGAGAGTTGAAAAGATCATGCTTCCGCAAATTTAAACTATTTGGGACCGAGATAAATATATATATATATATATATATATATATATATATATATATATAAGGGAATGCCCAAGTATTTATTGGCTTAGTTACAAGAAGACTAATGACTGTAATGATCCCTTTGGGTTAAGGGGTGTTACAGATGTAAGGGCTTGTTTTGGTATCAGAGCATTTGGTATATTTGGAGTGATAAGGAGCCTCATTTGGAAATTGAGGAACATGATGACAATGCACACCATAGGATACTAATGGGGTAGTTGTCTGGCCTTGAACAACGGGTGATGTGTATTCACTCGTAGATCCCTATTAGAGTTATTTTTAGGTTGTCAGTAACACGTAAGTGTTACTTATATAGCTGTAGTAATTTTAAATGGAGATGGTGAGTCTCATATTATTCCTGAGGCGAATGCTTGACAACTGCAGGAAAGGTATGGTGCGACACGAAGTGCCCATCCATCGAGGGCTGAAGCCTCGCTGCATGGGCTGAACCTCGGATGGAAGATATCCTGCAGGCATTGGCCAATATAGGGAATTTGATGGAAAGACAGGCACAAAGAACAACCCGGAGCGAACGCCGTACTCAGGGACTGGTGGAGCAATTTTTGAAGTTAAAGCCACCTAAGTTTAGTGGAATGGGAAGTCCTGAGGAGGCGGAACATTGGATTGATGGAATGGAACAAATTTTCAGGTTGTTGGGCTGTAATGATGCTGAGAAAATAACTTTGGCAGAGTACCGGTTTGAGGGAAATGCAAAGTTTTGGTGGAGAGCTTCAAATGATATAATTTTTCCACCCGGTACTCCTGTGAATTGGGATGAGTTTGTTAGGACTTTCAATAGGAAGCATTTTTCTGATCGTGCTAAGGATAGAAAATTACTGAGTTTGTTCAGTTAGAACAAAAGGGATTGACTGAGACCAAGATGAGGCCAATTTTCTCGAGTTATCTAGGTATGCCCCTAGATTGGTTGAGGACCCGAAGAGAAGGCTAAGAGATTTTTGAAGGGATTGAGAACCAATATTAGAAACAACTGGTGCCTCTAAACATAAGGGATTATACTGAGGTCTATGAGAGGGCACAATTAGTAGAGCAAGAATTGGAAAGGGAGCAGTCAAAGGGTAAGAAACAGTGGTCTTTTAGTGATGTGAGACGAGGTAAGAGACCCTATGTAGGTCAAGGACAGACCTGGCCACCCAAGAAAAAGAGTAATTTTGGGAAGTTTAATAAGGGCAAGGATAGCCTGAATATAGGAAGAATACCTAATAGGAATGGAGAATGCCCGAGGTGTGATGGAAGACATGGGCCAGACCTTGCACTTTGGGCATGTTGAAGTGTTATAGTTGTGGACAAGGTGTCATCTTAGGAGAAGCTGCCCACAAGAAAGGTCGCAAGTGAGTGTAGGCTCGGTGCGACGACCACAACAAATGTAACGCTGTTAGACCCAATTTACCAAGAAATCCTCAAAGGCCACCAGCACAAGGAAGGGTGTATGCGATCACCCAAGAGGAAGCGGAAGCTTCCAAAAATGTTATATCAGTACGATTCTTATAAATGATAGAAAGGCATATGCATTGTTTGATACGGTGCTACACATTCGTTTATGTCCGAACGATATAGACGGTTGAATGAGATAGAAGTTATGCCTCTTGAGACGCCTTTTGTGTTTCTACGCCTTTAAAGGATGTGATTATATCTACGTTGGGATGTAGAAATTGTAAGATAACGGTGGGAGAAAAGATATGGAGATAGACCTAATTGTGATGGCTATGTATGATTTTGATGTTATCATAGGGATGGATTGGCTTCATAAGCATCAGGCTAAAGTAGATTGTTATAGGAAAGTGATTCGCTTTGCCTTACCTGATCAGTCTAATTGCGAATTTTTGGGAAGTCAAACTTACCTGTCTACACCCCTTATTTCGGCAATGGAAGCTTGTAAGTTACTTGACGATGGATGTCAAGGATATTTGGCTGTGATTAAGGATTATACTCGAGAGGAACCTAAGATTGAAGAAATTAAAGTAATTAATGAATTTCAAGATGTATTTCCTGAGGAATTACCTGGATTGCCACCAAATAGGGAAATTGAATTTGAAATTGAGTTGATGCCTCGGAATGAAGACCGATATCTAAAGCCCCTTATAGGATGGCATTAATAGAATTGAAAGAATTGAAGGTGCAATTACAGGAATTGCTTGATAAAGGATTCATCAGGCCTAGTGCTTCACCTTGGGGTGCGCCAGTCTTGTTTGTGAAAAAGAAAGATGGATCAATGCGTCTGTGCATTGATTATAGGCAATTGAATCAAGTGACCGTTAAGAATAAATACCCTTTGCCTAGGATTGATGATCTTTTTGACCAACTCCAAGGGAGTTCAGTTTTCTCAAAAATTGACTTGAGGTCGATACTATCAATTAAGAATTAAGGAAGAAGATATTCCTAAGACGGCATTCGGACTCGCTATGGACACTACGAGTTCCTTGTTATGCCATTTGGATTGACTAACGCGCCGGCTGCATTTATGGATTTAATGAATAGGGTGTTCAAACCTTATTTAGACCAGTTTGTGATTGTTTTTATCGATGACATCTTGATATATTCTAGAGGGCCTAAAGAGCATGAACAACACTTAAGGATAGTTTTGCAGACTTTGAGAGATCATAAGTTGTATGCCAAATTTAGTAAGTGTGAATTACACTGGATCGATAATATTTTTAGGGCATGTGATATCGGGAGAAGGAATTGTAGTAGACCCGGCGAAGGTTGAGATGGTGATAAATTGGCCAAGACCAACCACACCTACTGAAATACGAAGTTTCTTAGGATTAGCTGGTTACTATAGGCGATTTATCGAAGGATTTTCACAATTGGCAGGTCCTTTAACAAAATTGACTCGAAAGAACGTAAAGTTTGAATGGAATGAGGAATGTGAAAGGAGTTTTCTGGAACTCAAGAGAAAGTTAACCTTAGCCCCAATTTTGACTTTACCGTCTGGATCTGATGGTTTTACAGTGTATAGTGATGCATCTCACAAAGGACTAGGATGTGTTTTGATGCAGCATGGCAAGGTTATAGCTTATGCATCTAGACAATTGAAACCCCATGAACTGAACTACCCAACGCACGATTTAGAGTTAGCTGCTATAGTATTTGCTTTAAAAATATGGAGACACTACTTGTATGGAGAAAAGTTTGAGATTTATGCCGATCATAAGAGCTTTGAAATATCTATTCTCACAAAAAGAACCGAACATGAGGCAAAAAAGGTGGATGGAATTATTGAAGGATTATGATTGTGAGATAAGATATCATCCAGGAAAGCAAATAAGGTAGCCGATGCTCTTAGTCGTAAGTCGGCTATGGAAATAGCTAGTTTAAGAATGGCTGAGTGGAATCGTTGAAATCAAGTGGCAGACTCAGAGTTTAGGTTGAAAGTAGATTGCCTTACTGGTATGCTTAGTGCGTTGAAAATTGAACCTGAAATTATTCAAAAAGTTAAAGCCTTACAAGAGTTTGATCCGGAAATCACGAAAGTGAAGGATGCGTATCTTTAGGAAAAGACCAGAATTCCAAATTTCCGAAGATGGAGTGGTAAGATGTCAAGGACGACTTTGTGGTCCCGACAATGAGGAATTAAAGAAAGAAATTTTGTCGGAGGCACATAAAAGTAGTTACGGTGTCCACCCGGGTAGTACTAAGATGTACAAGAATTTGCGTCAAAGAATTTTGGTGGAATGATATGAAAGCAGATACGGCCAAGTACGTATCTCAATGCTTGACATGTCAACAAGTTAAGGCAGAACATCGTAAACCCGCAGGACTTTTAAGACCGCTAGATATACCAGAATGGAAGTGGGAACATGTAACGATGGACTTTGTGCAAGGATTGCCAAGGACATCAAGTGGTTATGATTCTATTTGGGTGATAGTAGATCGTTTAACTAAGTCCACTCATTTCTTAGCAGTTCGTACATTACCCAATGAATAGATATGCAGAAATATATGTGAGCCAAGTAATACGCTTACATGGTGTTCCAAAGAACCATTACCTCGAGACCGAGATCCAAGGTTTACTTCAAACTTTTGGAGAAGCCTTCAAGATGCTTTAGGTACTAAACTTCAGCTTAGTACAGCTTTTCATCCTCAAACAGATGGACAAACGGAAAGAGTAATTCAGATATTAGAGGATATGTTAAGGGCTTGTGTGATTGACTTTAAAGGAAACTGGGATGAGAGACGCATTTGGTAGAGTTTGCTTATAACAATAGTTTTAAAAGTATAGGCATGGCCCCTTACGAAGCATTATATGGAAGGAGATGTAGGACCCTTGTCTCGTTGGGATGAAGTAGGTGAAAAGAAATTGACAGGGCCTGAATTAGTACAAGTTACCACTGAAGCTGTTGAAATTATCAAGAAAAGACTTAAAACAGCTCAGAGTAGACAAAAAGACTACGCAGATAAGCGTAGAAGACCTTCGAGTTCAATGTGGGAGATCATGTATTTCTTAAAGTATCCCCAATGAAAGGAATATCTCGATTTGGAGTGAAAGGTAAGTTGAGCCCTAGATTTGTTGGACCTTTTGAAGTACTTGAAAGAATTGGAGATGTGGCCTATCGTTTGGCATTACCTCCAAAATTAGGAAATTTACATGATGTGTTTCATATATCGATGTTGAAAAAGTATCAACCGGATCCTAGTCACATACTCGATCATGAAGCCATCAAAGTGGACGAGAAAGTAAGGTACATTGAAGAGCCGGTACAAGTGTTAGATCGAAAGGAACAAATTCTCAGGACCAAGAGAATTCCATTGGTTAAGATTTTATGGCGATACCATGATATAGAGGAAGCCACTTGGGAAAGCAAAATTGAGATGAGGAAAAGATATCCTCATTTGTTTAAGGAGACTTAAGTTTTGCCAAATTTCGAGGATGAAATTCTATAAGGAGGGGAGAATTGTGGCATCCCGGAATTTTTATTAAGAATCTCTGGGATATGGATAGGCGAGGAAAATTTTGTGATTGTAATTAGCAATAAAATTGCCCATGACTCGCACCGAGGCTCGGCCATGAGCTTGTAAGGAATATATTTTAATGGCAAAAGACTTTGGCCATGTGATTAGAAGTTGTGCATCTTTAAGGGTTGATTTAACTTTTAATCAACCTAATTGAGAAATTGCTTATTTAATTATTATTTATTTAGTTAAAAATTTATTTAATTAAATTGAGGGCTTTGGGCCGAAATTGAGTGGGCTGCGACGGGCCAAGTGGGCCGGCCACAAGCCCACAAGGCCACCAGCCCACCAACCCACAAACCATGGGCGGTCGAACCAAGGGGAGGATGGCCGGTTTGCATGCAAACCAAGTGTAAAATGAAATCATTGCAAGTCATGATGAGATGGGGGGGTATAAGAGTGAAGAGTGACCGGCTGAGGAGGCTTTGGTCGATAGAAAGTGAGAGAGAAAGAGAGAGAAAGGAAGGAAGAAGAGAAGAAGGAGAGGAAGGAAAGAGGCCGACCGTACCGCCCGTGTTCGTCGCCCGTTTGCTCGATTTTTTTAAGTCTAAGGCAAGAGATCAATTCCCTTATCTACTCATGCATGCCTTGTTGTGAATCTAGTGTTGTTTTGTGGTGAAAATCGTGGAAGTTATGAGCTGAAAGTGAGATCTTGAGCTGGATTTGCTTGAGGGTGTTTTCTGTTTTGAGTAAAACTTCATGCGCCAGAAACTTGTAGGGATTTGCATGTGGTCTTGGAGTGAGAATTTGATCTCGACTTCTTCATGAGATTTAAAGACCACATTCTGAATTGTAACATACTAAAAATTGAGATAAAAAAGACAATATTTGTGGGGTGAACTTTATTTTCTAAGAAAATGTTCAGATCTGGTGATGCATGTTGAGTCTTAGTGATTTTGGTTGCTGTATCTGAATTTATATTGAGAATCTTGCTTCGATGTCTTCATGAAAACTGTAAAGAACATCAAGAGGAACATCATACTCAAATTTGGGATCAAATTAACAAGAATAGCCTAGGGAATGGTCGTTTTTCCTGAGGACGTGAGTATCGGGTGACCCATACTGGACATCAGTAGCTTCGACAGCTTATAAGAGGGTTTTTCTTTGGGTTTTTCACTTCGATGTCTAAATGAAAGTTGGAGAGTACCCTTTAAACAAGGACATATACAAAATTCAGTGGAAAAAAAGCACAATAGGTCAGTCATACGTAATATTTTCGGAGGTAGGACGTGCTGGGAATGTCGTTTTATGGGCAGAAGTTCTTTTTAGATATAATAAATTTTCTATAATGAAATTGGCCTAAGTGTCTTCATGAGAAACTTATATTAGAGTCATGTGGATCATATGGTAAAGTATCATAAATTTTGAAAGCCAATTGGGCATTTAATTTTGAGGAAAGGTGAAAGTTATCACCAGGCGTCAAATATAATGTAACGATGTTAGGAGCAGTAGATTGTAATTGCTATACTTAATTATTTAAAATGAATCTGACCTAGATGTCTTAATGGAAAACATACCTTAGCATCTTTTCTAGATCGTGCTAAAGTTTTGTAATTTTTGAAGCTTGTTTGAATATTTAATTAAAATAAATTGTAAAATGGTGCAAACTGTGTAACCGAGAATAATTTGCTGGATTGTTTAATTTATATCTTTTTGTGTGGTGATCGTCTGGGCTTGAGTTCTTCATAAAAGTTGTGCCTCTGTGTCTTGTCTGTGTTGTGGTTAAATTTTATAATTTTTAGAGGTCATTTAGTAATTTAATTGAGGAGAATTCTGAACCGGTGTAAGCTGTGGAATCTGAAATTTGTCTGCTGTGAAGTTAAAATTACATCTTTTATGTAATGACTTTTAAGACTTGAATTCTTCATGGAAAATGTGTTATTGTGCTTTGGCTATCACTTGTACAAATCCCAAAATTTTTGAAGGTTAATTGAGTATCCAATTTGGGTATTTTCATGAAACATGTATGCTGGAATTTGCAAGATTTAAAAAAAAAAGGGAGATTTATGGGCAAATTTAAATGGCATGAATTAGATGATTGATGTAGCTCCAAGTGTTTTACCATGTTACATGAATGATGATCTTTGGCATATCATGTTGATGTTGGTTATGTGCATCATGTTGTATGCCATGTGAGATTGAGCCATGCATAAAATTATATCTCATGATAAATGAGAAGGCTGTCGGATGGTGTGTGCCGACAATGCCCCGGGAGTTTTCGGGATGCCCGGCCAGGGAGTGAAAATGTCGGATGCCCAGTAGCCCTGTGTGCGTAAATCTGGATGGCCTCGGAGTTGAGATGCCCGGAGCGTAGGGGATGCCGGAAGCACGGATGGTGTGTGCCGTGAATGCCTCGTGATGCCAGTTGGGGTGCGAGATGCCTGGCCAGGGAGTGTAAATGCCGGAAGCACGGATGGTGTGTGCCGTGATTCCTCGTGATGCTAGTTGGGGTGCGAGATGCCTGGAATGTGGGGGGCCGGAAGCCCGGATGGTGTGTACCGGGAATGCATTAAAAAGCCAATTAAAAAAATTGTAAAAATTGAAATGTGAATATGCATATGGTGGTATGTATGCATGGACATGGCATGGTATATGTGAATATGCATATGGGGGTATGTATGCATGGACATGGCATGGTATATGTGAATATGCATATGGCGGTATGTATGCATGGACATGGCATGGTATATGTGAATATGCATATGGTGACATGTATGCATGAGTGTGGATTGATGTATATGGCTATATATATATATATATATATATATATACATATATATATATATATATATATATATACATGGGCATGGATGGATGTATATGCCTATGGTGGTATGTATGAATGGGCATGGCCTGATGTGTATGGTGACATGTATGCATGAGCTTGAATTGATGCATATGGTGATATGTATGCATGAGTATTGGATTTGAATATATAGATGAATGGATCCTTATGGCGAAATGTGACACATATGTGGAAGTGTGATGATGTATTCCTATATGATGCAATTTCATGTATATGGACTCTAATTGTGATGTCTTGTGTGATGCTTGAGTAGCCATAGGGAATTATTTATTTGCTGAGTGGTTGTACTCACCCTTTTTGGGGACTAACATTTCAGCTTAGAGATGCCGATTCCACCTGTCACGCGGGGCACCTTTTATGGCATCCCTTCTGACGTGGATATAGAGGTGACGGTGATCGATTGTCCCTATGTTCCTGGATTGACTTTTCTTCGAGTTCGTGCAATAGTATCATATGAGGTGGGCCTACCGATGGCCCAAATCACCCAGAGTTCATCTCCATCCATGTGCGCCGGATGGGATGATGCGAGGGATGTTGCCACCTCCACCACCCGATGCGCCCGGATGGGTGTAGCCGCTGCGTGAGGGGAAAGGCTAGAAGCTGAAGGTCTTTTTGGACACGACCGACACCAAGGAGGGATGGGTCGCTCTTTTGAGATCCGTGAGGAAGGGGTAGAGGTGTCCCTTTTTGGGTATAAGCCACACTAGTTGTGCGATGGCTTACTTTTGTATGTACCTACCCCGAGATTAACCCATCCTGTAAATACGTAAATAAAAATGGTTCGGTTTTCTTTCCTTGATGTCTAGCTGGTGTGTAATTGTCTCATGTTTATGTGAAGGGAGAGTTGAAAAGATCATGCTTCCGCAAATTTAAACTACTTGGGGACCGAGATAAATATATATATATATATATATATATATATAAATAAGGGAATGCCCAAGTATTTATTGGCTTAGTTACAAGAAGACTAATGACTGTAATGATCCCTTTGGGTTAAGGGGTGTTATAGACTGTGTATGGGATATGGCTTGCCTGTCATCCTTCTGACGCGCCTCATCAAGCATGCTCAATTGATCTTGTATTTTTTACTTGGCCATCTGATCTAATATTCCTCAATGGAATCAAAGATTTAGATAGACGAAATCATCATGCATAATTCACATGGAAAAAGGCATGCGTATGATGTGAAAGAGTATTGTGTTTTCCAAAAATAAATGAATGGCTTTTTACTCAAGAAACAACTTTAAGAGAGTTTACTTGGTGAAATAGTATTCACAAATGTGCTGAAATTTGAACATCAAAAGAGGTTATTTACAATGGGTTATCGACAAAATGGGTGTCAACGAAATGCTCCTATTAGTTAGGGTCATGACACATGCATGATCAGCCGGGGATCGGTGATCGATCGGGAGTTTTTACTCTTGCTTTTGCGTAAGAGACGCCGTGGAAATGATTCAACCGGTAGGGCCAAGATTGCAAGCGACTTGGGGCTTGAGAGCTCTGTCATCTGTTTTGGTGACATTTGAGATGCCATTCTATTTTGAAAGTTTATCGTAGTCGACAAAACTTTCATTGATCTATTTTCCGTATCTTAGACGGTTAGATGATCTTGTAAAAGACAAGAGGGGGTATGTTAGTCACGAATCTCTTTTCAGAAGTCAAACAATTGGAAGTGATACAACATTACTCTTCGCTGGTTTGCAGATGATCGGGTGGACGAGGGGGACATGAAGTCTCGTGCTTCCTATTTTGTCGAGTCGATTATTGACTTGTGGGTGACACCTCCTTTTACACAAAGTCGAG